>CM065706.1:43015578-43034211 GCA_017654935.2 Phymorhynchus buccinoides | reverse complement strand
TATTAAAACAAAAAAAATAATATAAAAAAAAAAATGAAAATAAATTTTCTGATTAAAAATATGTAATAAAAAAAGGTAATGGCTTGCGTTACAAGGTTATTGTAAATTTTTGAAATCAATCGCTGTCAGAACCCAAATGTATCAATGACATATACATAACACAGTAAACATGCGTCACAAAGTGTGAAGAAACAAACAATAACACTCCATTGATAACAGATAAAAAATGTACAAATGATAATAATAAACAATGGTAGATTTCAGTTTAGTTTTCGATTTTGATTTTGATTGTTCTTTCGTTTTCAGTTTTAAAACCAAGAACATATCAGTTACAAGCATTACACACTCTGTTACTGCATTACACACTCTGTTACTGCATTACACACTCGGTGTAAAGTTGCTGTTACTTTACTTGAGCGATTATGGGTTGTGATGGGATTGATCTGGTGTCGGCATATCATTACACACTCGTGTCCATCGGGCTCGTTAGTTATTCGCGGCAATAACCTTTTCCATTCCCAGGTATTTTCAGGCAATAACTATGTTTTGAATTCTAGCATATTTCCATCATTCTTTGTTTTTCATTTCATGCCTACAGAATAGGTAGTAATTATTATTTTTTATTCTAGCAGTTCACTGGATTTTTTTTTCACCATTTCAGCATTTCTCTTTCTTTTTTTTATTTTTGTCCACATTTCAACAGCATTATTTGTTCTTCTTATGCGATCGTGATTTCATGGATTTTCTCCCTCTATTATACAAATGTGTTTTTTTTCATTTCCAGAGTTTCACAGAAATCTGGCCATTCCTGGTGTTACCCAACTGATCTTCTGTTGATTCCTGATATTACCCAACTGATCTTCTGTCGATTCCTGATATTACCCAACTGATCTTCTGTCGATTCATGGTGTTACCCAACTGATCTTCTGTCGATTCATGGTGTTACCCAACTGATCTTCTGTCGATTCATGATATTACCCAACTGATCTTCTGTCGATTCATGGTGTTACCCAACTGATCTTCTGTCGATTCATGGTGTTACCCAACTGATCTTCTGTCGATTCATGATATTTAACCGCCACTAACCTGATTCTTTGATTTCGTGATCATATAGGTTGTGAGATTACCTCTGAGTCTGGTGTTTACCACAACTGATCTTCTGTTGATTTCCTGATTGAGTTCTCCCTACTCGGGCGCCCAACTGATCCTTCTGTTGATTCCGTATATTATCCGCCAGCTTTGTATAATCTGTTATCCTGGCATTCGGTTGTGGATTCCTGATGGTTGCTGTTGACATCCATTATTACGCCACTGAATCTGCCATGTTATCGACTGTCCTTGATATTTACGGCCAAACCTGATCTTTCTGTTTTGATGCCGGATATAACCCCAAACTAGATACTTAGTGTTCGGTGATTCCTGATATTATTACCCAAACTGATCGTGTCTGTTGATTCATTGGTACCACAACTGCATACATATACTGTTGCATTCTAGGTTGTGACACAATGTGATCTTTCCTGGTTGCATTCCTGGTGTACCCAACTGATCTTCTGTCTGAATCTTCATGATATTAACCCAACTGATACTTCGTTGATTCCCTGATATACCAAAAACTGATCTTCTCGTTTGATTTCCCTGGTGTTATACCAGGAGACAGATACTGGAACAGAACTCTCGGGTGGGATTCTCTATAATTTATTATAGATATATATGAGAGACAGAACATGGCGACCTAGTTCCTATGGATTATCCATTAAAAATCCATACACATTTTCATATGATAACGTTAACACTCATGAAATAAAACATAATGTATAGTCTTAGCTAAAAAATGTTTTTTTAAAATTTAAAAAAACATTGAGAGCGGAGAGGATAAGTGAGAGAGGAGAGACGGATAGATGAGGAGATGGAGCTGAGACGTTGAGGGCGGAGCAGAGGAAGAGAGAATGACGAGAAGAGAGAGAGAGGAGAAGGATAGAGGCGAAGAAAGATGAAAGGAGATGGGGAGGAGAGTTGAGAGGAGAGGATGTAGAAGAATGATAGTTCCGGGAACAATAGACTGAGAAGGCACATACCCGAAGGGCCGCCAGTTGCTAAACCTAGTAAAATGTCCCGGATATTTTTTAATAATAACAGATATGTGTAGCAAGTAAAAACCCACGCTCGGTTAAACCTCACCGGCTATAGGTACCACCACAAGTAATCATAATCGTAGTCACTAGTACATTCTTGATAAAAAAAAAAAAAAACCCACCTCTCTCTCTCTCATCATTCTTCTCTTCTCACTCCTCTCTCTCATCTCTCATACTCACTGTTCTGTTCTTATGAAATCAGATTATAGAGCTGTCAGTTCACTGCTGTCACTGTGTTCACCAGGACTGTATTGACAGAAAGAAGAGGGACGCCACTGAGAAAGAGGAGACAGTGACCGCTGGAGGGGTATTCATCGTGAAATCCAACACAGAGGAATCCACTGGTAAGGGAGAGAGAAAGAGACAGAGAGAGAGCGACACAGAGAGACAGAGACAGAAAGAGAAAGATGAGGGAGAAAAAGAGCTGAGAGAGAGGAGAGAGGAGGACGAGAAGAGAATGAGGGGAGAGAATGAGAGAGGGCGAGAGGGGTGAGGAGAGGAGGAGAGGATGAGGGAGAGGAAATAGCTTGAGGAGAGAGAGATGCAGGTCGCGATGAGATATGAGAGAGACATCACCTAGGAGACGACGAGAGAGAGACGAGAGAAGAGGAAGGGAGTGTTACGGAGAGGGAGAGAAAGAGGACAGAGAGAGAATGGAGAGGGAATGAGGAGAGAAGGAGGAGGAGATCAAAGAGACGAGGAGGAAGGATAAGAGAAGAGAGAAGTCAAAAACTGACAGTGCGCAATGGTTCTTGTCACAAACGAGGTGGAGGGGGTCACTATATCCTTTATTTATACATTTCTTCTTCAATGTCTGCCGTACATCTTCTGTTCACAACTTTTACTTGATGGACTTTTTTGGCACAGTATTTTTTCAAATAAACTTCTGTCCACAATTCTTGTTTTCTTGTAATTAAAACATATTTCATTGGGGGTTTTCCCTTTGATCCAAGAAACTTCCGTCCACAATACTTTCTTAATGAACATTTTTGTTAGTGTTGTTTTTTTCTGCACAGCCAAGACAATTGTTTTGGATATTCGTCAATTTACTGCCTTCTGTTGTTTATTATATAAAAAAACACATTTCCCAGTTCGAAAATTAGTACAACGATTTTCCCATTTATTTGGCAGCTGAATTACAAGCAAATCAACACAAAATATCGAGTGACCCTGATCTTGTTGTGACGGTTACGTTGGCAATAATATTCAGTACTACATAGAGATATACATACTATACAGGGGTACACTGGTTTTAGGAACTGCGCGGGGTCATGTCGGGGATGTCTCAGAGCTCTCAGTCCAGCCCTCACAAAACATTAGCTATACCAGCCCTCTCAAAGCCAAACAGAGCTGTTCTGGCAAATGGCGGCTGTAAACGATTCGAGGTAAGGGACGGGGGGGGGGGGGATCAGGGGGGGGATAGGGACGGAGCCTCGTCACCAATCAAACAGTTAGCTATTCTGGGGGGGATTCAGGGGCGGCTGGAACGATTCGAGGTGGGGGGGGGGGGACTCAGTTAGGAAGCAGGGGTCAAGGGACTTAAATCCCTGCATTTGCTGCTTTTTTAACATTTTGAATAGACATTTCAATAGTTGTCATATCCTGACGATCACATTCGGTGTTAGATAAAAGCAACTTAAGGCACGGCCACCAACGGTTCAAACATACGAGGAGATAGAAATACACTGTGGGTCGGATTTCCACACAGATCGCAGCACGTTTGTTTTCGTTTTTTGGGTGTTTTTTATGTTTCATTTAAAATGCAGACTTTGAGATCAGGAATGACTGAAATTTGAAAATAAAAATGAAAACAAACAACCTTGCTGTAAACAAGGCCTGCTGGGCAGCTATGTTGGAGAGCTGGGCTGAGAGCTGTGGTCCAGGCCTCAGAAGGGACAGCTATGTTGGAGAGCTGGGCTGAGAGCTGTGGTCCAGGCCTCAGAAGGGGCGCAGCTGGGGTCGGGGGATGTGGAAGGTGGCGACAGGAGCGGCACCGGCACCTCCATCTCCCTTCTCCTCTCCCCCACGACGACGAACGACGACGAAGACGACGGCGATGAGGGCGACGAGCAGAGCGATGAGCAGCACGCCCATGCAAGACAGGATGATCACCATCCCTGACTCTGCCAGACACTCCTCAGTGCTGACCTCTGGAAACACAGAGAACACCGTTAGTGGCATAGATAATGGTCACACCAGACTCTGCCAGACACCGATCAGTGCTGATCGCATCCTCCTCTGGAAACACAGAGAACACCGTTAGTGGCATAGATAATAGTCACACCAGACTCTGCCAGACACCGATCAGTGCTGATCGCATCCTCCTCTGGAAACACAGAGAACACCGTTAGTGGCATAGATAATGGTCACACCAGACTCTGCCAGACACCGATCAGTGCTGATCGCATCCTCCTCTGGAAACACAGAGAACACCGTTAGTGGCATAGATAATGGTCACACCAGACTCTGCCAGACACCGATCAGTGTTGAAGACCTCAGCCTCCTCTGGAAACACAGAGACCAGGATCACTGACCAGCGGTTCAACAATCAAAATATGTCATACTTTGTTTTTCAAAAGGCTATTAAAACAGTATGACGATGTCGCGATTTCAAAAAAACAACTATAATGAATATAAGCCTTTAATAGGGCTTTGATTTCAAACTACAGTTTCCACAATTTGTTAAAAACTCCTCTGCTCTTTCTTCAAACACAAATGCGAGCAGCGCTACATTAAAATAAAGACAATCAATAATTGCTAATCGCTACAAATGAAAACCAATGCATCCCAGACTTACATTAATTTGTTAAATGTTTGATCACATGTAAGCACACATTGAGCATTGGTCAAGAGCAATGGCATCTCTGTTGATTGTTTTGTTTGTATCTGATAATTATATAAACAGGTGTCATTACTTATCTACCATTTATGAAATTATAATTGTGTGTTATTAATTTGTGTTTTTCAAAATCTACACTTCTCCCCACCCTTCTCCCAACTCTCTTGCCCCCCCCCTCTCTCTCTCCTTCCCTCTCTATCTCTCTATCTCTGCCCCCCCCCCCTCTCTCTCTTTCTCTTTCTCTCTCTCTATCTCCCTCTATCTTTCTCTCTCTCTCCCTCTCTCATCTCTTGCCCCCCCCTCTCCCTCTCTCTCTCCATCTCTCTCTATCTCCTCTATCTGTTTCTGTCTCCCCCCTCTCTCTCTCTCTCTCTTCTCTATTCTCTCACTCCCTCGCTTCACACTTCCCTCTCTCCTCTCTCACTCTCTCTCTCTCTCTCTCTCTCTCTTCTCTCCCTCTCTCTCTCTGTCTCTCAATCACTCTCTCTCTCTCTCTCTCTCTCTTCTTTCTCTCTCTCTCTCTCCACTCTCTCGCTCTCCTCTCTCTCTCTCTTTCTCTCTCTCTCTCTCTCATCTCTCTCTCTCCTCTTCCCCCCCTCTCTCTCTCCTCTCATCTCTCTCTCTCATCTCTCTTCCCGTCTCCTCTCTCTCTCTCTCTCTTCTCATCTCTCTCTCTCTCTCTCTCTCTCCTCAGTGGTCTCAGTCTCACCACTGGTTTTTTCTTGGGCTTGTTCTCACGATGAGCGTGTACTCCAACGCTCATGATTCTCCTCTCCCTCAGTGGCCATCTCTTCGAGATCTGTCCGCTAAGACAATCGTCACTGGAGGACACAGAAAAACGGAGGTCAGGCGGGGGGGGGGGGGGGAGCGTAAGAGCCAATCATGTACAGCATTAAAACACATGCATGGCCAACCTCCTGGAACAAGCTTCCTCTTTCCCTCCAGGCAGCGACCGATCCTCCTTCTGCTTTCCAATCAAAACCTCAAAACCCACCTGTTTCCTCGTGCTATGTGTTGCTCCAGATCTCTTTCCCTCCTTGTCTTGTCCTTAAGAGAGGTTGGTGTGTGTGTGTGTGTGTCGTGTGTGTGTGTGTAATGTGTGTGTTGTGTGTTGTGTGTGTGTTTTGGTGTGTGTGTGTTATCTTCTTGTTCGTCTTTGCATAGCGTTTTTTGTTTGAATGCGTTGATGAATGTTTAACTTTGTGTGCGCGTTTGAGTTGGATTTCTATCAAGATTCAGGCACCGTATACATATAACGTATGTTTTTTTGTTTGTTGTTGGGTTGTTGTTGTTTGTTGTTTTGTTGTTGTCATCCCTACATAATACATGTACCACTTGTGCAGCATTAAATACTACATGACAGTGGTCAGAGCCCGAAACATTATACGTGAGTGACACACAGCAGGGACTACCAAAGCTTGAAGGCTTCCTGCACGGCAGATGGCGGAGTGAACACACTAACCGGACACACATCATACACTCTCAAAGACACAAACAAACTTCAATCCAAAGACTACAAGTCTAGGAATCCGGGCAGCGTGTCGAAGATGCTGGCAGACTTGGACCTACCACCACTTCAAGAACGGCGGAGCAAACAGCGGCTAAAAACCTGCTTTACAAGAAAGCTGAAGGTCAAATTCCAGCACTGCCTTCTGAGGCCTTCCTAACCCCAGTTGCCTCCGACCGCCATCGTAGGATCAGACCGACACACTTCACAGATTGTACAAGTGATAGCATCATGAAGGAGACAAGCATTATGTAATTCCCGCGGCTTCAAAGTAAGATATTGCCACACAGACTGTCCAGTACAAGAACTCCTTCGTAAGGACAGTATGGTGGAGTGGAATGTCAGCGGAACCGGACGCCTCCATCGTAGCAGGCTCCGACCAGTCCAGCATCACCATGCGCCAGGCGGGATCACCACCAGGGCCTCACTCCAAAAGAACTTTAGATTAAATTAGGAAGTATCATGGCCATAGATCAGAGTAGTGGTAAATGAAGGGTAGGAGCTGTGCCGGTCGGGGCTTGTCCCCGGTGAGCGCTACGCTAGACGGAGTGGTCTTGCCTGTATGCTGCGAAAGGAAGGGAGAGAGAGAGAGAGAGATGAGAGAGTGTAGATGAGAGAGAGAGGAGAGAGGAGAGAGAAGAGAGAGAGAGGAGAAGAGAGAGCGATACTCCAGAAACTCGGCGATTTAACGGATATTAGGCCATAGCCCCTTCCATGGAGCGAACAAAATGAACATTAAGAACATGCAACAAATAATTGACAACATTCACACTAAATAAAGAATAAAATGTGCTACCGCATTTACAACAAGGAACAATTATCCTAAGAAGCCATCTTATATTATTTTAGTTTAAACTGTCTTTGAAGTTCTGTCTTATCTTAAAAGCGCCAAGCAAAAATTTAGCTAACGATACTATTTTATCTTTATCATCACATGAAAAAATTCTAAACAATTTTTCATTTAAATTTTTTACTAGATCTGCAAGTTAGTTGGTGTTGTTCTCTTATTTGGTTATATAAAGAACATTGGAACAAGAAATGAACTTCATTTTCCTGTACATTTTTGCACACAGGACAAGCAGCATTTTCTGGCGTGAATCGATGTCTATGTACGTTTATTTGGGACACGCCCATTCTAAACTGTGCCAGAATATTTATAAAAGATTCTACATATAATGCACTAATATACTTTTCTCTTTGGAAGAAGGTTTTAACTTTGCCATAGTGGGATAATCTAGGACTAAAATCAATATGATTTTGGAGACGCTAAAGCAAAACACTATTTTACAACTTTGTCATATAGGGATAACTCTAGGCACATAGCAATCAATATGATTTTGCCACGTACTAAACACAAAACACTATTTTAACTTTGTCATATAGGGATAATCTAGGACTAGAATCAATATGATTTTGCCAGCTAAAGCAAAACACTATTTTAACTTTGTCATATAGGGATAATCTAGGACTAGAATCAATATGATTTGTGCCAGGCTAAAGCAGGATAATCTACAGACTAGAATCAATATGATTTTGCCAGCTAAAGCAGGATAATTTAGGACTAGAATCAATATGATTTTGCCAGCTAAAGCAGGATAATCTTAGGACTAGAATCAATATGATTTTGCCAGCTAAAGCAGGATAATCTAAGACTAGAATCAATATGATTTTGCCAGCTAAAGCAGGATAATCTAAGACTAGAATCAATATGATTTTGCCAGCTAAAGCAGGATAATCTAAGACTAGAATCAATATGATTTTGCCAGCTAAAGCAGGATAATCTAAGACTAGAATCAATATGATTTTGCCAGCTAAAGCAGGATAATCTAGGACTAGAATCAATATGATTTTGCCAGCTAAAGCAGGATAATTTAGGACTAGAATCAATATGATTTTGCCAGCTAAAGCAGGATAATTTAGGACTAGAATCAATATGATTTTGCCAGCTAAAGCAAAACACTATTTTAACTTTGTTTTCATATTGGGATAATCTAGGACTAGAATCAATATGGTGAGGGGGGGGGGGTTTTGCCAGCTAAAGCAGGATAATTGTAGGACTAGAATCAATATGATTTTTGCCCAGCAGAGCAGCTAAAGCAGGATGATCTAGGACTAGAATCAATATGATTTTGCCAGCTAAAGCAGGATGATCTAGGACTAGAATCAATATGATTTCGCCAGCTAAAGCAGTGACTAATTTCTAAGACTAGAATCAATATGATTTTTGCCAGCTAAAGCGAGGATAATCTAAGACTAGAATCAATATGATTTTGCCAGCTAAAGCAGGATAATCTAAGACTAGAATCAATATGATTTTGCCAGCTAAAGCAGGATGATCTAGGACTAGAATCAATATGATTTTGCCAGCTAAAGCAAAACACTATTTTAACTTTGTCATATAGGGATAATCTAGGACTAGAATCAATATGATTTTGCCAGCTAAAGCAGGATAATTTAGGACTAGAATCAATATGATTTTGCCAGCATAAAGCAGGATAATTTAGGACTAGAATCAAATATGATTTTGCCAGCTAAAGCAAAACAGAACACTTAACTTTTGCCATATTGGGATAATTTAGGACTAGAATCAATATGATTTTGCCAGCTAAAGCAAAACACTATTTTAACTTTGTCATATAGGGATAATCTAGGACTAGAATCAATATGATTTTGCCAGCTAAAGCAAAACTTACTAAACATTCTTATTTTAACTCTTTCACAAATTCAATTTCAACCAAAGATCCAAATATCTTCAAACCATGACAACATAATAAATTCTTGACATGTGTTACCCAAGAAGTGTGACCTTTTTCATGCATAGAAAGTAACATAATTATTGTAAGCCTTCTTAGAGTATCTATCATCTGACTGCTTTAGCAATTTAACACTTTCATTCAACCACAAACCGCTAGCCATATTTCAGCCAACAATTGTCCATTAAATTTACCTGGGTAGAGAACAAAATTCCATCTGCAGTATTGGGGATTCTTCTGTGACATATATAAAAATAAGGTCTATCCTTACTTCCCAAAACTAAGACAATAGGGTCTTTGGATAATAGACCCACCCCATTTGATGCCTTTTAGTGACATAGGTGTTATGTCAATCATTGTGGTGCTAAAATGCGACTTTGGCGGTGAAAGGGTTAAACCAATATCTTGATCACTCTAGTTTTAGCTATTAAACATAAAGGGAAACGACCCACTTCTCCATACACTATCTCATTGACAGTTTCTATTCCTTACATGCATAAACCTTTTTACAAGCATAAAGATGAACTTGTTCCAACTGCTGATACGCCTTGTGCCCCCAAATGTCAGAACCATAAAGAACTAAAGGAACCACCTGAGCATCCAACAATTTAAAGATAATATATGAAGAATTACAACCAATACGTTTTAACATAGATAAAATATCATTCACACATTTCTTCCCTCTAAGCTTAGCTTCTTCCATAGAATGTCTAAAACTGTCTTGTTGAAAAAGTCACACCTAAATACTTGTAGGAGTTAACAACTTCCATTTTATTTCCATTAAAGAACCATTTTTCTTTGGACTCGAGAAAGCCTCCCATCCTAAAACAATTATTTTTGACTTGGCTAGATTTACTGTTAGGCGTAGCCATTCAGTTTCGTTCTGAAGTATATTAATTGGTGTTGTAAACCAACCATAGTAGATGCTAGAAGAGTAAGGTCATCCGCAAATAATAGAAGAAAGAGTTCAATTTCGTCTGCTGTAACTGACACACCATGATTTCCATTCATAATTATTAACATCCCTGTTTTAGCCCCTTCAAACATTCAACAAACTGTGAATAACCACTTGCGCCCGTTACATAAAACACAGACAGAGCCGGCTGTCAAAATCACGTGTTTTCCTTCTTATAGCTGGTAACAAATCTTATTTTGACCAAGTGTTGCTCCCATACACATTGAAAACGAGGCATCACTTTAAAGAGCAGCCTCGATCGTATACGTGGACAGTCACGAAAACGAGGCATCACTTTAAAGAGCAGCCTCGATCGTATACGAGGAAAGTCTGTATGTGGACCACACCGACCCAGAAAAAAAACAAGGGATTTAATCCAGCCGGCTCTGTGGGTCTTTAGCAGTTGAATATATAGCCTTAATTATATTTAGCATTTTACCTTTAATTCCTGCACGAAATAAAACGGACCAGAAAGCATGTCGATTCACTGTGTCATAGGCTTTTTTAAAGTCAATAAATGCCACATATAACTTTGTGTTTTTAATCAAATATTTTTCTATGATTGCATTTAATGTGAATATGTGGTCGACTGTTGAGCGGCCCTTTCTAAACCCTGCGGCCCTTTCTAAACCCTGCGGCCCTTTCTAAACCCTGCGGCCCTTTCTAAACCCTGCGGCCCTTTCTAAACCCTGCGGCCCTTTCTAAACCCTGCGGCCCTTTCTAAACCCTGCGGCCCTTTCTAAACCCTGCGGCCCTTTCTAAACCCTGCGGCCCTTTCTAAACCCTGCGGCCCTTTCTAAACCCTGCGGCCCTTTCTAAACCCTGCGGCCCTTTCTAAACCCTGCGGCCCTTTCTAAACCCTGCGGCCCTTTCTAAACCCTGCGGCCCTTTCTAAGCCCTGCGGCCCTTTCTAAACCCTGCGGCCCTTTCTAAACCCTGCGGCCCTTTCTAAACCCTGCGGCCCTTTCTAAACCCTGCGGCCCTTTCTAAACCCTGCGGCCCTTTCTAAACCCTGCGGCCCTTTCTAAACCCTGCGGCCCTTTCTAAACCCTGCGGCCCTTTCTAAACCCTGCGGCCCTTTCTAAACCCTGCGGCCCTTTCTAAGCCCGAGGCGTGGTTACCGTTGCACATATCTATATTGTTTAAAACTCGGGACTTTACTGGTGTTGCATTGCCTCCGGGCATTGCAGCCAGTATTGTTCCCACCATCTTTGTATTTACAGATGTCCCATATGTGTCTATGACTGAGAGGACGTAACAGAGAAAGAAAGTAAAAAACCTGCCTGTGCCTCTGTGATTGCATCATTTTGTTCTGCCCATTAAGGTAGTCTGCTGTTTATGATGAGTAAACACTTTATAACTATGCTGATAAGATAAATACCTCTATAATTGTCCGGAATGTCAGTGTCTCCCTCTTTGTGTAGATGAACTATTGCAGCCTCAGACCATTTTAAGGGGAAGTAACTTCTATTAAACAAAGCATTAAAATACTGTTTTTAATAAGGGATTACAGATAGCTCAAGATTCTGTCTAGGCCACCAGCTTTACCATTTTGTATGCATCTAACAGCTTTACAGATTTCTTCTTCACTGATTTCTTTATCTAGAAAACAATCAAAGGTAATTTCAACTGATACATCATTTTCTTGGGATTCATCAGTAATAAAACCTTCATTAAAAACTGATTCAAAATTACGAACCTCAATCCTCGTCAGAGATATGGTTAGCAGTAACAGTACGCCTCCTATGTTTACAAACACCTCCCCCCCCCCACCCCCCCCCCCCCCCCATCCTCCCCCCCCCCTCTCCCTCCTCCTACATGTCCACACCCCTCCCCCCCACCACACACACACAAAAAGAAAAGAAAAAAAGAGAGAGAGAGAGGAGAGAGAGAGAGAGAGGAGAGAGAGAGAGAGAGAGAGAGAGAGAGAGAGAAGCGGAGAGAGAGAGAGAGAGAGAGAGTGAGAGAGAGAGAGAGAGAGAGAGAGAGAGAGAGAGAGAACGAACGAACGGACGAACGAACGAACGACGAACCTTTTTTTTATTGAGGGGAAAAGAATAAGCACTATACAGGCTTGTTTGCATCCAACCCTCATAAAAGAGAGAGAGAGAGACGAGGAGAGAGTGAGAGAGAGAGTTTACAACGAGAAGAGAGACACAGAGAGAGAAAGAGAGAGATGAGAGAGGGGGGAGAGAGAGAGAGAGAAGAGGGAGAGAGAGAGAGAGAGAGAGAGAGAGAAGAGACGAGAGAGAGAGAGAGAGGAGACGCGAGAGGTAGAGAGAGAGAGGAGAGAGAGAGAGAGAGAGATGTTATAGGCCACACTGCACGACAGCGACAGCCAGCTGGACAGTAACAACAGACACATAGACAGCAGAGCAGATACACGTTGGTTCTCACCGGCAGACATGAAGATGCCGTACACATCTTCACGTCACACGAGATGAACACAGTTGCGTCAGCTGTGGAGGAGACCAGAAAGACAAAGGCCTTGATGGTGATGGTCATGAGGATGGATGTGTCCTCGGTGTAATCGACAAACAGGTCGCTGGTCGCTGCGTTATCCGACTTGCATCTGAACACAGAACCAGCACTGCTAGGAGACGGGGCGAGTAACAACCACAGATATATTACTATCTGGTCGTTCGTGGTAACAACAACCACGGTAAAATGGCTGCAAATCAACAACACCAACACTTGTAGGCTAGACATACTCACATACGCGCATTCACACATACACTCGCGTGTTCACTGATTACACGCTAGATGCATCTATTTTTGACGGGTAATTTCGTGTGAAATGGAACTGTTTTTTCCCTGTGTCTGGGTTGAAGTCTGTTCACGTGGCAGAAAGCGCTCTACTCTAGACTAATTTGACATTTAAAAAAAGAAAGACCTGTCATTGACAGACAGAGTGACAGGTGTGACGTAATGACGGAGATTGACAGACAGCGGATCAGATGGACACACAGCGACACGGACTGACCCGTCATAAAACGTGTGCTGCATTGGTGAGGTACATGCTCCGTCTGCTGGGTTACAATCATAGGCTGTGCACTGAATTACCGCCGAGGAGGCAGGAAAGCCTGCATGCACACACACACACACACACACACACACACACACACACACACACACACACACACACACACACGCATACACACACACACACACACACTCACACACACACACACACACACACACACACACACACACACACACACACACACACACACACACACACACACACAGGGAGGGAGGGCGAGAGAGAGAGAAAGAGAAAACGAAAACGATTATTTAACCAGGGAACATGAGATAAGAAATGACATTTTTGTCCACCGGCCAAGCCCTGGGGAAATAATGATAGTAAGTAACAAGAGATCAAAGAAAACTTCAAACAACAAAACTAAGTAAGAGAGAGAGAGAGAGAGAAAGAGAGAGAGAGAGAGAGAGAGAGAGAGAGAGAGAGAGAGAGAGAGAGAGAGAGAGAGAGAGAGAGAGAGAGACTGGACACTGGACCCTTTTAATGTTAACACTGGGTTCTCATGACATGGGGGAAGCATCATTTATATTGCAAAACATTAAGAGAGAGAGAGAGAGAGAGGAGAGAGAGAGAGAGAGAGAGAGGAGAGAGAGAGAGAGAGCAGAGAGAGAGAGGAGAGAGAGAGAGAGAGAGAGAGAGAGAGAGAGAGAGAGAGAGAGGACACTGGACCCTTTAATGTCATTAACACTGGGTTCTCATGACATGGGGGAAGCATCATTTTCATTGCAAAACATTGGAGAACAAAAATAATAATAAAATATTTGAAATAAAGGGAACTAAAAAGAACAAAATTATTTGCAAATCAATTTCAAATTTAAGTTGTATTATTTTCTCTTTCACTAAATTATAGACATGACTAGGGTCTATTAGGTTTTGAAATTAAAATTTCAGAACATTATTATTTAGTTCATTTTACATAAGATTTTCATAAGATTTTTACTATTTCTGGTTTAACTTTGTGCTGGTTTGCTTTTATTGTGGATTTTCGATTTGATGCAGAGAGGACACCATTCTCTTGTAGAATGTCTTTTTTGGTCAGGTTGGCCATCCACTGGACAGTCAATTTGCAGGCCAATCATGCAAACTGATGAGATCTTCTCAAGATCGAAACAGCTGTCTTTGCATAAGGCACTGTCCCTCCCCCATTGGGAGAAAAAGTAAATCAGCACAATTTATATAACTTTTTATTTTTTTATTTTTTTTTATTTTATTTTTTTTGTTTTGAACACGAACATTACTCAAAGTTAACATTAACTGGTTTTGTTTCTGAGGTTCACAAATAAAGACATTGGACACAGAAAAGCTTTATCAAAGCAAACTATATATATATATAAGTCATTAAAACACACTTTGTAGTTTCATTCTTTTCACTGTGAGGATGCAATCTGGAGTGTAGCTGAGTCACACACTAAAAATAATAAAATCAGGAAAGAATGCATCTGTTAAAACTACTAGGAATATTTTATTTCCAAACGTTTCGGTCTCCAGTGACCTTCATCAGAGAAACACCTTGCCAACGACGTCTGTAAGTAGCAGTGAAATCTTGAGTTAGTGCATTTGAAACACTCATACACATATAGTCTGGCCATTCAAAAGTTAAATCTTTTTTATCTTACTCTCCATGCTTCAGCTATGACCTTTGCAATAGAGAATATATCAGTCTCATCTTCTGATGTCAGTAATGCCACAAGATCTTTTCTAACAGCACATTCATATTTTTTTTTAAACAGTACATCTGCTCCTAATGCTGTCAACATCTTTACAATCAAAAACAAAATGGACTTCATCACCAGTTACAGCATTACATAGTGGACAAGGGGTTTCTGTAGATGTGTCAGGTAAAAAACACTTTTTATTGGCATTAAAACCAAAGGTACGCAATCGAAACCTAGCATAATTACTGCGGTGCCATTTGTCAGTGATAGTATACAAAAACATTTCCACATGAAAAACACTTTTAAAAGTAAAATAAACCATTGATATTTATCATTAGTTTCCATCTCTAAGTGCCAATTTTGTTTGACATTGTCAATCAGCCTTGTTTTAAATTCTGAAATAAACTGTTGTTCATAACCTGCATTCTGACACAACCACACAACCCCAAAACCATTTTCAGTGAGCACTTTTTTTAACATAAAATGCCCAGTTTTCATAGCCATGTTCCATTTGATGCAACATCATAATTATTATATGCTTGTTTACAAATTCGGGTATCATTCAGAGAGAGAGAGAGAGAGAGAGAGAGAGGAGAGAGAGAGAGAGAGAGAGAGAGAGAGAGAGAGATGATAAATGACGAATGATTGAATGTCATCAGCAAGGTAAGCAAGAGAGAGAGAGAGAGAGAGAGAGAGAGAGAGAGAGAGAGAGAGAGATGAAAATGACGAATGATTTAATGTCATCAGCAAGGTAAGCAAGAGAGAGAGAGAGAGAGAGAGAGAGAGAGAGAGAGAGAGAGAGAGAGAGGAGAGAGAGAGATGTCTGCGAACACAGGATGACCCAGACCTTACTGCCATCTGGAGTAACGGTGAATTGGAGCGTCACCTCACTGCCGATGTCCACAGAAGTAGCAGTTTCGCCGCCAACTTGGAACAATAACTCGACATCGGCGGCTGTGTCTTTCGTGACAACGGTTCCCTCTGCGCGCGCACGCACACACACACACACACACACACACACACACACATATATATATATATATGTATGTTTCATTCATCACTTTACGTCAGTGTTGTTGCTATGTAGGGTCATCATTGTACGTCATTATTTTGTTTGTTTACGTGTGACTCTCTTTACCAGTGTGTGTCATTCCTGAAGAAGAGAGGACACCCTCTCGAAAGCTTGAATTAAAATTGGAACGACCACGGATTTTGTTGTAGTTTTCTTTATTTTTGTGTTTTATATATATATATATATATATATATATATATATATATATATATATAGTTTGCTTTGATAAAGCTTTTCTGTGTCCAATGTCTTTATTTGTGAACCTCAGAAACAAAACCAGTTAATGTTAACTTTGAGTAATGTTCGTGTTCAAAAAATAAAATAAAAACTTTAAAAAATTAAAAAATTAAAAAAGTTATATAAATTGTGCTGATTTACTTTTTCTCCCAATGGGGGAGGGACAGTGCCTTATGCAAAGACAGCTGTTTCGATCTTGAGAAGATCTCATCAGTTTGCATGATTGGCCTGCAAATTGACTGTCCAGTGGATGGCCAACCTGAGCAAAAAAGACATTCTACAAGAGAATGGTGTCCTCTCTGCATCAAATCGAAAATCCACAATAAAAGCAAACCAGCACAAAGTTAAACCAGAAATAGTAAAAACTCTTATGAAAATCTTATGTAAAATGAACAAAATAATAATGTTCTGAAATTTTATTTTCAAAACCTAATAGACATGACTAGGGAGGGCCAACTACTGAGATGGTATCCAAATTAAGGATAAAAATAGCATGAAAGAAAAATCTCAGTGAATAGCCAGCTCCGTACCCCTACTCTGAAGGACTGAAAAGTTATATATATATATATATGAGTAAAATGATAAAAGACACAAAAACACACAGTTTCATTTAAAAAAATATATTCTCTCTGATAAAATTTTCTTTTTCAATATCAACACTGGCAACTTCTAAATAAAGATAACCTTTTATATTTGAATTGTGAGTGAAAACTCAAAACATCTGTTAAAGAAGAAAATAAAAAAGAAAGAACACTTAAGGGTGAACTATGAATTCATTTCACGAGCTTATACATACATATATATATAGTTAAGAAATAAATCATATAGACCAACGATCACCATCAGATGGTGAGCTGTGCAGGACAGATGAATCAAATAATATAGAAAAAACAAATCAATTCGGCATTTCAAATGCAACAACTTTTTAGTCCTACAGAGTTGTGTGGAGTGGGAAGTGTGGCTTGTGCGGCTGTTCTCTTTTTCTATATCTTTTTCTATATTTATATATATATATATAGCATGAAAGAAAAAATCTCAGTGAATAGCCAGCTCCGTACCCTTACTCTGAAGGACTGAAAAGTTAGTGCATTTGAAATGCAGAATAGTTTGCTTTGATAAAGCTCCATGAGAGAGAGAGAGAGAGAGAGAGAGAGAGAGAGAGAGAGAGAGAGAGAGAGAGAGAGAGAGAGAGAGAGAGAGAGAGAGAGAGAGAGAGAGAGAGAGAGAGAGAGAGAGAGAGAGAGAGAGAGACGTGAATAAGGAGATTGACAACTGTTCAATCCACACACCAAACCCAACCACTAGATACACAAAATTGACAATTATTCAACACAAATAAAAAAGCAAAACACACGCCACGCACGTGCACACACACACACTCCCCCCCCCCCCAACCACACACACACACACACACACACACACACACACACACACACACACACACACAACACACACACACACACACACACACCCACGCACACACACACACGCACGCACACACACATCCATCCACCCACAACGAAGAGAGAGAGAGAGAGAGAGAGAGAGAGAGAGGAGAGAGAGAGAGAGAGAGAGAGAGAGAGAGAGAGAGAGAGATGAGAGAGAGAGAGAGAGAGAGAGAGAGAGAGAGAGAGAACGTGAATAAGGAAATTGACAAACTATTCAAAACAGATATCACACCACAACGCTGGACGCTCAAATTATTAAAGGTCCCACTACACATTAGCCCCCTCGCCACCAGTCATTTATATGTTGACATATACCACCTTAGGCCCACAATCCATCCCCCAAGATTAAGAAAATGGGGCCTTTGGACAACAAGCCCCGGTTCGGTGCGTCTTTTTGCAACATGGGTGTTAAACCATTGTGGTGCAACGTTGGCGGTGAAAAACACCCTTCACACAAAAACGTTAACCCTGATTGCAACACCCCCCCCCCCCCCCCCCCCCCCCATCCCGCACCCCCGACCCTTCCCCATAACTGCACATTGATAGGCCGCATGTGATGTGCCTTGTGGTTCACTGCGTAAAACCTCTCAGTCCACAGTGTTCAGTCCCGCCGGGAACAATGTCCTCGTCTTCCTCATCCAAAAGTTCTCTCTTTTGAGGAGGGCCTCGACTGTTGAGGAGTGCACCTTCTCCACCGCGACACATTTCATGTTTTGTAGTGTGTGATCTGTCTGATTGAAGTGACGTGTTACGTGAGTGCCTGTGTTCTTGTTGATGTTTGATCTGTGTTGGTAGAAACGAGTGCGGAGTGTGGTTTTTGTTTGTCCAATGTATTGCGAGTTGTTGCATGTGTCGCAGTAGAGGAGGTACACAACATTCTTGGAGTCACAGCCCAGCCTGTGCCTGATGCTGAAGGTCTTTCCTGTCATTTGACTTTTGAATGAGACCGTCTGCTGAAGATGTTCTTTGCAAATAACGCATTTTCCCGAGCA
>CM065706.1:43008078-43010578 GCA_017654935.2 Phymorhynchus buccinoides | reverse complement strand
CGATAGGTAAACTCCTCTGAAACTTGTACACCTAATAATAATTCAATAGATTCAACGGTTTTCAAGAAAATGTGGTCAGTGAACGGACGGACGCACGCACGCATGCACGAACAGACGGACAAATGAAACAAGAACAACATTCCCGAAGCTGCGCTCGGGAACTACCAACAGCGAGAATAGCATAGAGCAGCCCCTAACAACAACAATATTCTGTTTATGACAGCTGACAGAGAGAACTACCAACAGCGAGAAGAGCATCAGCAGCCCCTAACAACAACAATATCCTGTTTATGACAGCTGACAGAGAGAACTACCAACAGCGAGAAGAGCATCAGCAGCCCCTAACAACAACAATATCCTGTTTATGACAGCTGACAGAGAGAACTACCAACAGCGAGAAGAGCATCAGCAGCCCCTGACAACAAAAATATCCTGTTTATGACAGCTGACAGAGAGAACTACCAACAGCGAGAAGAGCATCAGCAGCCCCTGACAACAACAATATCCTGTTTATGACAGCTGACAGAGAGAACTACCAACAGCGAGAAGAGCATCAGCAGCCCCTGACAACAACAATATCCTGTTTATGACAGCTGACAGAGAGAACTACCAACAGCGAGAAGAGCATCAGCAGCCCCTAACAACAACAATATCCTGTTTATGACAGCTGACAGAGAGAACTACCAACAGCGAGAAGAGCATCAGCAGCCCCTAACAACAACAATATCCTGTTTATGACAGCTGACAGAGAGAACTACCAACAGCGAGAAGAGCACCAGCAGCCCCTAACAACAACAATATCCTGTTTATGACAGCTGACAGAGAGAACTACCAACAGCGAGAAGAGCATCAGCAGCCCCTAACAACAACAATATCCTGTTTATGACAGCTGACAGAGAGAACTACCAACAGCGAGAAGAGCATCAGCAGCCCCTAACAACAACAATATCCTGTTTATGACAGCTGACAGAGAGAACTACCAACAGCGAGAAGAGCATCAGCAGCCCCTAACAACAACAATATCCTGTTTATGACAGCTGACAGAGAGAACTACCAACAGCGAGAAGAACATCAGCAGCCCCTAACAACAACAATATCCTGTTTATGACAGCTGACAGAGAGAACTACCAACAGCGAGAAGAGCATCAGCAGCCCCTAACAACAACAATATCCCGTTTATGACAGCTGACAGAGAGAACTACCAACAGCGAGAAGAGCATCAGCAGCCCCTAACAACAACAATATCCTGTTTATGACAGCTGACAGAGAGAACTACCAACAGCGAGAAGAGCATCAGCAGCCCCTAACAACAACAATATCCTGTTTATGACAGCTGACAGAGAGAACTACCAACAGCGAGAAGAGCATCAGCAGCCCCTAACAACAACAATATCCCGTTTATGACAGCTGACAGAGAGAACTACCAACAGCGAGAAGAGCATCAGCAGCCCCTAACAACAACAATATCCCGTTTATGACAGCTGACAGAGAGAACTACCAACAGCGAGAAGAGCATCAGCAGCCCCTAACAACAACAATATCCTGTTTATGACAGCTGACAGAGAGAACTACCAACAGCGAGAAGAGCATCAGCAGCCCCTAACAACAACAATATCCCGTTTATGACAGCTGACAGAGAGAACTACCAACAGCGAGAAGAGCATCAGCAGCCCCTAACAACAACAATATCCCGTTTATGACAGCTGACAGAGAGAACTACCAACAGCGAGAAGAGCATCAGCAGCCCCTAACAACAACAATATCCCGTTTATGACAGCTGACAGAGAGAACTACCAACAGCGAGAAGAGCATCAGCAGCCCCTGACAACAACAATATCCCGTTTATGACAGCTGACAGAGAGAACTACCAACAGCGAGAAGAGCATCAGCAGCCCCTAACAACAACAATATCCCGTTTATGACAGCTGACAGAGAGAACTACCAACAGCGAGAAGAGCACCAGCAGCCCCTAACAACAACAATATTCCGTTTATGACAGCTGACAGAGAGAACTACCAACAGCGAGAAGAGCACCAGCAGCCCCTAACAACAACAATATCCCGTTTATGACAGCTGACAGAGAGAACTACCAACAGCGAGAATAGCACCAGCAGCCCCTAACAACAACAATATCCTGTTTATGACAGCTGACAGAGAGAACTACCAACAGCGAGAATAGCACCAGCAGCCCCTAACAACAACAATATCCTGTTTATGACAGCTGACAGAGAGAACTACCAACAGCGAGAAGAGCATCAGCAGCCCCTAACAACAACAATATCCCGTTTATGACAGCTGACAGAGAGAACTACCAACAGCGAGAAGAGCATCAGCAGCCCCTAACAACAACAATATCCTGTTTATGACAGCTGACAGAGAGAACTACCAACAGCGAGAATAGCACCAGCAGCCCCTAACAACAACAATATCCTGTTTATGACAGCTGACAGAGAGAACTACCAACAGCGAGAAGAGCATCAGCAGCCCCTAACAACAACAA
>CM065706.1:43000578-43005578 GCA_017654935.2 Phymorhynchus buccinoides | reverse complement strand
GTGTGTGTGTGTGTGCATGCGTTCGTGCGTGCGTGGGGGGGGGGGGGAGCTCCCCACTATTCCCAGACTCACCGAAAACAACAACAGCAAAGATCAAAGACTTCAGCTCCATGGTGCCTGAGGAAGAAACATCATTGTGTGCACAATGGTTACAGAGAGAGAGAGAGAGAGAGAGAGAGAGAGAGAGAGAGAGAGAGAGAGAGAGAGAGAGAGAGAGAGAGAGAGAGAGAGAGAGAGAGAGAGAGAGAGAGAGAGAGAGAGAGAGAGAGGAGAGAGAGAGAGAGAGAGAGAGAGAGAGAGAGAGAGAGAGAGAGAGAGAGCGAATGATTGAATGAACGAATGAATTTTATTTATAGAGGGTAATAGAGTAAGCAATAACATGCTTTTTTTACATCCAGCCCTCTGGACAAAATACATATATAGAAGTAGAAAATGGAAACGAAAATAAACACAAAGTAATATAAAGCATGCAAAAAACATCCCTAGACCGTAACACATCAATAAGAAAATCAAACCTATTATTATTGACTATACTCATTATTAACATTCAAAATGTGTGAAGTAAGCACATACACACGGGAAAATAAAACCCAATCCTACTTTTCACACTCATCTTTAACATTCACAAATTGAGAAGTGCACAAATATATGACCAAAAAACCCACCCTTAATCATACTTTATATACTCATCATTAAAAAGTACTTATTTGAAAAGAAACCCATGCACATAATAAGTCAAACATAGTATTACTTTACCTACTCATCTTAGCATGCACAATTTAAAATGTAAATACATGTACCCATGGCAACATCAAACCTATTCCTACATTACATTATTCATCTTTGACATGCATAAATTAAGACGTAAACGCACACACGTAACAAAAAGCAGACCTAATCATATTGTTTGCATGCGGATACACATATTGAAAAGTAAATACATACACGTGACGAAATCAAGCCTAAACCTACTTTATATACTAATCTTTAACATGCACATAAGTAAAACTTAGCTTATGCTCATCACAAAATCAAGACTAATCCTACTTTACATACTCGTAACATATACACAATTTAAATTTAAAGCCTAAGCCCACTTTACACACTAATCTTAAAAATGCATCAATTGAAAATGTAAGCACATACACATGACACAATAAAACCAAATCCTATTCTACATACTCATCTTTACCGTGCACTCATTTTGGAGTAAACACATATATGCATAGCAAAATGAAACCTAATCCTATAATAATAATGGTAATAATCATAATAATAATAAATAATAATAATAATAATAATAAATAATAATGTTATTTCATATAGCGCTAAAATCCACAGGAGAGAGAGAGAGAGAGAGAGAGAGAGAGAGAGAGAGAGAGAGAGAGAGAGAGAGAGAGAGAGAGAGAGAGAGAGAGAGAGAGAGAGAGAGAGATAGAGAGAGAGAGAGAGAGAGAGAGAGAGAGAGAGAGAGGAGAGAGAGAGAGAGAGAGAGAGAGAGAGAGAGAGAGAGAGAGAGAGAATGTGTGAGAGAGAAAAACAGTGAGTCATTATGGATAATTTATAATGCAATGAATGATAATGTGTGTATTTGGAAATCGTGTATCAGTGATAAATGACATGTGTTATACGGCTTGCATAGTATGTGAATGAATAAATGGAAAAAAATGAAGGCATAAGCGGATGTGTTTCCGCACGGAAACGCATGCGCTTGTTTTATTATCATTTAAAAAACCCTACTACTACTACTACTACTACTACTACTACTACTACTACTATTACTACTACTATTACTACTACTACTACTACTACTACTACTACTACTATTACTACTACTACTACTACTACTACTACTACTACTACTACTACTACTACTACTACTACTACTACTACTACTACTACTACTACAACAACAACATAAAACCAAATTCCCTTGTCTGTTTGATCTTCTCGAACACAAGGACTCAAAACTTCTTGTCAGATTTTTGCAAACAATGCGTCTTAGAATATATACATACATAAAACTTCACAGAGCTAAGTCGACAGAGAGAGAGAGAGAGAGAGGAGAGAGAGAGAGAGAGAGAGAGAGAGAGAGAGAGAGAGAGAGAGAGAGAGAGAGAGACAAAGAGAGATACAAACAATCCAACATTTGTGTGGGCATGTGTTACATTAGTGTCCAAACATTTTAAAAATCAAATGTCAAAATATAATTCTTAAGATGTCTTCGAAAAGAGGAATAACGTTATGTGTTTTAAATTAGTAGGTAAAGAGTTCCATAAGGAACCTCCGGAATAATGCAGACTGGATTTGAATAACTCCAAGCGGGGTCTATTGAGATAAATCTTGTGCACATGTCTTTTATCATTTAACGTGAATTTATTTCTTAATCTAGATGGTGCCATTCCGTTCATTATTTTGTGCATAAGTCTTCCTTTATTCAATTTTTGTCGATATTTAACAGGTAAAATATTATGATTCTTAAACTCTTCTGATGTTGAGGAACTTGATTTCAATAGAACTAGTTTAAAGCCGCGATTATAAGAGCGGACAAGGGGTTTCAAAGTGTTGTCACTGGCACAGTCCCAGAGTGTCGAAGCATAGTCAACTAGTGATTGAATGTGTGCACTGAAGAAGAGTTTTCTGGCATCCTGATTTAGAACATGTTTTATTTTGGATAATTGGAAGACTTTTTTTGCGATGTTTTTGCTTAAATGAGTGATATGGTCCTGCCAGGATAAATTGTTATCAATGGTTAATCCTAAGACTTTGTGGGATTTTATTTCTTCGATTTCTTTATTATTGGCATATCATTTTGGAGTAGGCGCATGTAGGTTTTGACGTTTCTGTCTGGTAGTTATCAGCATATGTTTTGTTTTTTTCCAGTATTTAGTGACATATGGTTAAAATGTGTCCAGGTTGTGAGTTTATCAATTTTTCTTGTAAGTTTACATACAGGGTGTTTAAATTACGATCAGATGAATGGAGATTGTGGTATCATCTGCAAAAGGATCACTAAGGGATGAAAGGAAAATGCGCAAATCGTTTACATATAACGAAAAAAAGGATAGGACTAAGGATAGAACCTTGTGGAACACCACTTTTTGAATAACGAAAGTCTGAAATTTTATTATCAATAGTAACACATTGTTGACGGGAACTAAGGAATGATGACAGTAGTGCAATAACATCGGTTGAAAAATTATACATTGATAGTTTACGAAGAAGTAGAGCATGGTTTATCGTGTCCAAAGGGGAGCGGAGAGGGAGACGGGAGAGAGAAGGAGAGAGAGAGAGGGGGAGGGACGGAGAGAGAGAGAGAGATAGAGAGAGAGAAAGGAGAGAGAGAGGAGAGAGACTGACATACAGAGAGAGAGGCAGACCGAACATACAGTATTAGACATAGAGAGAGAGACAGAAAGAGAGAAGAGAGAGAGAGAGAGCGAGATGAGAGAAGAGAGAGAAAGAGAGAGAGCGAGAGAGAGGATAGAGAGAGAGAGAGAAAGAGATACAGACGAGGGAGACAGAGAGAAAGAGAGAGATGAGAGAGAAGAGAGAGAGAGAGAGAGGAGAGAGAGGAGAAGAGAATGAGAGAGAGGAGAGAGAGATGAGCGAGACACTGGACAGACTGACCAGACAGGCAGCAGACAGAAAGAGTAGGAAGAAGGAAAACAGAAAAAGAGAACAAAATGGAGACAAAGGATTTTTTTTAAAGGGAAGAACAATGGAAAGATGAAAAACTGAAGAAAACAAAAGGAAGGAAGAAAGAAGGTAAAAAAACCATGGCAGAAACAATACATAAAGAAGAAGAAACATGAAGAAATAGGGTTAAACTGGCAAGCAGATACATGAAGAAATAGGGTTAAACTGGCAAGCAGATACATGAAGAAATAGGTTTAAACTGGCAAGCAGATACATGAAGAAATAGGGTTAAAATTGCAAGCAGATACATGAAGAAATAGGGTTAAAATTGCAAGCAGATACATGAAGAAATAGGGTTAAACTGGCAAGCAGATACATGAAGACATAGGGTTAAACTGGCAAGCAGATACATGAAGAAATAGGGTTAAACTGGCAAGCAGATACATGAAGACATAGGGTTAAACTGGCAAGCAGATACATGAAGACATAGGGTTAATCTGGCAAGCAGATACAGAAGGAAAAGAGAACAGGGAGGAGGAAAACATACGCTGGAACAGCAACAAGAAAAAGAAAAAAAAAAGATTTTGTTTTACTACGAGTGCTGCTACAAAGCTGGTGACATAGGCTGTTGCTACCACTATGACTAGTACTGTGCAGCTAGGATTAGTAGTGTGCAGCTAGGATTAGTACCGTGCAGCTAGGATTAGTAGTGTGCAGCTAGGATTAGTAGTGTGTAGCTAGGATTAGTACTGTGCAGCTAGGATTAGTACTGTGCAGCTAGGATTAGTACTGTGCAGCTGGCGAAGGTGCAGTGCCAGTACCGGCCAATGCAGGGATTCCTCGTCAACAGGGCAGAGAAGGCAGGCCAGGCAGAGAGAGCTTCGGGTCAGCAAGGTCAGGAAGGTCAGCAAGGTCAGGGAAGAAGGCAGCAGTAATCCAGAAAGTCGTCCAAGTAGAGGTGAGTGATCACTGAGCATCAAGGCCCCAACCACCCGCATTTATAGGGTCCTCCCGGGCTGCGGCCCACCATCTGCGCACTGCCTTCAGCCAATCAAAAGCCTCCTCGTCAGCTCCCAGACTCCCCGGCTTCCTGTTGACGTCATGGACACGCCTCCACAGCTGGACGTCGCTCACAGGGCACTACTGACGCAGGACGGCGCGTGAGGCATCTACACCAACACACACCGTGTCAGAGATAGTGAGAGGAGGGGGGGTTGAGAGAGAGAGAGAGAGAGAGGACGGAGAGAGAGAGAGAGAGAGAGAAAAACAGAGACAAAGTGCGAGAAGACAGAGAATACGATGAGTGAGAGAGAGAGAGAGAGAGAGAAACAGAGGACAAAGTGAGAGAGAGAGAGAGACAG
>CM065706.1:42976080-42993580 GCA_017654935.2 Phymorhynchus buccinoides | reverse complement strand
CATATGGCCATAATGGCTAAGGTACGAATGTGTCCGGTTTTCAGTGTTCACTGGTCTTCCCGCTGCGCACAGCCGACGCATTGTGATTTCGGAGGAGCTCAAGGGAAATTATTTGGCAGATTTGTTTTCTAAAGGCAGGAGAATGAAGTGAGAAAGATGGTAGATAGAAAGCAAAGGGGAAAGGCAGAGTCGAAGAGGGGCAGGTGAAGAGAAAGTTACAAGCTCAGAACTTGAAGAAGGTGTAACTATTTTCACAAATGACCCCCCAGTATCCCCACGGGGAGAGACGCGTGGAGGGGGCGGGGCCGTCCAGCTCCCCGTCTGGAGGCACGAGGCATCCACCCACTGCCCCCATTCTAACATACGCAGGGCATAATTGAGCTTACGAAGTCCCAGTTTCTGTAACCTGTCCCAGCACTGCTTATCTGTAGTACACACGCCGTTTGTCTCTATGGGGTTACCGGTTTCTGTAACCTGTCCCAGCACTGCTTATCTGTAGTACACACGCCGTTTGTCTCTATGGGGTTACCGGTTTCTGTAACCTGTCCCAGCACTGCTTATCTGTAGTACACACGCCGTTTGTCTCTATGGGGTTACCGGTTTCTGTAACCTGTCCCAGCACTGCTTATCTGTAGTACACACGCCGTTTGTCTCTATGGAGTTACCGGTTTCTTTTGGGGATTTTGTTTTGGGTTTTTTAATTTTGCTGTCCTTTATGAAAAAAATGAGTATAATAATTATGGTGAACACTGAAAATGGTTCAAGAGTTTTTGTTGTTGCCTTATCCTGGCTAAAAAAAAAAGAGACCAGGAATCATCCCAACAGCAGAAGCACTTGATGATAGAAATGCATCGGCTGCGGATGAGAACATTATGCGTGTAGCCGTTTTTTTATTACCCCGCCACGTGCGATTCCGTCTTCGAGGTAGCTTTAACCACTCGTTCAATTATTGCTTTGATGCACCTGTATTGCAATAATTTGTTTTTGTCAAATGTTAAAAATGGAAATATTGCGCATTTATGCAACGTTGTATTCCAGCATTAGAGAACGTAAGGCCACACGTATAACTGTCGCCAATCAGCAGCAATGTGTGATCATGTTACAATAGTCCTACGATCTGAAGCAATGTGTGATCATGTTACAATAGTCCTACGATCTGAAGCAATGTGTGATCATGTTACAATAGTCCTACGATCTGAAGCAATGTGTGATCATGTTACAATAGTCCTACGATCTGAAGCAATGTGTGATCATGTTACAATAGTCCTACGATCTGAAGCAATGTGTGATCATGTTACAATAGTCCTACGATCTGAAGCAATGTGTGATCATGTTACAATAGTCCTACGATCTGAAGCAATGTGTGATCATGTTACAATAGTCCTACGATCTGAAGCACAACCAAGGGGAGAACAGTGGAACATGCGTGTCCACATAAATCGTCATTCATAATTTTTTAACCATTGCTTTTGTCCTAAAATGAAAAAAAAGAAAACAAAAACCAGTGTCTTTTACCACAAACTCCCCCCTATTCTGTCTTTTAAAATATGATGCTGTTAATCGATAGCCTTATTTCAGACTGAATTTCTGTTCAATTAAGATTTGTCAAAATATGTTAATTAGGGATGTTACATCATAACTATGGTGTGCGGATGTATGATGGTCAGAGAGAGAGAGAGAGAGAGAGAGAGAGAGAGAGAGAGAGAGAGAGAGAGAGAGATATGAGAGATCTGAGAGAGAGAGAGAGAGACAGAGAGAGAGACAGACAGAGAGAGACAGAGAGAGAGAGAGTGTGTGTGTGCATGTGTGCATGCATGCAGATGTAAATATATGCAGCATGCGGATCTAAATGTTTGTGCTTGCATGCGGATGTAAATGTGTGTGCATGCATGCGGATGTAAATATGTGTGCATGCATGCGGATGTAAATATGTGTGCATGCATGCGGCGGCGCGGATGTAAATGTGTTTGTGCTTGCAGTTTGCACCTTTTAGTTTTTTTCTCCTTTAGCAGCATCCCTCCCCCCCCCACCTCCAGTATTGTCCCCCACCTCCAGTATTCTCCCCCCCACCTCCAGTATTGTCCCCCCCACCTCCAGTATTGTCCCCCACCTCCAGTATTGTCCCCCCCCACCTCCAGTATTGTCCCCCACCTCCAGTATTGTCCCCCCCACCTCCAGTATTGTCCCCCCACCTCCAGTATTCTCCCCCCCACCTCCAGTATTGTCGTTTCCACACGTAGCAGAACCTTTTGCCTTTCAACCAGTTTACTTAACCAGCTTTACATTGTTGTACATTGCACATTTCGTAATGCTCAAATTTAATATAGGCTACGTTTAGAAAAGCTGCCATTCCAAACGTATTCCCAATTCATAGTTTGGTCAGTATGGAAGCAAAATGCGTTGTGCTATTGGATTTCTAAACCGGTGTTGTCCCTGGAGGGCAATGGAAGAGGGATTCGTCCACCCCCTTCTTACCCCCCCCCCCCCCCCCCCCCCTACCCCCTATACACAGTCTGCCGAAACAAACAATTCGCCGGTATTTTCTGGAACATTGTATAGTTTATACGCTTCAAAATATTTTGTTGACGTTGGAATTTAACCAGACACAATTAAGCTTATCTGAACATAATTTACGCTCACTATTTGGCTTTGTGGTGGTTTTCCAAACCAGAGCGATCATGCGGGCAAAGGGAAAAGAGATGCGCCCACCCATCTTCCTGCCCCCTTCGATTCTGCACGCTGCCAAAATGTCCAGAAATTCGCTGTTGTTTTTCTGAAAGTTCGCTACCGTTTTTTAAACCTCTTTTTTTAATGACTAACATTGCGTCATTTAGTGTGAGCGTCACCGTTTTCCATTAGAGTCGGCCCTCACCTCTCTACTGTCATGTTTTCTGAAGAATATTCGAAAGAAAAAACTCCCGGACATTCCGTTACACGTTTTGACACGGTTTGGGCACTACACTTAAAATGTAGCAAAATACTTCGTCGTTCTAGAGAATAAAGGGTTAAATATAGCGAAAATGAGGTGAAAGGTCGATTTAGGTTCCATGCAATTTTTCTTATTAGGTGTTCCTATCGCGTGTGTGTGTGTGTGTGTGTGTGTGTGTGTGTGTGTGTGTGTGTGTGTGTGTGTGTGTGTGTGTGTGTGTCTCAGAGACGGAGGGAGGGAGGGGGAGGGAGGGAGGGAGGGGGAGGGAGGGAGGGAGGGAGAGGGAGAGACGCACACACACAGAGGCCACTTTGTGTCAAGCATTTGTTTCCAACTCTTTTGGTTTCTATCTGCCCCTCCCCCCCCCCCCCCCCCCCCCCCCCCCCGTCCCACATCTTATCTGTCCTACTTTATCTTAGATATTATATTTGCATTTTGTTTTATTTCATTTAACTTCATTCCATAAGCTTTTTTTCTCCACGTTAGATACTACTCCAAATCACTGTTGACATTCAGTTGTGGCGAGTTGAGCCCATTGCTGTGAGGGGGGCACAGGGATGGAGACCACGTCCACTCCCTCCCTACTCCCCCCTCTGCACTGCCAAATTGTAAATGGACCCATCCTTTGTTTAGAGCTTCTGGGTTCAGAAAAAAGTCAAAATTGTCACCCCGATCCTGTTCAGTAAACTGAATGTTGGTGCTTTCCAAAGTGTGTTGGTCCGTGGGCGTTGCTCTATTTTCGCTTTGCATTTTGTTTCTTTCTAAACTTTTGAGTTGTTATTTTGTATCTTGCATCTTTTCTTTTTTTTCAAACTGTTTTTTAATAATTCCCTCTTCCATTGCTCTTCCATTTCCTAATGCTCAAATTTAATATAGGCTACGTTTAGAAAAGCTGCCATTCCAAACGTATTCCCAATTCATAGTTTGGTCAGTATGGAAGCAAAATGCGTTGTGCTATTGGATTTCTAAACCGGTGTTGTCCCGGGGGGCAATGGAGGGAGAGGGAGAGAGAGGGAGAGGAGAGGGAGAGAGAAGAGAGAGAGAGAGAGAGAGAGAAGGGAGAGAGAGAGAGAGAGAGAGACACACACACAGAGACAAAGAGAGGCCGCTTTGTTTCAAGCATTTGTTTCCAACTCTTTTGGTTTCTATCTCCCCCCCCCCCCCCCCCCCCCACACACACACACATCTTATCTGTCCTACTTTATCTTAGATATTATATTTGCATTTTGTTTTATTTCATTTAATTTCAATCCTTAAGCTTTTTTCCCCACGTTAGATACTATTCCAAATCACTGTTGACATTCAGTTGTGGCGAGTTGAGCCCATTGCTGTGAGAGGGGCACAGGGACGGAGACCACGTCCACTCCCTCCCTACTCCCCCCTCTGCACTGCCAAATTGTAAATGGACCCATCCTTTGTTTAGAGCTTTTTGTTAAAGAAAAAAAAGTCAAAATTGTCACCCCAATCATGTCAATTGCACATATTATCCTCTTTAATTTCCCCCAGACTCCCTACCCGTGTAGGCTATATACAAAATATGTCACTGTGTCATATGTGTGGTTGGCATTTGACATGGACAAATAAAACCACTGCGTTTAACCCCTTGATTGCCACGAACGTGTTACGTACTGACCTGATATCACTGATGATGTCATCAGATGAAGAGGAACAACCCTGATATGCTGGCTTTTGCTCTAACATAATCAAGAGTAATATCCCCAGATCATTTTCTCAGATTGTCTATGAGTTGTCTTTTTCATGTCATGATTTGCCCAATGATTTTTACTTTAATTTTCTCTGGCAGTCAAGGGGTTAACAGCACAAATACGAGTTTGTTTCCAATCACATCTTTCAATATAACTGTTTAAGTAAAAACCAAAACAAAGAAAAACCGTATGTAGACATGAACTCAGTATGTTATTGCCTGTGGCATGTTAAACATGCTGATGACATGGAGTCAAATATATCGAAGGAAATCCGTCAGTCCTGAGGCAGCGGGCAACAGCTTAGGCTGACACACACGGATAGGGCCCCCCCCCCCCCCCCCCCCCCCCCCCCCCCCCCCCGGGGATACCGGGAGGTCTTTCGGTAGGACTAGTTCCCCCATCTTCTGGAAGTTCTATGCTAGTAACTTCCCCTACTCTTATCACTCTCTTTGACTCTGCCTTTTCTCTTCCTTTTGCTTTCTGACGTCTAGTTTGTCTGCCTTATTGGTCCATTCTCCCGCCTTTATTCATAAATGTTCTTATAGATTTTGTTTCCTATTGCAGTAATGACATGCCGGGTGTTTTGTTGTGGACTGGCGGCTAGGCAATGATAATGTAAGCACTGGAATGGGCACTGTGTGCCTATTATGCTGTGGGTATTAGCCTAGACGGTTTTTCTCATTTATTTTCGGTCATGTATTGTGCATGTGTACATGTACAAAATATGTAACTTTAGTATTGCTTATGTGTTCATTTTATATGATTGTTTGTACTCGAGGAGTGAGAAATCAAGCGGGATGGCTGACGCTCTTAGCATTGCTTCATTTTATTTGTTTAGTCTTAAATGAGAAATGTGCCATGTTATGCTGCTTTCTTTCTTATATGTATTTCTTTGTGGAGTAAATATATGTATGATGTTATTGACGTGTTTGATGTTTACCGTGGTGACAGTCCTGAGAAAACCATTGCTGTCGACGGGACTATAAGCAATGTAAAAATAAAAGATTGCGCAATTAACAATCAACACATGCACATAGACAACCAAATATGTATATTTAATGTATAAATATTTAATATGTATGGTATATTTTTAATACACTTGAGACGTATTCCATGCGCATGTTTAAGGGACAATTTTAAAAAAATCATAATAATATTGGGATAGTAATAATAATAATAATAATAATAATAATACTAATAATATAATAATAATAATAATATAATAATAACAATAATAATAATAATAATTCCTTGTAACAAAATGTGATAATAATAATTCCTTGTGATAATGAAACTGATAATGATAATAATAATTCATTGTGATAATAATAATTCCTTGTAATAATTCCTTGTGATAATGATAATAATAATTCCTTGTGATAATGATAATAATGATTCCTTGTGATAATGATACAAATAATTCCTTGTAATAATGAAACTGTGATAATAATAATAATTCCTTGTGATAATGAATCCATGCTGATAATAATAATTCCTTGTGGTAATGATAATAATAATTCCTTGTAATAATAAAACTATGATGATAATAATAATTCCTTATGATAATTAATCTATGATAATGATAATAATAATTCCTTGTAATAATGAAACCTTGTTGAACAGCATATGATCCTTGATTTAATCATACCAATGTGTAGTTGGGCTGTTGGCAAAATTTGTGTTCAATGGGTGCATTAGAATAAGTTCAAATTGATTAATTGTTTATATTTATTCTTAAAATCTATTGACATTTTATTTGTTTTATGTTTTTTTAATTTCATTTTGTACATGTTTCATAGAGCTGAAAGCACATTTCAGATTATGCTATAGTTTTCTAATTTTCCATGCTTAATTAATTCGTACAATGCTTTTTTTTAAATACAAAACTGCTCGAGCAGTGTTCCCATGAATAATCTTCATTTTCGTTACTTGGCAAATTTGTAAAAACATATTTACTAATTTTCCATAGCAAATTTTCTAATCCTAGTTTGTATTCCACCTTTAGAAAAAGATGAGGTAGCACTGAAATGAACTTGCCTGAACGGTGCAAAATAAAATGTGATAGCGAGGATTCAGCTCAACATTTGTCAATATTTGGATTGATTAATCTTTGTGAAAACTTCCAGAATCAGCCACACTCCCATTACTAATGTCGCACAAACCAAATGACACCAACAGCGAACACACAGCAGGCAGCTTTAACAGACGTACTAATGTCACACCAACCAAATGACACCAACAGCGAACACACAGCAGGCAGCTTTAACAGACGTGCTAATGTCACACCAACCAAATGACACCAACAGCGAACACACAGCAGGCAGCTTTAACAGACGTGCTAATGTCACACCAACCAAATGACACCAACAGCGAACACACAGCAGGCAGCTTTAACAGACGTGGAGACAGAGGGGGCGAGAGAGAGGAAAAGAAGAGGGAGATCAAGGGAGGGAGGTAGATTGATAAATAGATGTATGGATAGACAGACAGAAAAAAAGATGGATAGGTTAGATGGATAGGTTAGATGGATAGGTTAGATGGATGGATTGGAAGAACGAGGCAGAGTGGGGGGTGGGAGAACAGTGAGGAGGGACAGACAAAGAGAAGAGAGAGAGAATGGACGAACACATGTAGACCTGGGCCTGTATTCACGTTGAGATAGCATGAGACTTAGTATGATGCTAACTTAGAAGCTCTTCCAATGTCCTATAGGATTTAATAGGACTTTTGGAAGAGCTTCTAAGTTAGCATGATGCTAAGTCTCATGCTATCTCAACGTGAATACAAGCACTGGTTAGGAATGGCCGAGGTCAGAACACACCCACGGGCGGTTGTTTTCTTTGCCTGGTTTAACCCTTTCACCGCCAACCATACTTCAGCACAAACATTATGTTAAATTTACCTGGGTAGAGAATAAAAATCCATCTGCAGTATTGTGGATTCTTCTGTTACATACATAAAATGTCTATGCTTATGTCCAAAAACTAAGACAATAGGGTCTTTGGATAACAGACCCCGATTTGATGCCTTTTCGTGACATGGGTGTTAAATCATTGTAGTGCTAAAATGTGACTTTGGCGGTGAAAGGGTTAAAGAAAATAAGTTGCTTTGTTCAGGGGGTAATGAAAGAGACACGCCCATCCCTGGTAATTACCCCTCAGCTTGTGTGAAAGTCTCAACAAATATATCTGAATCAATTAAAATTGTTTTCTATCCTAGCACGATAGCCTATTCATAACCATGTAAACCATGTTTTTTTGTATCCCCCGAAGACTGCGTTGGTTTTCCCCATGTCCATAGTTATGCTATGCATTGTCATAGTCCTTGCATACCAATGGTGTTGACGGGTTTATAAACACACGCATAAAGATTGTCCTTTATCATGTAGCTAACCTCCTTACCCCTCCCCTCACTCCCCCCCTATTCCCAAGCTCCCTTAATTATCAGAACATGCATATGCCCTACTCTTGTTTTAATAAATTAAAACAATGGGTCGCGCGCCTCTGGCTGTGACGCGCTCTACATGCGGGAGCAACCCGAATTTCACAGGGACGCCTCTGACTATACGTACCAAAAAGCAAATAACTTTTACAGGGAGAGTGAGATGTGTTTCACGTTTAGTTATGAACATGTTTCAATCCTTCCCCATAGCAACACACGATGTGCACGCTATGCTAGGAATGGCCTAGCACTGTGTTGCCATGGGGAAAGAGTGAAGAATGTTCACGTGTACACAGACCTTAAGGGCTGTAATGCTGTACGCCCCTGTGGGCCAGCCTTCACGCGGCGGGGGTGTTCTCGACCAAGCTGTGCCCACCCCTTTTTCTTACCTTTCCTATTGTTCTGCCTACCATGTCTTTCACTATCTCTGTTCCCCCCATAAAGTCTCCCGACAAGATCTGCAGTTCTCCATTTTGTCTGATTTCTGTCTCCCCGGATCTTTTATCTTTCCTTACAAATCTATCTTTTGGATGTTCCTTTTTTCTCTGAGCTATCGGACAATGTATGACATGCCAGTTGTTGTTTTTATTGTTCACTGGCGTCCACACGTGACATTTGCAGTGCATATTTGCCTAGTATGTGTTTATCCTTTTTTACTGTTTTTGCTTTACTTGGATCATCCTTTTTTACTTCTTTTTTTAAAACCTGGATCCGATAAATAGAGTAGAATGGCTCCACGTTTCCAGCACTGTGTGGAATTATGTGCTATAGGGTACAATGATGGAGGTGTCATGTTATGAATTGTACTGTATGTTTTGTTGTTTTCAGGTTGTTGAACGTTGCTAAGATACATTGAGTGTTTTGTAATAAGTGGTCGAACTTTACGCGGTGACAGTCCTGAGATGACCATAGCTGTTGACGGGACTATAATGACGCGGTGACAGTCCTGAGAGGACCATAGCTGTTGACGGGACTATAATGACGCGGTGACAGTCCTGAGATGACCATAGCTGTTGACGGGACTATAATGACGCGGTGACAGTCCTGAGATGACAGTCATAGCTGTTGACGGGACTATAATGACGCGGTGACAGTCCTGAGATGACCATAGCTGTTGACGGGACTATAATGACGCGGTGACAGTCCTGAGATGACCATAGCTGTTGACAGGACTATAATGACGCGGTGACAGTCATGAGAGGACCATAGCTGTTGACGGGACTATAATGACGCGGTGACAGTCCTGAGATGACCATAGCTGTTGACGGGACTATAATGACGCGGTGACAGTCCTGAGAGGACCATAGCTGTTGACGGGACTATAATGACGCGGTGACAGTCCTGAGAGGACCATAGCTGTTGACGGGACTATAATGACGCGGTGACAGTCCTGAGATGACCATAGCTGTTGACAGGACTATAATGACGCGGTGACAGTCCTGAGATGACCATAGCTGTTGACGGGACTATAATGACGCGGTGACAGTCCTGAGATGACCATAGCTGTTGACGGGACTATAATGACGCGGTGACAGTCCTGAGATGACCATAGCTGTTGACGGGACTGTAATGGAAAGAAAACGAAGTAATGCTGGTAATGCATTCCCTCTGTTCATTGTTTTTTCACAATTTAAGCTTGACGTGTTGGTGTTTCTTCAACATATTCATCGTTCTATTTTGCCTCCACGATTATATACCTGATAACTCGTTTATGATCATAGACTGTTAAGATATGAAAACCAAAAACAGTAAGCTTTTTTTGTAATAGATTTATTAATTTATTGTAATCTAGGAGTGGTACATCAAGCGGAATGGCTGACGCTTTTAGCATTGCTTAATAAATACTTTTATTTGCCATAGGCCTCAACGAAAAATGTGCTATGCCATGCTGCTTTTATTTTTGTTTTGCTTGCATAGTGACTACGTGTTAGGTGTGTTATTGACGTTTTTTATGTTTAATGTGGTGACAGTCCTGAGAAGACCATTGCTGTTGACGGGACTAGAAACACTGTAGCAATACAATAACTAACTGGACGTACGATAGTTTTATTATCTATTTGTCACCGCTTTCTCTGAACCAAGTGATACAAATTAGGTCTGTTTCGTTGTTTATTCGTTGTTTTTTTCATACAGTAAATGAACTGGTTTTCCCTCTGATTTGAAATTTTAAGAACACATCTTGCGTTATCGGCATGAACTGGTATGTGTTTTTTTTAAATTAATTTGTTAAAAGACACACCACATCACGTGTCAAAATAATGGTTTTCACGTGTTTTGTCTCTTATAGCTTGTAAGAAATCTTAAGAAATCTTCCAAGCATAAGAGGGAATGTGACACGTGACGTGGAGGGACTTTAATAGCTCGAATGTCATGCTTTAGATAGTATCATTGTGTAACGCCATGAAATTTCACTATCATTATTAGCATTTGTTCTTTGGAAACTTAGAAGCCAAAAGCTTTCCTCACAATTATAACCTGCTGTTGGACATTGTTTGTCCACGTCTGGAGTGGGCTTTGCCTTAATTAATTCATCCACCTGACAATTATAACCTGCTGTTGGACATTGTTTGTCCACGTCTGCAGTGGGCTTTGCCTTAATTAATTCATCCACCTGACAATTATCTGCTGTTGGACATTGTTTGTCCACGTCTGGAGTGGGTTTTGCCTTAATTAATTCATCCACCTGACAATTATCTGCTGTTGGACATTGTTTGCCCACGTCTGGAGTGGGCTTTGCCTTACGTTTAATTCATCCACCGGACAATTATCTGCTGTTGGACATTGTTTGTCCACATCTGTTTGCCCACGTCTGGTGTGGGTTTTGCCTTACGTTTAATTCATCCACCCGGACAATTGTGGTGTGGTCGGTAAGACGCGTGAGCTGCATTGTCTTTGTCTACAATTCGGTGCATGTTTGTGTCTGTTATAAATGCATTGCCTATTTGACGTAGTTGGGACAAGTATGCATATTGAAAAAACACCACCACCACTTAGACCATGTCCAATGTGAATTGTGAAAGCGAATTTATTGTGATAACGAACTGTCATTGTTCAATATCAGCGTGTGCTTGGGCTGTTGGTAAAGCTTGTGCTCAATGGACAGATTGGACTGGTTTCAAATTGATTAATGCATATCTGACGTCACTTCCCCGTGGGGATACAAAGTGTCTTCCAGTACAAAGAGTTCGCCGCCTTCTGAAAGACTGTACGAGTAACCGTTGTATCGCTCTTTGATTCTTCCTCTCCGAACACCCCGGTCGGCCTTTGTAATGTCTGTCCAATATTGTTTCTGTGTGCCTTGTTCGTCAATGTCCTGCACTTGGCCCAGAACATCGTGTACACGTTGTTTTAATCGGTGCCATGCCAGCTTTCTGTGGCAGACGGTTAGTTGGCTCTTCAGGAGGGGCGGCACATGGGTGTCGATGTCCTTAATGAATGTGGTGTGTGTTCTGTTCTTCAGCCAATGAATCAAGGGGTTCTAATGTATGTGGTGTGTGTTCTGTTCTTCAGCCAATGTGTTTGTATCAAGGGGTTCTAATGTATGTGATGTGTGTTCTGTTCTTCAGCCAATGTGTTTGTATCAAGGGGTTCTAATGTATGTGGTGTGTGTTCTGTTCTTCAGCCAATGTGTTTGTATATAGGGGTTATAATGTATGTGGTGTGTGTTCTGTTCTTCAGCCAATGTGTTTGTATCAAGGGGTTCTAATGTATGTGGTTGTGTTCTGTTCTTCAGCCAATGTGTTTGTATCAAGGGGTTCTAATGTATGTGTGTGTGTTCTGTTCTTCAGCCAATGTGTTTGTATCAAGGGGTTATAATGTATGTGGTGTGTGTTCTGTTCTTCAGCCAATGTGTTTGTATATAGGGGTTTAATGTATGTGGTGTGTGTTCTTCAGTGTTTGTATATAGGGGTTATAATGTATGTGGTGTGTTCTGTTCAATGTGTTTGTATCAAGGGGTTCTAATGTATGTGGTGTGTGTTCTGTTCTTCAGCCAATGTGTTTGTATCAAGGGGTTCTAATGTATGTGGTGTGTGTTCTGTTCTTCAGCCAATGTGTTTGTATCAAGGGGTTCTAATGTATGTGGTGTGTGTTCTGTTCAATGTGTTTGCATCAAGGGTTATAATGTATGTGGTGTGTTCTGTTCAATGTGTTTGCATCAAGGGGTTCTAATGTATGTGGTGTGTGTTCTGTTATTCAGCCAATTTGTTTGCATCAAGGGGTTCTAAGTTGTCCAGCATGAAGTCTTGAACTTCAAAAAAAAGATTGTGCTGCTGTTCTTAATCATACTCTTAATGAATTATAATGGGGTTTAAGATGCATTATGTTCTTACAACCTTAAACGAGCTGTTCTTAATCACTATCCGGTATTGTTGTTCAAAGAATGTACTCTGTTATTACTTGTAAAATTATTTAAGATTTATCTATTCTTAACTGGTTTATACATTCGTTAACTTTGTGCGTGCAATTTGGCTGGCGTATTTGTTTTTTTTCATCAAGGTGGTTCTTCTATATTAATTTGGTGTGTGCAATATGGTTGGAGAGCTTTGTTTCAGCAATGTGATTTTCTTAACCCTTAATTCAATATCTATGTTTAATGTTGTAATTTTGTGTTTGACTCAATGTTAATTTCTCAGTATTAAGATAATCAAGTTTACTTGAACTTGAACTTGAACTGCCCCCTAAAGTCCATCCGTTCGTCTTAATAATAATAATAATAATAATAATAATAATAATAATTATTAATTATTATTATTATAATCATTGATGATTATTATTATAATCATTATTATTATAATAATTATTATAATTATAATAATTATAATAATAATAATAATAATGACAATTTATATAGTGCTTATTCTCCTTACGGGGCTCTAAGCGCTTCCCAAAGAAGTAAAACATCTGAGCAAAAAATTATAATAATTGGGTTTTTTTAACGACGAAATCACGATAATCAACTGCATTTACGTCCCCCCCTCCCCCCCCCCTTCACACTCCACGCCTTTGGTGTTCCCGTGGGGATATCGAGGGGGGGGGGGGGGTGTCTTTGGGTAGAAATAGTTCCCTCATTTCGACTGAAAATTCTCTAATTCTCTGCCCCCGACTTGCTTACTGCATCACGCGCGCCACCCAAAGAACATGATCACCTATCGCCTATAAAGTCTGATTACTAACGTGACGCGTGTGTGGACATGAGAACTGTAAAGGACGTACCACCTATCGCCTATAAAGTCTGATTACTAACGTGACGCGTGTGTGGACATGAGAACTGTAAAGGACGTACCACCTGTCGTCGCCACTTCAGTGTGATGTGCGTTGTGTGAATGTTAGCCCTTTCACCGCCAGCCATATTTCAGCCAAAAATTGCCATTAAATTGACATTTGTAGAGAACAAAATCCACCTGCAGTATTGGGGATTGTTCTGTGACATATCTAAAATAAGGTCTATCCTTACTTCCCAAACCCAAGACAATAGGGTCTTTGGATAACAGACCATCTTGATGCCTTTTGGTGATATAGGTGTTAAATCACTGTGGTGCTAAAATGCGACTTTGGCGGTGAAAGGGTTAATACGTTGTCAATTGTTTATCTGACTTTATGGACTCCGTTATTACTAACATCCCATTATGTGGACATGAGAAGTGTGTAAATGACGTGCCACTTGTCATCACCACTTCAGTGTGATGTGTTGTGTTTGACTGTTAATACGTTGTCAATCGTTTATCTGACTTTATGGACTCCGTTATTACTAACATACTGTGTGGACATGAGAAGTGTAAAGGACGTGTCACTTCTCATCGCCACTTTAGTGTGATGTGTTTGAATGTTAATACGTTGTCAATTGTTTATCTGACATTTTTATCTCCGTTATTACTAACATCCAAGTTTGTGGACATGAGAAGTGTAAAGGACGCGCCACTTGCCATCGCCACTTGAATGTGTTGTGTTTGAATACGTTGTCAATTGTTTATCTGACATTATCTCCGTTATTACTAACATCCCATAATGTGGACATGTGTAAATGACGTGACTTGTCTCATCACTACTTCAGTGCGATGTGTGTTGCTTAACGTGTGCATTGTAAACGTTTATCTGACATTTACTCCGTTATTGCTAACATCCCATTTTGTGGACATGAGAGATGTGATGGACGTGGCACTTCTCATCGACACTTCAGTACTTCAGTGTGATATGTTTGAACATGAATTAATACGTTGTCAAACGTTCATCTGACATTTACTCCGTTCTTACTAACATCCCATTTTGTGGACATGAGAGATGTGATGGACGTGGCACTTCTCATGGACATTTCAGTGTGATGCGCGTTATGTTTGAACATGAATTAATACGTTGTCACACATCTAACATCCTCTACTCCGTTCTTACTAACATCGACTCTTCAGTGTGATGCGCGTTATGTTTGAACATGAATTAATACGTTGTCACACATCTAACATCCTCTACTCCGTTCTTACTAACATCCCATTTTGTGGAGATGAGAAGTGTGATGGACGTGGCACTTCTCATCGACTCTTCAGTGTGATGCGCGTTATGTTTGAACATGAATTAATACGTTGTCACACATCTAACATCCTCTACTCCGTTCTTACTAACATCCCATTTTGTGGAGATGAGAAGTGTGATGGACGTGGCACTTCTCATCGACACTTCAGTGTGATGCGCGTTATGTTTGAACATGAATTAATACGTTGTTACACGTTTATTCGACATCCTTTACTCCGTTATTACTAACATCCCATTTTGTGGAGATGAGAGATGTGATGGACGTGGCATTTCTCGTCACCACTCCAGTCTTTTGTCTTCCGTTTCATTTTGCAACAATTATTGTCAAACGTTTATCTCACATTGTTCGTTACAACGGTGTTGATATGACGGCTGTGTGGAAATGAAGCTGTCCATGGGACTATCCATGACTAACGAACTAATGTGGAAATGACTTAGCTAATGTGGAAATGAAGCTGTCCATGGGACTATCCATGACTAACGAACTAATGTGGAAATGAAGCTGTCCATGGGGACTATCCATGACTAACGAACTAATGTGGAAATGACTTAGCTAATGTGGAAATGAAGCTGTCCATGGGACTATCCATGACTAACGAACTAATGTGGAAATGACTAAACTAATGTGGAAATGAAGCTGTCCACGGGACTATCCATGACTAACGAACTAATGTGGAAATGACTAACTAATGTGGAAATGCTGTCCATGGGACTATCCATGACTAATGAACTAATGTGGAAATGACTAGCTAATGTGGACATTAAGCTGTGGATGCATAGACGTCGATCCCTTTGGCCGTTTTCTATTCGACTTATCACAACAGTCGTCGAACCACAGTTTCCCATGTACAGAGAACACAGTAGCAGCCTCTAGCTTGGTGTTGCTGATGAATTTCATATCTATGTCCGTTCACGTATTTTGTTTCTATATTGCCTTTACCTTTTTGTCCACACAGTAGCAGCATAAAACCATTGCTGTTGACGGGACTATAAGCGGGCCCACATATCATTGCCATTTGTTAATTAATGCATTACAGATTTTGTGGTGTTTTGTTTTCTAGCTTGATATAATTTTCAATGTTTCACAGAACTTGTATGTTAGCTCAACATATTATTTTTCATGCATTACAGATTTGTATACGTGTGGGTGTTTTATAGCTTAATCTAGTTTTGGTGCCCTGCGAAACTTGTGTGTCTGGTTCAACGTAATTTTCAATACCTTACAAAAATAATGTTTTTGTTTCCGGTTTGTTTTGGTTTCAAGCTAAATGTAATTAAAGAATAATATGGGGTGGGGGTGGGGGTGGTTGGTGTGGTGTAGCTCAATATGCTTTTTGAGTCCGAATGCCTGACAAAATGTGTGTATGTTGAAGTGTTATGATATTATATGCTAATTGTTTTGAGGTTGCGCAGTATGGTTACAATGATTTCTATATATTTACTATATATTCTAACTTAAATATTACTATATATTCTAACTAAATATTACCAACACTCAAAACAATCAAAAGCATCCCGAATTGGGCAGGTCAAATAGGCCGCCGTGACACGGAAGCTAAGGGGAGCCTAAAAGGGCTTCCGGGCAAGCGGTAGTAGCGTTCCTTTCGCTACTTTCGTTTATTTGCGCGGCATTGAGTCTCCAAATGATGATGAGTTCATGTTTCTGCGTATTGCTTAAACTGCTATTAATGTTTACCAGCACCGTTTTGCTACATTTGCAATGCGATTTATCACTTGTGTATGGAGACGTTCCGTTTGGGAAGTTGTCTGCTCTGTATAAATAAAATTGCTGCTTGCAGTGGTGATGGTGGAGGTCGGTGGTGATGCGAGGTGTGTCGTGTCCGTCTGTTCGTCTGCCTCGCGCGTGCGTGTACCGCGCGTGTAGCTTGTCTCCTGCGCGCGCGAGTAATGTGTGTGACTTGTGTGGTTACTATATCGTTGTGGGACTGTGTGTGCCGCAGCGCGCCCGTGTTGGTACCTGTGCAAGGCGGTCAGGTCGAATAAACATTATCTGTTATCTTGAGGGTTAAAGGTGGTGGTTGGTATGGGGGGGCGGTTACGCAGGGGGCAGGGTCGTGTGGTATTGTCTGCCTCTGCGCGGTATATGGGTGTATACGTGTGAATCTTTTCCGTGGCGGCGTCTGGTGTGAAAACTTACCACTAATTAGTATCGTAAGCCATGTGCTAGCCTCCCAACGATTGCACGCCTCCATTTTGTTCACCGGGGTCATCTACGGTTCACCAGGGTCCACAGTTGTGAGGCCACTGTGGCCACGTGCCACAGGACTGTGAAATAGAATCGGTAACTAATAAGGCCAGAGTGATGAATCATAGTTCGTCTCTGTTAATATAAGGGCATACATGTAAGGCACACACACTTTTGTTCTTTAGATACGCACCTTATCTCCGCCATCATTCAACCAGCATCTCTTTTAAATCATAGTTTTTCTGATGACAATCGGCTGTACATTTCTGACCACCCTGAGTCGGCTGATCAAAGGATTTATCTTCTAAGTTGGGCATTTCTGCTTGGTTAAAACATGGATGTTCTTATAACAAACTGCAACTAAACGCTGAAAGACAGATGATTCTTAGGAGCCTCTAATCGCACAATTATTTAAAACTCGGGTCTCCCCAAGTTCTGTCGGGACATTGATGGCACTGAGACAAGCTATCCAACATGTCTGTCGCGCAATCTAGGTTGTTACTTTGGACCAAACCCTTTCTTTCAAACAGCAGCGTTTCCCATGTTTGCAAGTCTTGCTACTAGGAACTCCGAAGAAGAGTTCAATCCGCCGTTTCCTTTCTCAAGATGCCTGAAGGCATCTAGTCTGTGCTTGTTCTGTCCGCACTGGACTACTGTAACTCACTTCGTTGCTGGCTGTCCATCAACTCTCAT
>CM065706.1:42961958-42964458 GCA_017654935.2 Phymorhynchus buccinoides | reverse complement strand
GGCATAGCCACACACTGTCAATTGAGCAACTCTAAAGGCATAGCAACACACTGTCAATTGAGCAACTCTAAAGGCATAGCCACACACTGTCAATTGAGCAACTCTAAAGGCATAGCAACACACTGTCAATTGAGCAACTCGAAAGGTATAGCCACACACTGTCAATTGAGCAACTCTAAAGGCATAGCCACACACTGTCAATTGAGCAACTCTAAAGGCATAGCCACACACTGTCAATTGAGCAACTCTAAAGGCATAGCCACACACTGTCAATAGAGCAACTCTAAAGGCATAGCCACACACTGTCAATAGAGCAACTCTAAAGGCATAGCCACACACTGTCAATTGAGCAACTCTAAAGGCATAGCAACACACTGTCAATTGAGCAACTCGAAAGGTATAGCCACACACTGTCAATTGAGCAACTCTAAAGGCATAGCCACACACTGTCAATTGAGCAACTCTAAAGGCATAGCCACACACTGTCAATTGAGCAACTCTAAAGGCATAGCCACACACTGTCAATAGAGCAACTCTAAAGGCATAGCCACACACTGTCAATAGAGCAACTCTAAAGGCATAGCCACACACTGTCAATAGAGCAACTCTAAAGGCATAGCCACACACTGTCAATAGAGCAACTCTAAAGGCATAGCCACACACTGTCAATAGAGCAACTCTAAAGGCATAGCCACACACTGTCAATTGAGCAACTCTAAAGGCATAGCCACACACTGTCAATTGAGCAACTCTAAAGGCATAGCCACACACTGTCAATAGAGCAACTCTAAAGGCATAGCCACACACTGTCAATAGAGCAACTCTAAAGGCATAGCCACACACTGTCAATTGAGCAACTCTAAAGGCATAGCCACTCACTGTCAATTGTGCAACTCTAAAGGCATAGCCACACACTGTCAATTGAGCAACTCTAAAGGCATAGCCACACACTGTCAATTGAGCAACTCTAAAGGCATAGCCACACACTGTCAATTGAGCAACTCTAAAGGCATAGCCACACACTGTCAATTGAGCAACTCTAAAGGCATAGCCACACACTGTCAATTGAGCCACTCTAAAGCTCACAGGTGTCAAATTCGGACCTTAGGGACGAATCGTATGCAGTGTAGCCTGCCTGCCCTTGAAAGGAACTGACATCCAGCAATGGCATTGAAAGCGATCACCACAGTTATCGTTCTTTGCGTTTCCCTCGGATTTCTACAGAGTTGTTGATCTTTGCCTTTCCCTCCAATCTTTACAGAGTTACTGTTCTTTGCCTTTCCCTCGGATGTCTACAGAGTTGTTGATCTTTGCCTTACACTGGAGTTTAAGTGTATTAGGGGGGGACGCAAGGGGAAGCAATTATAGACGTGTGATAGTGTGTCGTCAGACCCTAAAGGTCTCAATATACGTTAACACTTTTCACTCTTCACCATGGCAACTCAGTCATATGCCGTCATGGCAACACAGTGATATGCCGTCATGGCAACCCAGTGATATGCCGTCATGGCAACACAGTGATATGCAGTCATGGCAACACAGTGATATACAGTCATGGCAACACAGTGATATACAGTCATGGCAACACAGTGCTATGCCGTCGTGGCAACACGGTGATATGCCGTTATGGCAACCCAGTGATATGCCGTCATGGCAACCCAGTGATATGCCGTCATGACAACACGGTGATATGCCGTCATGGCAACACGGTGATATGCCGTCATGGCAACCCAGTGATATGCCGTCATGGCAACACAGTGATATGCCGTCATGACAACACGGTGATATGCAAGTAATCTTAAGGTCTCGGTACACGTTACTATTAACACAACGTGTACCGGGACCTTTATGACTGGCATTTCGCTGTGTTGCTATGGGGAAAGAGTGAAAAATGTTAACTCTATATTGAGACCGTTATGATTGGCATATTCCACCGAAGCTGGAGTGCGGCTGCCCACGTGGCGGGGTAATAAAACACCACGGTCACACAGTTCTCATCCGTAGCTGATGGCCCTTGTACCATAGTGTTCAAGCGCTTCCACTGCTGGGATGATCCCTGGGGTCTTTTAGCCAGGGTACGACAACAACAACGACAACAACAACGACAACAACAACGACAACAACAACGACAACAACAACGACAACAACAACGACAACAACAACGACAACAACAACGACAACAACAACACCCGGCATATCACTGCGTGGCCATGAGGAAAGAGCGACAAATGTTAAGTTGTCTGGCTATCATAAAGGAAGAAGTAGAAGTAGAGTACCCGTGTGCACATCGTCAGAGAGTGACGTGAAACACAGGACCTTCAGGTAGTATTTGGTCCTTTCATTGAGGCTCAACATACAGACGTTTCGCATGATCCATACGTTATCAATGTCAAATGAAAGACTGACAGACAGCAAGCAAATAGTAAGAGTTCAAAATAGAAAGAGAAGCCTGAGTTGAAATTAAGATATAAAAGGAAGACTGAGTAGATATCATTTCTAG
>CM065706.1:42944458-42954458 GCA_017654935.2 Phymorhynchus buccinoides | reverse complement strand
CGAGTTCAATCGAATTTTGTAGATAAGGCTAGATAAAGATCTTGAACATAATAATATCTTAGATTTTGAAGCAAGCTTTTCATTATATATACTATTTTCTAACATTGAATTTATTTCGTGTTTTTTTAGTTTTATTGAACAATCTGAAGATTTTCTATTAGCACCTTCTTTCGCTAATGTATCAGCTAGTTCATTCCCAATGATACCACAGTGCGATGGAATCCAGCAAAATTCTACGTTAATTCCTTTAAACATAATATAATGTATCAGATATTTTACATCAAACATTAAATCTCTTCTGGTGTTTGCATTCCAGTTTTGTAAACTATAAAGAACAGATTTCGAGTCAACACAAAGTAAAATACTATAAACTGCAATATCCATATCAGCTATCCAGGATAGTGCCATTAGAATTGCATAAAGTTCAGCAGTAAATACAGAAAAGTCCTTTCCTAGACAAAAAGATGTTCTCATTATTAAGTCAGGGATCACAAATCCAGCTCCTGTGTATGATTCCACAACTGAACCATCTGTATAAATCTTAAGATGATACGGGAATGTGTTTTCTAGATGTTCTTTTGCTTCAAATGATATTAGATTAACATTATCATCTTTTTTCAAAGCAGTATAATCTGTATCAAATTTAGCAGAAATATGCTCCCACTGAGGTACAATAGGCATTGTTGGCATACTTGAAATTGATTATATCGATATCGCACTTCTTAAATAATTCATCTGTATAATTTCTAGTAGGTTGAAGGTAAGAAATATTTTGAGCCCTCTTAGGAAAATCTTGTTTTGAATCAAGAAAAATGTCACTAGTCACTGAATTAGACACTGAGAGACTTCTAGTCATATACTTGGCTGTAGCCAGCTTACGTTGATCATCAAGTGAAAACAAATTAGCTTCTCTGTACGTTTTGAATGTATATGTGTGCACTGGCACACCAAGTGCTAACTTAGCGGCCTTACTGTCTATGCTTTGTAACTTGTTTAGTAGTGTCTGGGGAGCCGGAAAATAAACTTCTTGTCCGTACGTTAATTTTTATCGAACCAGACTAGTAGCAAGATGTATCTGTCTCTCTCTCTCTTTCTCTCTCTCTCTCTCTCTCTCTCTCTCTCCCCTCTCTCTCTCTCTCTCTCTCTCTCTCTCTCTCTCTCTCTCTCTCTCTCTCTCTCTCTCTCTCTCTCTCTCTCTCTCTCTTTCTCTCTCTCTTCTCTCTCTCTCTCTGTCTCTCTCTATGTGTTTCTCTCTCTCTCTCTCTCTCTCTCTCTCTCTCTCTCTCTCTCTCTCTCTCTCTCTCTCTCTCTCTCTCTCTCTCTCTCTCTCTTCTGTCTCTCTCTCTCTTCCTCTCTCTCTCTCTCTCTCTCTCTCTCTCTCTCTCTCTCTCTCTCTCTCTCTCTCTCTCTCTCTCTCTCTCTCTCTCTCTCTCTCTCTCTCTCTCTCTCTCTCTCTCTCTCAAGAAAAATGGTATAAAGTGATGTGTCTCTCGCGTGTCATTTGACCTGAAGGATCACGCCAATGACATATTAAAAAAAAAAAAAATTGAATACTGATCATCGTATTCGTATTCGTATTTGTATTCTTCCTGTCTGTGATAAGTTCTATATATATTTGCTTTGTTGCAGCTAGGTAGGCCTACTCTCCCTCCCCGTCTACCTGTCTGTCTGCAGAGTATCTGTCTCTCTGTCTGTCTCTTTCTGTCTCTCTTTCTGTTTCTCTTTCTGTCTGTCTGTCTGTCTCTCTGTCTGTCTGTCTGCAGAGTATCTGTCTCTCTGTCTGTCTCTTTCTGTCTCTCTGTCTGTCTCTCTATCTGTCTGTCTGTCTGCAGAGTATATGTCTCTCTGTCTGTTTCTTTATGTCTCTCTGTCTGTCTCTCTATCTGTCTGTCTGTCTGCAGAGTATCTGTCTCTCTGTCTGTCTCTTTCTGTCTCTCTGTCTGTCTCTCTATCTGTCTGTCTGTCTGCAGAGTATCTGTCTCTCTGTCTGTCTCTTTCTGTCTCTCTGTCTGTCTCTCTATCTGTCTGTCTGTCTGCAGAGTATCTGTCTCTCTGTCTGTTTCTTTATGTCTCTCTTTCTGTCTCTCTGTCTATCTGTCTGTCTGTCTGCAGATTATCTGTCTCTCTGTCTGTCTCTTTCTGTCTGTCTCTCTGTCTCTCTGCCTGTCTCTTTCTGTCTGTCTATCTGTCTGTCTGTAGAGTATCTGTCTCTTTGTCTGTCTCTCTGTCTTTATTGTCGCTCTCTCTCTCTCTCAGACAGACGGAAGGACAGACAGACAGACTGACACGGACACACTGTCAGACAGACAGTCAAACGCACTGACAAAATTAAATATGATCAGACTGTGCGTGCATGTGTGATTGACTGGCAGGTGCGCGTGTTAGTCCAAGTGGAGTGTGACCTCTGATTTTATTGACGCAAAAATGGACTGGCTCAGTTCAGCATACGGTCATACGTAATTGGGTGTAAGGAGAGAGAGAGAGAGAGAGAGAGAGAGAGAGAGAGAGAGAGAGAGAGAGAGAGAGAGAGAGAGAGAGAGAGAGAGAGAGAGAGAGAGAGAGAGAGAGAGAGAGAGAATTGAATTGAATTGAATGCATTTTATTTATAGAGGGCAATAGAATAAGCAATAACATGCTTTTTTACATCCAGCCCTCTGGAAAAAAAGTTACAAATATAAAAGTAGAAATGGAAAAGGAAAATGAGCACAGACAAAGCAATATAAGAATGCAAAATACAACCCTATATAGTAGCACAACAATAACAAAACAAAACCTAATATTATTAACTATACTAATTTTGAACGTGCATAAATTAAGAGTAGGCCTAAGCACATACACACGGAGAACCCCCCCAAAATAATCCTACTTTTCATACACATCTTTAACATGCACACATTTAGAAGTACACAAACACATGACAAAACCAATCCTAATCATACTTTACATACTCATCTTAAAAATGTACTTATTTGAACGGACAATCATGCACGTAATAAAATCAAACCTAGCTCTACTTTACCTACTCATCTTAACATGCACAATTTTAAATGTAAATATGTGTACACATAACAAAATCAAACATATTCCTATATTACATTATTCATACTTAGCATGCACAAAGTAAGAAGTAAATACACACACGTGACAAAAGCAAACCTATTCATGTTTTTATAATGTGTATGCACATATTAAAAACTAAGCACATACAATGACGAAATTAAGCCTAAACCTACTTTACATACTCGTCTTTAACATGCACAATTTAAATTTAAACAAGGGCGTCGCCGAGCGGCAGACATGTCCGTCACCAGCAATGCCACGCACTTGCGACACCCCGTAGAGTGTCACATCCTGACACAAAATTGGAAGGGATTCTGTTTTCTAGTTCACGAGATACAGCTTGAAGAAGAAACATATAGCGCAAATAAGGAAATTTCGGTTTTCAAGGTCACACTTCAAGGTCAAGGTCAGCATGGTGATAATTTATGCTCGGATGTTTTCTTCTCTAGGGTATACAGTACCACACACAATCTGAAGCGCTTCTGTCAAGTACCAATGTGGAAAATATGGCTTAAAACCCAATGTGTAGACCCCTACCACTTTCAAGGCCTACGGATCGCCCGGACCGTGACCTTGACCTTGATCGGTATGCCACCATCAGAACGGGCATAAGCCAAAGTACCTTCATGCCAAATTTGAAGACTCTAACACTAACGGTGTGGGAGTTATGGCCCCTGAAATATTTTCGGTTTTCAAGGTCGTACGCCAAGGTCAAGGTCACGACGGTAATATGGTTTGCGCGGATGCCTTCCTCTCATGGTGACACACCAGCACACACAATTTGACGTGATTCTGTCAACCCGTTCGAAAGATATCCTTGGGACAGACAGAAGGAGAAAAAAATGACCCTCCGATTTTCAGGCTCCAGCGATCTTTTTGACCTTGACCTTGACCTTGATCGGTATGCCATCATCAGAACGGGCATAAGCCAAACCACCTTCATACCAAGTTTCAACATCCTATGTTGATCAGTGCCCGAGATATGGCTAAAAATGTTTTGCACATGACTGTTCCAGGCTTGCCATCTATTGTCAATTAATATTTATCTAAATGATCTAATGAACACGTGATCACTTCCAACATTCTGGTTAATCCAAGCATATCCAAATCCATTTTCATATAAACATTTCCGAACATTAGTAACCCAGTTATTTCTACCCCTCTGATCTAAGTTAAATAACATTAAATAAGATTTCACGGGAAGTCTATGGGGCTCCATCTTCATTAGTTTTAACCAGTATCTGATGCACTGGACGATGGCATTAATAGTAATAGGATATCGGTTTAATTCACCGTATACTAGATCATTTGGCGTACGCAGAGTTACACCAAGAAATGTCTTCAGTGCAAATGTATGAACTGTTTCTATGTGAATAGCTGCTTTGTCTATCCCCATATTTCAGCACCATATAGAGCAATGGGAGCAATCTGTGTAGCGAGAGAGAGAGAGAGAGAGAGAGAGAGAGAGAGAGAGAGAGAGAGAGAGAGAGAGAGAGAGAGAGAGAGAGAGAGAGAGAGAGAGAGAGAGAGAGAGAGAGAGCAATTGCTACATTGCCGTCATGAGAGAGAGGGAGAGATAGATAGAGATAGAGAGAGAGAGAGAGAGAGAGAGAGAGAGAGAGAGAGAGAGAGAGAGAGAGAGAGAGAGAGAGAGAGAGAGCAATAGCTACATTGCCGTCATGAGAGAGAGGGAGAGATAGATAGATAGATAGAGAGAGAGAGAGAGAGAGAGAGAGAGAGAGAGAGAGAGAGAGAGAGAGAGAGAGAGAGAGAGAGAGAGAGAGAGAGAGAGAGAGAGAGAGAGAGAGAGAGAGAGAGAGAGAGAGAGAGGAGAGAGAGGAGAGAGAGAGAGAGAGAGAGAGAGAGAGAGAGAGAGAGAGAGAGAGAGAGAGAGAGACAGAGAGACAGAGAGAGAGAGACAGAGAGAGACAGACAGACAGAGACAGACAGACAGAGAGAGAGAGAGAGAGAGACAGAGACAAACAGACAAACTCACAGACAGACAGTCATCCAACCAGACAGACAGACAGAGTGACTGGGATAGCCACCATCCCTCGTTCTCACTACTCATCACTGTGTAGCCTGCTGGGGGCCACGTAAGCTGCTTCCATTTGATCAAGCACTCGTCTTGGAATAACGAGCAGACTCGTACAACAGCAACACCCCCTCCCCTCCCCCAATGCTCCATCCCCAAATTTGCTTTCAACCCCCCACCCCTTACCCGTCTCCCCCTAATCAGCCCCCCCCCCCCTCCTCCGCCTGCCCCAACTACGATCTCTAAAACAATTGATGGATCTGGGGGCCATCTCGCAAGAGATTTGTTTCTGGCGAACTACTTTGTTACGTGGGCTAAACGTACAGAGAGTAGACGACACACATTCATCACGTAGTTTCAGTGTATGTGGAATCCAGACAGAAAAAACCCGACGATATTATGACGACACACACGGTAAATAAATGACAAAAGATGCCAATGACGACAGACGCCAATAAATGACGATGTACACACATACCGCACTGCAAATGACGAACTACACAGACAATGACAGGCGAAAGTGACGACATTTTCAAATAATGACACGTACAAATGACGAAACAGACAAATGACGATACGTACAAATGAAGACATAGACAGATGATGACACGTACAAATGACGAACTACACAAACTTCAATAATGACACATACAAATGACGAATTACTACTAATGAGACGTACAAATGACGAACAAATAATGAGGAAACAGACAAATGATGACACGTACAAATGAAGACATAGACGGATGATGTCACGCACAAATGACGAACTACACAAACTTCAATAATGACACATACAAATGACGAATTACTACTAATGAGACGTACAAATGACGAACAAATAATGAGGAAACAGACAAATGATGACACGTACAAATGAAGACATAGACAGATGATGACACGTACAAATGAAGACATAGACAGATGATGACACGTACAAATGAAGACACAGACAAATGATGACACGTACAAATGAAGACATAGACAGATGATGACACGTACAAATGAAGACATAGACAGATGATGACACGTACAAATGAAGACATAGACAGATGATGACACGTACAAATGAAGACACAGACAAATGATGACACGTACAAATGAAGACATAGACGGATGATGACACGTACAAATGACGAACTGCACAAATCATGACGAATTACACAAACAATGATACGTACTTCTTTTTCTTCTTCTGCGTTCCCAGGCCATATGGCCATAATGGGTAAGGTACGTATGTGTCCGGTTTTCAGTTTGCACTGGTCTCCAGGATGCGTACAGCCGACACATTCCGATTTTTAAGATCAAAAGAGATAAATTATTTGGAATAAAACAAAGGCAGGAGAATGGGCCAAAAAGTCAGAAAGATAGTAGATGATAGAAAGCAAAGGGAAAGGCAGAGTCAAAGAGGGTGGCAGATTAGAGGAAGTTACAAGCACAGAACTTCTAGAAGGTGGGGGAACTATTTTTTACAAAAGACCCCCCGGTATCATCACAGGGAGAGACTCGTGTAGGGGTCGGGCTCATCCAGATCCCCGTGTGGAGGCACGAGGCATCCACCCCTGCCCAAATGACGAACTGCACAAAATTAATGATGACACGTACAAAAGACGAAGTACTCAAATGACAGCATATTCAAATATGTGAGAGCAAGAGAGGCAGACAGGGGACAGGGCTAGAGGTCATATTCAAATATGTGAGAGCAAGAGGGACAGACAGGGGTCAGGGTTAGAGGTCATATTCAAATGTGTGAGAGCAAGAGAGGCAGACAGGGGTCAGGGTTAGAGGTCATATTCAAATGAGTGAGAGCAAGAGGGGCAGGGTTAGAGGTCATATTCAAATGTGTGAGAGCAAGAGGGGCAGACAGGGGTCAGGGCTAGAGGTCATATTCAAATGTGTGAGAGCAGGAGGGTCAGAAGACACAATAAGCAGCGATGTCAACATCAATGGACATAATGGCATTCAATAACCCTGATCGTTGTTATATTGACTTTTCTTTTGAGGGCATGAAGCATGTACATTGATTTTTTTAAATATCCCAACATCTCCATTCTTTAAATATATTAGTACAATCACAAAATATGCCATGCAAGTATTTGTTTCTGATATCTGAATACATGTATAGAGGGCATGTAAATGTAAAATGTTGTTCATCTTCAATTACACCACATACTTGGCACATATTATTGAGTGTTTTTGTAAGTGTTCTTCTAAACAATGGCCCATTAATTGGAAGTACACCAACACGTCGTTTCACTAAACAGTCTCTGAAACATCTAAAGTCTAAAAAATCAAGGTATTATTCTGATTCAAATGAAGATTTAAATGAACGATATGTTAAGTAAGTGTCCTTGTTCATAACTGAGCTGTACCAGTCTTGCAAGTAATCATTAGTTATTCTTTGTTTGAACAAGGAAGTAAAATGCTGGGGAAGGTCCCCAAAGGCCATACATAATTTTTGCTACAGTACTAGTGCAAATGCCTCCGAGTTTGGGATTCAATATAATTCACAAAAGATTAACAATTTACCATGATTTGCCATCTCCAGATTCAAAATGTGACATAGAACATGGATCTAAGATAAACCTGCCTTTGAGAACAACGAATAAACCAGTGAAACCGGGCTGAACCATGCAGGCCCTCAGCTCTAAGGAGCGCTTTCAATTTCAATCACATGAATTTACATTAGCAACTTACCTGAAGAAATGGATAAGGATAAGGGATATGGATATAAGGGGACAGTATTTGATAGGTCTCGTACTTGTATATTTAAGAACGGCCATACTTTCAGTATCGGAATTTTAAAGAAATCAATGTAAATTATTGTATAAAAAAAGGGAGTCTTTGACACCCTCTCTCTCTCTCTCTCTCTCTCTCTCTCTCTCTCTCTCTCTCTCTCTCTCTCTCTCTTCTCTCTCTCTCTCTCTCTCTCTGCTTCATTTTGGGGGGAGCATGTCTGCCCCCCTCCTATGTGCCAGAAGAAGGGTGGCAGCCGCCCCCCTCCCCGTGTTTCTCTGTCACCGAAGACTACCTACCACTTTGAGATGTTCTGCAGCGTTTTCAGGATATGTGTAGGACAGACACAACGCAACAGCAAAAATCGCAATACCTCACCATTCTGGAATGAAGTAGAGGGCTAGTACAGCAATTGGAAAACAATGCAACTATGTCCCTATAATACAAGCCATTTAGGTTTTAGATTAAGTCTCTCTCTCTCTCTCTCTCTCTCTCTCTCTCTCTCTCTCTCTCTCTCTCTCTCTCTCTCTCTCTCTCTCTCTCTCTCTCTCTCTCTCTCTCTCTCTCTCTCTCTCTCTCTCTCTCTCTCTCTCTCTCTCTCTGCTGTTGTGCTTTCGAGTGGTACTCATGCCAGCGCGCACACGTGTATGTGTGTTTGCATGTGTCTGCGTCTGTGTCCCTATGTGTGTGTTTGTGCGTCGTGTGTCCATTAAAGCTGTCAGTGTTGTCGTTGTTCTCATCAAATCCGAGCCTGTAAGTAATCATAACTTGTCACAAAGACGGAATGGTTTTGAAAACCTTCTTGAGTTCTGTGGGAGAAGATGTCTAGACGTGATAGCGGTAGTAAATAATATATTATTATTCATTAAATATTTCGTCATGTTCAAAATAGTAAATTCATTGAGAGATTTCATATTTTGTGTCATTATTGCTATTTATATTCCAATTTCCAACATCCGTTAATTGGACATAAACTGATAGGAAGAAGAAAAATAAATATAACTGCTAAATGGCGAATAAAGAAAACAACAACAAAACAAGAACACAGTCGAAAGAACATCAACAAAAAGAAAGAAACCAGCTGATCCTACTTGCTGTTGTTCAATGTTTTGTCCAATGACTGTCTGTGTTGGCATAGTCTCTGTACACGTTCACTGTATTCACAAAATATCAATATTTCCCCATGGCAACACAGTGAGTTGTAAGTCATACCGTAAGTGGGCTAGCACTGGGTTGTCATGGGAAAATAGAGGTATTTTGTGAATATTGTTTAGCGTGTACAGCGCCCTTAATGGTGGACCCTGACGGATGAGGTTCTGCAAGAAACACGTCGAGATCACCACAAAGACAGCCTTTTCAAGGAACGGAACACTCATTTTGCTCTGGTTTCCTAGAAATCAAACCGTCATAACGCCAATTCCTCATTGGCGGAGATGCCTGAGAGATAAACCATTTTGGATGAGGTGGGTGGAGGCCACTCATTGTGGTTGACGCTTTTTCTTCTTTGTAGAGCAGTTAAAAAATGGAGCTATTTCCTTTGTTGTGAGCGAATCTCCTTTTTGGTAAACTGTATACAATTTTAAAAAAACTTAAATACAGAGACTTGTATCGTGGAAATTTCGTGCAAACGATTTGGTCTAAACTCAGGCGGCCATTTCACTGAACACCTGCTTGACGGTTTGATTTATAAGAAACCAGAGCAAAGTGAGTGTTGCGATCTCTGTAACGGGTGTTTTCCTGGTGATCTTGACGCGTTTCTTGCAAAAACGCATCCGTCAGGGTGCCCCTTTAAAGCGATCAGAACTATTGCCTGACCTCGTAATACTGTGCGAGTGATTTCCCTTTCCGGAAGGAAGAAAGCTGGAAATTATTCACCAATCAAACTGCGACCAGTTCACTTCCCTTGAAGAATGTGACCCCAAAGGTCAAGGAGGTTCAAGGGTTACTTACTGTAGTTGAGGTCATCATGAGCGGAGCAAGACATGACGGGTCTCAATAGGTGCGGTATTCATGGATGAGTCCTAAATAGTTAACACGGGTAGTTAACATGTAAATTAGAAGACACTGTCAATACGATATGTTCCCACTCTTGTTAACTGTTTAAGACGTACCCGTGAATATCGTACCAGCTAATTCGATTTCAGATGGTTCTTTTTTTGGTTGGTTTGA
>CM065706.1:42919458-42934458 GCA_017654935.2 Phymorhynchus buccinoides | reverse complement strand
CCAAAGGGATCGACGTCTATGCATCCACAGCTTAATGTCCACATTAGCTAGTCATTTCCACATTAGTTCATTAGTCATGGATAGTCCCATGGACAGCATTTCCACATTAGTTAGTCATTTCCACATTAGTTCGTTAGTCATGGATAGTCCCGTGGACAGCTTCATTTCCACATTAGTTTAGTCATGTCCACATAAGCTCGTTAGTCATGGATAGTCCATGGACAGCTTCATTTCCACATTAGCTAAGTCATTTCCACATTAGTTCGTTAGTCATGGATAGTCCCATGGACAGCTTCATTTCCACATTAGTTCGTTAGTCATGGATAGTCCCATGGACAGCTTCATTTCCACATTAGCTAAGTCATTTCCACATTAGTTCGTTAGTCATGGATAGTCCCATGGACAGCTTCATTTCCACACAGCCGTCATATCAACACCGTTGTAACGAACAATGTGAGATAAACGTTTGACAATAATTGTTGCAAAATGAAACGGAAGACAAAAGACTGGAGTGGTGACGAGAAATGCCACGTCCATCACATCTCTCATCTCCACAAAATGGGATGTTAGTAATAACGGAGTAAAGGATGTCGAATAAACGTGTAACAACGTATTAATTCATGTTCAAACATAACGCGCATCACACTGAAGTGTCGATGAGAAGTGCCACGTCCATCACACTTCTCATCTCCACAAAATGGGATGTTAGTAAGAACGGAGTAGAGGATGTTAGATGTGTGACAACGTATTAATTCATGTTCAAACATAACGCGCATCACACTGAAGAGTCGATGAGAAGTGCCACGTCCATCACACTTCTCATCTCCACAAAATGGGATGTTAGTAAGAACGGAGTAGAGGATGTTAGATGTGTGACAACGTATTAATTCATGTTCAAACATAACGCGCATCACACTGAAGAGTCGATGTTAGTAAGAACGGAGTAGAGGATGTTAGATGTGTGACAACGTATTAATTCATGTTCAAACATAACGCGCATCACACTGAAATGTCCATGAGAAGTGCCACGTCCATCACATCTCTCATGTCCACAAAATGGGATGTTAGTAAGAACGGAGTAAATGTCAGATGAACGTTTGACAACGTATTAATTCATGTTCAAACATATCACACTGAAGTACTGAAGTGTCGATGAGAAGTGCCACGTCCATCACATCTCTCATGTCCACAAAATGGGATGTTAGCAATAACGGAGTAAATGTCAGATAAACGTTTACAATGCACACGTTAAGCAACACACATCGCACTGAAGTAGTGATGAGACAAGTCACGTCATTTACACATGTCCACATTATGGGATGTTAGTAATAACGGAGATAATGTCAGATAAACAATTGACAACGTATTCAAACACAACACATTCAAGTGGCGATGGCAAGTGGCGCGTCCTTTACACTTCTCATGTCCACAAACTTGGATGTTAGTAATAACGGAGATAAAAATGTCAGATAAACAATTGACAACGTATTAACATTCAAACACATCACACTAAAGTGGCGATGAGAAGTGACACGTCCTTTACACTTCTCATGTCCACACAGTATGTTAGTAATAACGGAGTCCATAAAGTCAGATAAACAATTGACAACGTATTAACATTCAAACACAACACATCACACTGAAGTGGTGATGACAAGTGGCACGTCATTTACACACTTCTCATGTCCACATAATGGGATGTTAGTAATAACGGAGTCCATAAAGTCAGATAAACAATTGACAACGTATTAACCCTTTCACCGCCAAAGTCGCATTTTAGCACCACAGTGATTTAACACCTATGTCACTAAAAGGCATCAAATTGGGGTCTGTTATCCAAAGACCCTATTGTCTTAGTTTTGGGAAGTAAGGATAGACCTTATTTTATATATATGTCACAGAAGAATCCCCAATACTGCAGGTGGATTTTGTTCTCTACAAATGTCAATTTAATGGCAATTTTTGGCTGAAATATGGCTGGCGGTGAAAGGGCTAACATTCACACAACGCACATCACACTGAAGTGGCGACGACAGGTGGTACGTCCTTTACAGTTCTCATGTCCACACACGCGTCACGTTAGTAATCAGACTTTATAGGCGATAGGTGGTACGTCCTTTACAGTTCTCATGTCCACACACGCGTCACGTTAGTAATCAGACTTTATAGGCGATAGGTGATCATGTTCTTTGGGTGGCGCGCGTGATGCAGTAAGCAAGTCGGGGGCAGAGAATTAGAGAATTTTCAGTCGAAATGAGGGAACTATTTCTACCCAAACACCCCCCCCCCCCCCCTCGATATCCCCACGGGAACACCAAAGGCGTGGAGTGTGAAGGGGGGGGGGGGGGGGGGGGGGGGACGTAAATGCAGTTGATTATCGTGATTTCGTCGTTAAAAAAACCCAATTATTATAATTTTTTGCTCAGATGTTTTACTTCTTTGGGAAGCGCTTAGAGCCCCGTAAGGAGAATAAGCACTATATAAATGGTCATTATTATTATTATTATAATTATAATTATTATAATTATAATTATTATTATAATAATAATGATTATAATAATAATCATCAATGATTATAATAATAATAATTAATTATTATTATTATTATTATTATTATTATTATTATTAAGACGAACGGATGGACTTTAGGGGGCAGTTCAAGTTCAAGTTCAAGTAAACTTGATTATCTTAATACTGAGAAATTAACATCGAGTCAAACACAAAATTTACAACATTAAAACATAAGATATAGAATTAAAGGTAAAAAAAAAAACATTGCTGAAACGAGCTCTCCAACCATACTGCACACACCAAATTAACATAGAAGAACCACTTTGCTGAAAAAAAACAAATACGCCAGCCAAATTGCACGCACAAAGTTAACGAATGTATAAACCAGTTAAGAATAGATAAATCTTAAATAATTTTACAAGTAATAACAGAGTACATTCTTTGAACAACAATACCGGATAGTGATTAAGAACAGCTCGTTTAAGGTTGTAAGAACATAATGCATCTTAAACCCCATTATAATTCATTAAGAGTATGATTAAGAACAGCAGCACAATCTTTTTTTTGAAGTTCAAGACTTCATGCTGGACAACTTAGAACCCCTTGATGCAAACAAATTGGCTGAATAACAGAACACACACCACATACATTAGAACCCCTTGATGCAAACACATTGAACAGAACACACCACATACATTATAACCCTTGATGCAAACACATTGAACAGAACACACACCACATACATTAGAACCCCTTGATACAAACACATTGGCTGAAGAACAGAACACACACCACATACATTAAGAACACCCCTACATTAGATATACAAACACATTGGCTGAAGAACAGAACACACACACACATACATTATAACCCCTTGATACAAACACATTGGCTATATACAAAACACAAACACATTGGCTGAAGAACAGAACACACACCACATACATTAGAACCCCTTGATACAAACACATTGGCTGAAGAACAGAACACACATCACATACATTAGAACCCCTTGATACAAACACATTGGCTGAAGAACAGAACACACACCACATACATTAGAACCCCTTGATACAAACACATTGGCTGAAGAACAGAACACACACCACATTCATTAAGGACATCGACACCCATGTGCCGCCCCTCCTGAAGAGCCAACTAACCGTCTGCCACAGAAAGCTGGCATGGCACCGATTAAAACAACGTGTACACGATGTTCTGGGCCAAGTGCAGGACATTGACGAACAAGGCACACAGAAACAATATTGGACAGACATTACAAAGGCCGACCGGGGTGTTCGGAGAGGAAGAATCAAAGAGCGATACAACGGTTACTCGTACAGTCTTTCAGAAGGCGGCGAACTCTTTGTACTGGAAGACACTTTGTATCCCCACGGGGAAGTGACGTCAGATATGCATTAATCAATTTGAAACCAGTCCAATCTGTCCATTGAGCACAAGCTTTACCAACAGCCCAAGCACACGCTGATATTGAACAATGACAGTTCGTTATCACAATAAATTCGCTTTCACAATTCACATTGGACATGGTCTAAGTGGTGGTGGTGTTTTTTCAATATGCATACTTGTCCCAACTACGTCAAATAGGCAATGCATTTATAACAGACACAAACATGCACCGAATTGTAGACAAAGACAATGCAGCTCACGCGTCTTACCGACCACACCATAATTGTCCGGGTGGATGAATTAAACGTAAGGCAAAGCCCACTCCAGACGTGGACAAACAATGTCCAACAGCAGATAATTGTCAGGTGGATGAATTAATTAAGGCAAAACCCACTCCAGATGTGGACAAACAATGTCCAACAGCAGATAATTGTCAGGTGGATGAATTAATTAAGGCAAAGCCCACTCCAGACGTGGACAAACAATGTCCAACAGCAGATAATTGTCAGGTGGATGAATTAAACGTAAGGCAAAGCCCACTCCAGACGTGGACAAACAATGTCCAACAGCAGATAATTGTCAGGTGGATGAATTAATTAAGGCAAAGCCCACTCCAGACGTGGACAAACAATGTCCAACAGCAGATAATTGTCAGGTGGATGAATTAAACGTAAGGCAAAGCCCACTCCAGACGTGGACAAACAATGTCCAACAGCAGGTTATAATTGTCAGGTGGATGAATTAATTAAGGCAAAGCCCACTCCAGACGTGGACAAACAATGTCCAACAGCAGGTTATAATTGTGAGGAAAGCTTTTGGCTTCTAAGTTTCCAAAGAACAAATGCTAATAATGATAGTGAAATTTCATGGCGTTACACAATGATACTATCTAAAGCATGACATTCGAGCTATTAAAGTCCCTCCACGTCACGTGTCACATTCCCTCTTATGCTTGGAAGATTTCTTAAGATTTCTTACCAGCTATAAGAGGGAAAACACGTGAAAACCGTTATTTTGACACGTGATGTGGTGTGTCTTTTAACAAATTAATTTAAAAAAACCACATACCAGTTCATGCCGATAACGCAAGATGTGTTCTTAAAATTTCAAATCAGAGGGAAAACCAGTTCATTTACTGTATGAAAAAAACAACGAATAAACAACGAAACAGACCTAATTTGTATCACTTGGTTCAGAGAAAGCGGTGACAAATAGATAATAAAACTATCGTACGTCCAGTTAGTTATTGTATTGCTACAGTGTTTCTAGTCCCGTCAACAGCAATGGTCTTCTCAGGACTGTCACCACATTAAACATAAAAAACGTCAATAACACACCTAACACGTAGTCACTATGCAAGCAAAACAAAAATAAAAGCAGCATGGCATAGCACATTTTTCGTTGAGGCCTATGGCAAATAAAAGTATTGATTAAGCAATGCTAAAAGCGTCAGCCATTCCGCTTGATGTACCACTCCTAGATTACAATAAATTAATAAATCTATTACAAAAAAAGCTTACTGTTTTTGGTTTTCATATCTTAACAGTCTATGATCATAAACGAGTTATCAGGTATATAATCGTGGAGGCAAAATAGAACGATGAATATGTTGAAGAAACACCAACACGTCAAGCTTAAATTATGACAAAAAACCCGATGAACAAAAGGAATGCATTACCAGCATTACTTCGTTTTCTTTCCATTACAGTCCCGTCAACAGCTATGGTCATCTCAGGACTGTCACCGCGTCATTATAGTCCCGTCAACAGCTATGGTCATCTCAGGACTGTCACCGCGTCATTATAGTCCCGTCAACAGCTATGGTCATCTCAGGACTGTCACCGCGTCATTATAGTCCCGTCAACAGCTATGGTCATCTCAGGACTGTCACCGCGTCATTATAGTCCCGTCAACAGCTATGGTCATCTCAGGACTGTCACCGCGTCATTATAGTCCCGTCAACAGCTATGGTCATCTCAGGACTGTCACCGCGTCATTATAGTCCCGTCAACAGCTATGGTCATCTCAGGACTGTCACCGCGTCATTATAGTCCCGTCAACAGCTCTGGTCATCTCAGGACTGTCACCGCGTCATTATAGTCCTGTCAACAGCTATGGTCATCTCAGGACTGTCACCGCGTCATTATAGTCCCGTCAACAGCTATGGTCATCTCAGGACTGTCACCGCGTCATTATAGTCCCGTCAACAGCTATGGTCATCTCAGGACTGTCACCGCGTCATTATAGTCCCGTCAACAGCTATGGTCATCTCAGGACTGTCACCGCGTCATTATAGTCCCGTCAACAGCTATGGTCATCTCAGGACTGTCACCGCGTCATTATAGTCCCGTCAACAGCTATGGTCATCTCAGGACTGTCACCGCGTGAAATTCGACCACTTATTACAAAACACTCAATGTATCTTAGCAACGTTCAACAACCTGAAAACAACAAAACATACAGTACAATTCATAACATGACACCTCCATCATTGTACCTTATAGCACATAACTCCACACAGTGCTGGAAACGTGGAGCCAATCTACTCTATTTATCGGATCCAGGTTTTAAAAAAAGAAGTAAAAAAGGATGATCCAAGTAAAGCAAAAACAGTAAAAAAGGATAAACACATACTAGGCAAATATGCACTGCAAATGTCACGTGTGGACGCCAGTGAACAATAAAAACAACAACTGGCATGTCATACATTGTCCGATAGCTCAGAGAAAAAAGGAACATCCAAAAGATAGATTTGTAAGGAAAGATAAAAGATCCGGGGAGACAGAAATCAGACAAAATGGAAAACTGCAGATCTTGTCGGGAGACTTTATGGGGGGAAAAGAGATAGTAAAAGACATGGTAGGCAGAAAAATAGGAAAGGTAAGAAAAAGGGGTGGGCACAGCTTGGTCGAGAACACCCCCGCCGCGTGAAGGCTGGCCCACAGGGGCGTACAGCATTACAGCCCTTAAGGTCTGTGTACACGTGAACATTCTTCACTCTTTCCCCATGGCAACACAGTGCTAGGCCATTCCTAGCATAGCGTGCACATCGTGTGTTGCTATGGGGAAGGATTGAAACAGGTTCATAACTAAACGTGAAACACATCTCACTCTCCCTGTAAAAGTTATTTGCTTTTTGGTACGTATAGTCAGAGGCGTCCCTGTGAAATTCGGGTTGCTCCCGCATGTAGAGCGCGTCACAGCCAGAGGCGCGCGACCCATTGTTTTAATTTATTAAAACAAGAGTAGGGCATATGCATGTTCTGATAATTAAGGGAGCTTGGGAATAGGGGGGGAGTGAGGGGAGGGGTAAGGAAGTTAGCTACATGATAAAGGACCATCTTTATGCGTGTGTTTATAAACCCGTCAACACCATTGGTATGCAAGGACTATGACAATGCATAGCATAACTATGGACATGGGGAAAACCAACGCAGTCTTCGGGGGATACAAAAAAACATGGTTTACATGGTTATGAATAGGCTATCGTGCTAGGATAGAAAACAATTTTAATTGATTCAGATATATTTGTTGAGACTTTCACACAAGCTGAGGGGTAATTACCAGGGATGGGCGTGTCTCTTTCATTACCCCCTGAACAAAGCAACTTATTTTCTTTAACCCTTTCACCGCCAAAGTCACATTTTAGCACTACAATGATTTAACACCCAAGTCACGAAAAGGCATCAAATCGGGGTCTGTTATCCAAAGACCCTATTGTCTTAGTTTTTGGACATAAGCATAGACCTTATTTTATGTATGTAACAGAAGAATCCACAATACTGCAGATGGGTTTTATTCTCTACCCAGGTAAATTTAACATAATGTTTGTGCTGAAGTATGGTTGGCGGTGAAAGGGTTAAACCAGGCAAAGAAAACAACCGCCCGTGGGTGTGTTCTGACCTCGGCCATTCCTAACCAGTGCTTGTATTCACGTTGAGATAGCATGAGACTTAGCATCATGCTAACTTAGAAGCTCTTCCAAAAGTCCTATTAAATCCTATAGGACATTGGAAGAGCTTCTAAGTTAGCATCATACTAAGTCTCATGCTATCTCAACGTGAATACAGGCCCAGGTCTACATGTGTTCGTCCATTCTCTCTCTCTTCTCTTTGTCTGTCCCTCCTCACTGTTCTCCCACCCCCCACTCTGCCTCGTTCTTCCAATCCATCCATCTAACCTATCCATCTAACCTATCCATCTAACCTATCCATCTAACCTATCCATCTAACCTATCCATCTTTTTTTTCTGTCTGTATCCATACATCTATTTATCAATCTACCTCCCTCCCTTGATCTCCCTCTTCTTTTCCTCTCTCTCGCCCCCTCTGTCTCCACGTCTGTTAAAGCTGCCTGCTGTGTGTTCGCTGTTGGTGTCATTTGGTTGGTTGACATTAGCACATCTGTTAAAGCTGCCTGCTGTGTGTTCGCTGTTGGTGTCATTTGCTGGCTGACATTAGCACGCTGTGTGTTCGCTGTTGGTTTTTGGTTGGTGTGACATTAGCACGTCTGTTAAAGCTGCCTGCTGTGTGTTCGCTGTTGGTGTCATTTGGTTGGTGTGACATTAGTACGTCTGTTAAAGCTGCCTGCTGTGTGTTCGCTGTTGGTGTCATTTGGTTGGTGTGACATTAGTAATGGGAGTGTGGCTGATTCTGGAAGTTTTCACAAAGATTAATCAATCCAAATATTGACAAATGTTGAGCTGAATCCTCGCTATCACATTTTATTTTGCACCGTTCAGGCAAGTTCATTTCAGTGCTACCTCATCTTTTTCTAAAGGTGGAATACAAACTAGGATTAGAAAATTTGCTATGGAAAATTAGTAAATATGTTTTTACAAATTTGCCAAGTAACGAAAATGAAGATTATTCATGGGAACACTGCTCGAGCAGTTTTGTATTTAAAAAAAAGCATTGTACGAATTAATTAAGCATGGAAAATTAGAAAACTATAGCATAATCTGAAATGTGCTTTCAGCTCTATGAAACATGTACAAAATGAAATTAAAAAAACATAAAACAAATAAAATGTCAATAGATTTTAAGAATAAATATAAACAATTAATCAATTTGAACTTATTCTAATGCACCCATTGAACACAAATTTTGCCAACAGCCCAACTACACATTGGTATGATTAAATCAAGGATCATATGCTGTTCAACAAGGTTTCATTATTACAAGGAATTATTATTATCATTATCATAGATTAATTATCATAAGGAATTATTATTATCATCATAGTTTTATTATTACAAGGAATTATTATTATCATTACCACAAGGAATTATTATTATCAGCATGGATTCATTATCACAAGGAATTATTATTATTATCACAGTTTCATTATTACAAGGAATTATTTGTATCATTATCACAAGGAATCATTATTATCATTATCACAAGGAATTATTATTATCATTATCACAAGGAATTATTACAAGGAATTATTATTATCACAATGAATTATTATTATCATTATCAGTTTCATTATCACAAGGAATTATTATTATCACATTTTGTTACAAGGAATTATTATTATTATTATTGTTATTATTATATTATTATTATTATTATATTATTAGTATTATTATTATTATTATTATTATTATTACTATCCCAATATTATTATGATTTTTTTAAAATTGTCCCTTAAACATGCGCATGGAATACGTCTCAAGTGTATTAAAAATATACCATACATATTAAATATTTATACATTAAATATACATATTTGGTTGTCTATGTGCATGTGTTGATTGTTAATTGCGCAATCTTTTATTTTTACATTGCTTATAGTCCCGTCAACAGCAATGGTTTTCTCAGGACTGTCACCACAGTAAACATCAAACACGTCAATAACATCATACATATATTTACTCCACAAAGAAATACATATAAGAAAGAAAGCAGCATAACATGGCACATTTCTCATTTAAGACTAAACAAATAAAATGAAGCAATGCTAAGAGCGTCAGCCATCCCGCTTGATTTCTCACTCCTCGAGTACAAACAATCATATACAATGAACACAAATAAGCAATACTAAAGTTACATATTTTGTACATGTACACATGCACAATACATGACCGAAAATAAATGAGAAAAACCGTCTAGGCTAATACCCACAGCATAATAGGCACACAGTGCCCATTCCAGTGCTTACATTATCATTGCCTAGCCGCCAGTCCACAACAAAACACCCGGCATGTCAGTACTGCCATAGGAAACAAAATCTATAAGAAACTTTATGAATAAAGGCAGGAGAATGGACCAATAAGGCAGACAAACTAGACGTCAGAAAGCAAAAGGAAGAGAAAAGGCAGAGTCAAAGAGAGTGATAAGAGTAGGGGAAGTTACTAGCATAGAACTTCCAGAAGATGGGGGAACTAGTCCTACCGAAAGACCTCCCGGTATCCCCGGGGGGGGGGGGGGGGGGGGGGGGGGGGGGGGGGGCCCTATCCGTGTGTGTCAGCCTAAGCTGTTGCCCGCTGCCTCAGGACTGACGGATTTCCTTCGATATATTTGACTCCATGTCATCAGCATGTTTAACATGCCACAGGCAATAACATACTGAGTTCATGTCTACATACGGTTTTTCTTTGTTTTGGTTTTTACTTAAACAGTTATATTGAAAGATGTGATTGGAAACAAACTCGTATTTGTGCTGTTAACCCCTTGACTGCCAGAGAAAATTAAAGTAAAAATCATTGGGCAAATCATGACATGAAAAAGACAACTGATAGACAATCTGAGAAAATGATCTGGGGATATTACTCTTGATTATGTTAGAGCAAAAGCCAGCATATCAGGGTTGTTCCTCTTCATCTGATGACATCATCAGTGATATCAGGTCAGTACGTAACACGTTGGTGGCAATCAAGGGGTTAAACGCAGTGGTTTTATTTGTCCATGTCAAATGCCAACCACACATATGACACAGTGACATATTTTGTATATAGCCTACACGGGTAGGGAGTTGGGGGGAAATTAAAGAGGATAATATGTGCAATTGACATGATTGGGGTGACAATTTTGACTTTTTTTTCTTTAACAAAAAGCTCTAAACAAAGGATGGGTCCATTTACAATTTGGCAGTGCAGAGGGGGGAGTAGGGAGGGAGTGGACGTGGTCTCCATCCCTGTGCCCCTCTCACAGCAATGGGCTCAACTCGCCACAACTGAATGTCAACAGTGATTTGGAATAGTATCTAACGTGGGGAAAAAAGCTTAAGGATTGAAATTAAATGAAATAAAACAAAATGCAAATATAATATCTAAGATAAAGTAGGACAGATAAGATGTGTGTGGGGGGGGGGGGGGGGGAGATAGATAGAAACCAAAAGAGTTCGAAACAAATGCTTGAAACAAAGCGGCCTCTCTGTGTCTCTGTGTGTGTGTCTCTCTCTCTCTCTCTCTCCCTTCTCTCTCTCTCTTCTCTCTCTCTCTCCCTCTCCCTCCCTCTCTCTCCCTCTCCCTCCATTGCCCCCCGGGACAACACCGGTTTAGAAATCCAATAGCACAACGCATTTTGCTTCCATATTGACCAAACTATGAATTGGGAATACGTTTGGAATGGCAGCTTTTCTAAACGTAGCCTATATGAAATTTGAGCATTAGGAAATGGAAGAGCAATGGAAGAGGGAATTATTAAAAAACAGTTTGAAAAAAAAAGAAAAGATGCAAGATACAAAATAACAACTCAAAAGTTTAGAAAGAAACAAAATGCAAAGCGAAAATAGAGCAACGCCCACGGACCAACACACTTTGGAAAGCACCAACATTCAGTTTACTGAACAGGATCGGGGTGACAATTTTGACTTTTTTCTGAACCCAGAAGCTCTAAACAAAGGATGGGTCCATTTACAATTTGGCAGTGCAGAGGGGGGAGTAGGGAGGGAGTGGACGTGGTCTCCATCCCTGTGCCCCCCTCACAGCAATGGGCTCAACTCGCCACAACTGAATGTCAACAGTGATTTGGAGTAGTATCTAACGTGGAGAAAAAAAGCTTATGGAATGAAGTTAAATGAAATAAAACAAAATGCAAATATAATATCTAAGATAAAGTAGGACAGATAAGATGTGGGACGGGGGGGGGGGGGGGGGGGGGGGGCAGATAGAAACCAAAAGAGTTGGAAACAAATGCTTGACACAAAGTGGCCTCTGTGTGTGTGCGTCTCTCCCTCTCCCTCCCTCCCTCCCTCCCTCCCTCCCTCCCCCTCCCTCCCTCCGTCTCTGAGACACACACACACACACACACACACACACACACACACACACACACACACACACACACACACACACACACACGCGATAGGAACACCTAATAAGAAAAATTGCATGGAACCTAAATCGACCTTTCACCTCATTTTCGCTATATTTAACCCTTTATTCTCTAGAACGACGAAGTATTTTGCTACATTTTAAGTGTAGTGCCCAAACCGTGTCAAAACGTGTAACGGAATGTCCGGGAGTTTTTTCTTTCGAATATTCTTCAGAAAACATGACAGTAGAGAGGTGAGGGCCGACTCTAATGGAAAACGGTGACGCTCACACTAAATGACGCAATGTTAGTCATTAAAAAAAAGAGGTTTAAAAAACGGTAGCGAACTTTCAGAAAAACGGCGACTTTCTGGACATTTTGGCAGCGTGCAGAATCGAAGGGGGGAAGATGGGTGGGCGCATCTCTTTTCCCTTTGCCCGCATGATCGCTCTGGTTTGGAAAACCACCACAAAGCCAAATAGTGAGCGTAAATTATGTTCAGATAAGCTTAATTGTGTCTGGTTAAATTCCAACGTCAACAAAATATTTTGAAGCGTATAAACTATAGAATGTTCCAGAAAATACCGGCGAATTGTTTGTTTCGGCAGACTGTGTATAGGGGGTAGGGTGGGGGGGGGGGGGGGGGTAAGAAGGGGGTGGACGAATCCCTCTTCCATTGCCCCCCGGGACAACACCGGTTTAGAAATCCAATAGCACAACGCATTTTGCTTCCATACTGACCAAACTATGAATTGGGAATACGTTTGGAATGGCAGCTTTTCTAAACGTAGCCTATATTAAATTTGAGCATTACGAAATGTGCAATGTACACAATGTAAAGCTGGTTAAGTAAACTGGTTGAAAGGCAAAAGGTTCTGCTACGTGTGGAAACGACAATACTGGAGGTGGGGGGGGGAGAATACTGGAGGTGGGGGGACAATACTGGAGGTGGGGGGGACAATACTGGAGGTGGGGGACAATACTGGAGGTGGGGGGGGGACAATACTGGAGGTGGGGGACAATACTGGAGGTGGGGGGGACAATACTGGAGGTGGGGGGGGAATACTGGAGGTGGGGGGGATACTGGAGGTGGGGGACAATACTGGAGGTGGGGGGGGGGGGGGGGATGCTGCTAAAGGAGAAAAAACTAAAAGGTGCAAACTGCAAGCACAAACACATTTACATCCGCGCCGCCGCATGCATGCACACATATTTACATCCGCATGCATGCACACATATTTACATCCGCATGCATGCACACACATTTACATCCGCATGCAAGCACAAACATTTAGATCCGCATGCTGCATATATTTACATCTGCATGCATGCACACATGCACACACACACTCTCTCTCTCTGTCTCTCTCTGTCTGTCTCTCTCTCTGTCTCTCTCTCTCTCTCTCAGATCTCTCTCTCTCTCTCTCTCTCTCTCTCTCTCTCTCTCTCTCTCTCTCTCTCTCTCTCTCTCTCTCTCCATCATACATCCGCACACCATAGTTATGATGTAACATCCCTAATTAACATATTTTGACAAATCTTAATTGAACAGAAATTCAGTCTGAAATAAGGCTATCGATTAACAGCATCATATTTTAAAAGACAGAATAGGGGGGAGTTTGTGGTAAAAGACACTGGTTTTTGTTTTCTTTTTTTTCATTTTAGGACAAAAGCAATGGTTAAAAAATTATGAATGATGATTTATGTGGACACGCATGTTCCACTGTTCTCCCCTTGGTTGTGCTTCAGATCGTAGGACTATTGTAACATGATCACACATTGCTTCAGATCGTAGGACTATTGTAACATGATCACACATTGCTTCAGATCGTAGGACTATTGTAACATGATCACACATTGCTTCAGATCGTAGGACTATTGTAACATGATCACACATTGCTTCAGACGATCGTAGGACTATTGTAACATGATCACACATTGCTTCAGATCGTAGGACTATTGTAACATGATCACACATTGCTTCAGATCGTAGGACTATTGTAACATGATCACACATTGCTTCAGATCGTAGGACTATTGTAACATGATCACACATTGCTGCTGATTGGCGACAGTTAAAACGTGTGGCCTTACGTTCTCGGTAATCCTGGAATACAACGTTGCATAAATGCGCAATATTTCCATTTTTAGACATTTGACAAAAACAAACGGCGTTATTGCAATAAGCAGGTGCATCAAAGAAATAATTGAACAAGTGGTGTACTACAGATAAGCTCGAAGACGGAATCGAAACCGGCGGGGTAATAAAAAAACGGCGTGTGTACTACAGATAAGCAGTGCTGGGACATGTTACTCAAACCGCAACCGATAGCAAACGGCGTGTCTATACATCAGCAGTGCTTCTGCTGTTGGGATGATAACCTAAAGACTCTTTTTTTTTAGCCAGGATAAGGCAACAGGTTACAAAAACTCTTGAACCATTTTCAGTGTTCACCATAATTATTATACTCATTTTTTTCATAAAGGGTAACAAAATTAAGAAAACGGCGTGTGTACTACAGATAAGCAGTGCTGGGACAGGTTAAGAAACCGGTAACTCCATAGAGACAAACGGCGTGTGTACTACAGATAAGCAGTGCTGGGACAGGTTACAGAAACCGGTAACCCCATAGAGACAAACGGCGTGTGTACTACAGATAAGCAGTGCTGGGACAGGTTACAGAAACCGGTAACCCCATAGAGACAAACGGCGTGTGTACTACAGATAAGCAGTGCTGGGACAGGTTACAGAAACCGGTAACCCCATAGAGACAAACGGCGTGTGTACTACAGATAAGCAGTGCTGGGACAGGTT
>CM065706.1:42901958-42909458 GCA_017654935.2 Phymorhynchus buccinoides | reverse complement strand
GCTCAGCCGGGCTGAGATGCTGATGTGGCTGGATGGACATGGCTGAAGAGGAGAGAACCGCTCAGCCGGGCTTGTCTTTGGGCCTGAAATCAAATCCCAATAACTCGATCAAAACGTAATTTTGTCTCGCAGAATTAGTACATCTGTATAAATCAGCGAAATCGGGCTTTCCGACATTTTGAAGCTGGTTAAAGACTATCCTTTATATATGTGACCCAGCACCACGAAAGGGACATTAAGTCGCTGGGCTAGTTTCTTACAATTGGCTTGGGAAGTCAAAAATCTCATTTGTTGTAAAGTTTGAGTTATGGGTATTTTCGCGTTCTCTAACATCTTATCTTTCATATTTATAAAAGATAATCTTTTCTATGGTCTCTAAATGGCCTTATAAGTGCCTTAAAGCGAGTAGGTTGATGCATTTTCATCAGCTAGGCTAGACTTTAGACTTTTCTCAAAATGTCCAGCGCTCACCCTACTAATTTTAAGTGCTCATAACTCTGGAACAGAAAAACATACAATAATGGTTCTTGTATTAGTAGGAAGAGCATTGTCTGAAGTTTCCATACGTTTAATTCTCTAAGAATGGTCAGTTTGACACTTAATGTCCCTTTCGTAGTGCGGGGTCACTATTATATGGAAAATAGGAACATGGTCTAGATATCTATTTTCTGACTTGTCTAAGCCAACAACCATCACTCCTGGGCTATGCCACCAAACGTTATGACAATGACGTCGCACATCCCGTAGTAGACACGGGACCAGGCAGGGTAGGGGTCAACCTCACTGCACTTACGTGGCTGAACGTGGATATGGCCCCACAGACTATTGCAATGGGGTGCATTCTACATCGCGTGAACGAAATACACAGTACTCACTTTCGTCTAGATGAGCACGCTCGATGTGAAGAGGAAGATGGATGCCGTAGTAAAGTTTGGGGGCGGTCTTGGAGAGTCAGGAAAAGGCCTGCAGAGAGCAAGGCACTGGATTCAGCTCTGGAGTTGGTGGACAGTTGTCAGGAGAGGGCTTGGGGGACGGCAAACACTCCCACATCCAAGCAGCTGAGGTCTTCCTCCGTGATAAGATCAGTTCTTCTCCTCGATTGTGGCTCCACTTTTCTGGGCAACAAACGTTTTTGTTCCACGTCACTACAGCTGAATTCTTCGTCGCCGTAGTAAGCAGATCCCTTCCCTTCCTCGATGTAGCTCCACTTTTCACGACGACATAGGAGATGCCCAGGCAACATTCTCCTCCGGAGAACCGAGACCTTCTGCGTGATACGAGCAGTTATTTCCCTCGATTGTGGCTCCTCTTTTGAACAGCACAATGGCCCAGCCAGCGACACCCACCCTCCTTCAGAGAGCCGTTCTTTCCTTGTGCATACACCAACTTTGGCATGATCTTGATGCTTTGTATTTGAGGGATGTATTGGGGATGGAGACCAGCTGGTCCAGTCTGACATTGGCCAATGGGTTCGTTTAGGGACCCATTTCAGGACCCATCAACGCGTCGCAGAAATCAATTAGTCACGGCGGAAAGTGTTAATGAAACGTCATCCCGCGTTCTGTCGACTGGACCTTCCTGCAAGCCTGGACAGTTAAGAAAATAAAGCAAGTTTTATTATTTTTAATTAAACCCAGAGATTCAAAACAGACTCCTATATCCCACCATTTCCTCCCTCCTTAAGATTCTGCAAACACAGTACTGTTGGGGTGGGAGGGGTGGGGACGGTGTCATACATTGTTTGTATAGAAAGGCATCGGGGGCGTTGAGGGGTGGGGGGGGGGGGGGGACGGTTTCATACATTGTATAGAAAGGCATCGGGGGCGTTGAGGGGGGGGGGGGGGGTAAAGAAGATGGAGAGGGAATCTCATTGAAGAATGTAAGGTTTATAGCAGTCACTAGCTCGTCCCTTCCCGTCCTGCAAAGCAGCATGGTTTGAACCAATGAGCGGTTGTTCGTTGGAAGTTCGCACCGTCACAACGTACGTACGTTAATTCTTAGGCTGGTGCCAATGGAGATCATGCGGGGAGATAACGCACAACGCTAACTGGCCATCTCTCTCTGTGGTGAACGGGCGCTCGTTTTGGCCGAAAAGAACATTTCGTGCTTATTTTCTAGCAAACAACGAACCGAACAAATCAGCGAACAGTGGGGTTATCCCTTAATTTGACCCGAACAGATCAGCGAACAGTGGGGTTATCCCTTAATTTGACCCGAACAGATCAGCGAACAGTGGGCTTGTCCCTTAATTTGACCTGAACAGATCAGCGAACAGTGGGCTTGTCCCTTAATTTGACCCGAACAGATCAGCGAACAGTGGGCTTGTCCCTTAATTTGACCCGAACAGATCAGCGAACAGTGGGCTTGTCCCTTAATTTGACCTGAACAGATCAGCGAACAGTGGGCTTGTCCCTTAATTTGACCTGAACAGATCAGCGAACAGTGGGCTTGTCCCTTAATTTGACCTGACCCGAACAGATCAGCGAACAGTGGGGTTGTCCTTTAATTTGACCTGACCCGAACAGATCAGCGAACAGTGGGCTTGTCCCTTAATTTGACCTGACCCGAACAGTTCAGCGAACAGTGGGCTTGTCCCTTAATTTGACCCGAACCGAACCGAAGTGTACCTTTGACCTCACCGTCGTAGCGAAGCACATGGTTCAGCAAATATGTAGCTTAGCCCCCTGCCCCCCCCCCCCCCCCCTCAAACATGTCACTGATGCGCAATGTGTTTATCATTTGGGGGGAAAGGATAGGATTAGTATCAGCCTAGAAGTATTTTCACAAAATTGAAAAAGGGCAGAATGAGTAGGCACGCTTAAGCTTGTTATTTTTGTTTATTTGATTTGGATGTGAATGTGTTGATCAATGACATATTTAACCAAAGAAGCAGACATATTTAGGGTCGTAAACATAAGGGGGGGGGAGGGGGGCACTACATTTTTGCTGGCACATTATACACCAGCACCTGATGACAAACAATAAACAGAAGAACGTCGGAAGATGAACACGAAAGTCGTCTGGATCGATAGCTTTGTTCTCCTTAAAGTCAGAAGAGCTCCCTTTTAATTAATCTCGACAACTTTCTTCCTTCACGTATGAACATGAAGAGTTATCTTTTTGCTCAGTGAGAAACTTGTTTCAACTTCTGGGACATGTTTAAATGTAAAGATCGTGGGACGATCCTGGAGATACTGCAATACCAGGAAAGTCCCGAAGATATAAGGTTAGCTTTAAGGGTGTAGGTTCAATTGGTATTGTCCATACTGCTACTGCTACTGCTACTGTCCTACTACTACTACTACTACTACCACTACTACCACTACCACTACCACCACTACCACTACCACTACTGCTGCTAGAACAATAACTACTACAACTAACACTACTACTACCACTACCTAAATTGGAGCCAAAAAGTTAAGCAACCTTTTGCCAAAAGCATTTTTTGGGGGAGTGATTTGTACTTGTTTTGTTGCAAATCAATACACATTCAGCCCATCTATTTACTGACCGGCATGACTACTCTCACCTTATTTACGTGCAGATAACGTTGTGGGTAATGTCCGCACCAATGTTAGGGGGTTGCTTAACCTTTTGGGCTCCAGTTTACTACTAACCCTGCCACTATTGACCATAAACCTACCAGCACAGCCAACAGGTCTTGGTGATGGTCATCGTGCACATCATCGACGACATCCCCCACGGTCAGTCCAGCCTGCGGAGTGCACACAGTGGCCAGAGGTCGGGTCCCTGGTGGAGCTGAACCCAATCACAACGACCCCGTGTCCGTGGAACCTGCACCGGGGAGACATCCAATGCATTACACACCTTGGAATGTAACGTGTATCATGTGTAGTGTCCTTTGCCGATCTCGTTCGTGTATGTTTCTTTGTTTGTTGTTGTCCTTTGTCTCAGTGTTAAGGGTGTGCACCCCACCAATTATGGGTAAGATGCGAGGGAGGCACAGGGCGGGGCAGATACAGGGCGTCGCCGGCTAAGGACATATTTCCCGCGCGGCGATGCCCTAGTTCTTATGTTTAATTGTTATAGTTGTACCCTGGCTAAAAGGCTCCAGGGATCATCCCACCAGCCGAAGCACTTGAACAGTATGGTACACATGCACCAACTAGGGATGAGAACATTGCGTGTGCGACAGCTTTTGATTACCCAATCACGTGATCAGCCACACTCCGACTTCAGTGGAATGGCATATTCTTATAGCATCTGGTATTTCATGCACAGCTTTCAGTTTTCTGTAAGAGAGAGAGGGGGGAGAGAGAGAGGGGGGGGGAGAGAGAGAGAGAGAGAGAGAGAGAGAGAGAGAGAGAGAGAGAGAGAGAGAGAGAGAGAGAGAGAGAGAGAGAGAGAGAGAGAGAGAGAGAGAGAGAGAGAGAGAGAGAAGAGAGAGAGAGAGAGAGAGAGAGAGAGAGAGAGAGAGAGAGAGAGAGAGAGAGAGAGAGAGAGAGAGAGAGAGGGGGACACAGAGAGAAAGTGAGGGAGAGAGGAGAGAGAGAGGGAGAGAAAGAGAGGGAGAGGGGGGTGGGGAGAGGGGTTTAAAGCACTTTACACATTTCTACAATCATTGATTCAAATGTCTTATCTATAAAATTATTAATTCATTTGTTTGCGTTATGTTTTGTGTTGGTTGCAAACACACCAGCATTGTTGGAAAGAGAAAATTCACCCACCGCTAGAAAGAGCAGCATTTCTTTTTTTTGTTCTTTTGTGTCATTGAATTACCTCTCTTAAATGGTCCGAGATGTGTAAACGGGCAATATTTTCTGTTCAACCCCCTAAGTGTAGAGTGGCACAGAGGTAACGGGTTCGCCTCGCATACAATGAACCCGAGTTCGAACCTGGGTACAGGGGATTTTCCACTCACTCTACACTAGGCCTTATGGTCTGAACGTGGAGTCTTTCGGATGGGACGAGATCACGTGTGCCCATGCACTTAGCACATGTTAAACCCAGTGGCAACGAAAAAGTTGCCATTTGGTCAATATTTACCCACTCACCCACCCACCCCTTTCCTTCCTCATGAGTCACACAAATAACATGCAAAAAACTTGGGTGGGGCGCCTCTGGCTGCGACGCCCTCTCCAGGTGGGGGGAGCAACCCGAATTTCACAGACGTCTCTGTGATTATAAAATACCAAATACCAAATACCCAAGTTGTGTCTGGAAACCCGTGTAATTTGTGTGCATTGTACACGCGAGCAGTCTTGCTGTAGATCCAACAGTTCTCATATATGTGCGATATGGAATCTGTCGTTTATGTGGACACAGTAGAATGTAACTCTTGAACATTTAATTGTTTAACAAAAAGATTCTTCTCCTCTTCTTTCCTCCAACATTTTGAAGATTATGATAAGCAGTAAATAAGCAGTAGCTATACTACATCTTTTGGGTAACATTCACATTTCTTCCCGTCAAGAAAGATAATCTGTTGACTGAAAAAGCAATGGGTTGTGTTATTGAGGAAGCCAGACGGACGCTTGGCGAAAGCTACGATTAGTAGAAACTGTATGGGTTGAGATAATAAGTTGAAATGCTCTTCATGATGTGTTCGTTTCGGTTACAAATGATCGTTCTTGACGGGAAGAAATGCGACTATTACCATCTTCCCCCCTCCTTTTATCATCATCTTTCGTAGCCCATCCGTCTCCATCCACGTTCCGGGAAAAGATGGCACCTTTAGACCTCCGCCCCCTCTTGTTTACGACCCTCAATCTCAAAAGACTGCTTCGTTCAGCTTTATGAAAATAACCTTAGGCTGATCCTCCCCATACTCCATTCCCTACATCCACGTTTCCGGCCCTAATGGAGAACACGATATGACTGAAAAGAGAACAATTGGCGTTTTGTCCCCGTCATCTCTTACGTGCGAAAATGAGGATTTTGCCAATGACAATATTTATCGGTGAGAGTTTTCACAATGCAAACATTGGGAGGGGTGCTCAACTACATCATTCCCCTAGCTCCCTTTGTTGGGCGGAGCAATACAAACACCTCACACTTTTGGTTGGAATAAACTTTTAGTTGTGAACTTCAGATACTTGAATGTGGCCGTGTGCCGACTTCATTCACACATGCAGCTGTATTCCCACAACTGAGTGAGTTGGAAGTAAACGGTGCAGTCGTCATTTCTGTCCGGCCTGGTTGGAAGACGTTCATCCCACCAGACTTTGCATTTGTGAATTCTACCCACTCTACTCGGGTAAGCTATGGACATTTCAGAACCATTTTCATCCGACTTGGTTGTATAGTGTGAGGAGGCTTTTGAACATTACTGTTTTCACTGTCAGAGGAACACTTATAAATTAGTATTACAGTTGTGCCCGTGGCGGGAACAAAAAGGAATCTTTCTAAAATGTCAACTTTTCATTCGTTTTGTAATTATTATGTTCCGGTGTTGTAGGTATTGGTAGGCAGGTAGGGGGCTGGCAAACAGCCTAGGCCTCGCGGCCTATCAATTGTCCCCATCATTGCAATTGGTAGGGGCCTAATATGTTTCCCGTAATTCGGCGAACTTCGGCTATTCATCAAGCTGAAGATTGTGCGGCTATTATTAAAAAAAAGTATGGGGGAATGAACGTAAAATAAACTCAAATATTCGACAAAATAAAAATAAATAATTATTTGGTACTGATTTAATGTTTAACGAACCGCTTTAACAAATGGAAACTCTCCAAAACTAACATAGGGGTATATCCCAAATTTAAAAAAAGGCCATTTTTTTACAATGCGAAGCACTGCTTACCTTTTGAAAGAGATGAAAGACGTCGTACGCAAGACGTTGACGTTGAAGCTACAAGCCCCCGTGTTCTTCTTCTTCTTCTTCTTCTTCGTGTTCATTGTCCGAGGGTTGACCATGCCTCGAACAGAAGGGTGAACCTCAGGGTTCGGTGAGCACGGCTGGAGCTGGTGATTTGACGCGCTGCTCGCACCGAGGCTCCGTTGACAAATGGCCGTACTCACTCACGGGGGAACTCACAATTCCCAACGGCCAATTTGCATACTGCACACTTGAGAGCGGGTTTTCATTTGCACGTGTTTTTCGCTGAATAAATGCACTGCTCCTCTCCCCCCTCCTCTCCACCCTCCTCTCCACCCTCCTCTCCCCCCTCCTCTCCCCCTCCCTCTCCACCCCCCTCTCCACCCTCCTCTCCCCCAATCCCCGCTTCTCTCATCCCGCTCTCTCAGAAAATGACCGTTGATTCAGTTGATTTGTTTTTCAGTGTGTGTGTGTGTGCGTGCGTGTGCGTGTGTGTGCGTGCGGTGTGCGTGAAAGCTCTGCTGTTGCTACTACTAGGCGTACTTTTCTGCTCTTTGGGTCGACCGTTCTCAGCTTACTAGTGGGAAAAGTTATCACCCAAGTTGTTAAGCTTTAAAACAAACCACCACACGTTGATATTGTAATGTATTGTATTGCATTGCATTGTTTTTCTAGTCACAGAAAATATTCACAATTCAATTTTACCCATCGCGGAGAGCGTG
>CM065706.1:42879458-42886958 GCA_017654935.2 Phymorhynchus buccinoides | reverse complement strand
ATGATGATGATGATGATGACGACGACGACGACGACGATGATGATGATGATGGATGATGATGATGATGATGATGATGATGATGATGATGATGATGATGATGATGATGATGATGGCGATGATGATGATGATGATGATGATGATGATGATGATGATGATGATGATGATGATGATGGCGACGATGATGATGATGATGATGATGATGATGATGATGATGATGATGATGATGATGATGATGATGGTGATGATGATGATGATGATGATGATGATGATGATGATGATGGTGATGATGATGATGATGGTGATGATGATGATGATGATGATGATGATGATGATGATGATGATGATGATGATGATGATGATGATGATGGTGATGATGATGATGATGATGATGGTGATGATGATGATGATGATGATGATGATGATGATGATGATGATGATGATGATGATGATGATGATGATGATGGTGATGGTGATGATGATGATGATGGTGATGATGATGATGATGATGATGATGATGATGGTGATGATGGTGATGATGATGATGATGATGATGATGATGATGGTGATGATGATGATGATGATGATGGTGATGATGGTGATGATGATGATGATGATGATGATGATGATGATGATGATGGTGATGATGATGATGATGATGATGATGATGATGATGATGATGATGATGATGATGATGATGATGCCGTTGTTCTTGCTATTTGAGGTGACGGTGGTTGTAACAGTTTTCTTCAATACCTATTTACACTGCTCTATGTCGGGCTGCAATAATGTTGTTCATGTATTCTCTTTTTTTTCAGACTTAAAGCTAGTCTGACCCGTGCGCTTTGCGCAGCTTTCCGCTGCGTGGTATGACCAACTTGATAGCTAGATGTCCCAAGTCTGCCCCCACCACTTCATCACCCTGCCCCCCCCCCCCCAACAACAAAATGGGTAGACGCCGCACTTGCGGTGACGCGCTCTCCCGGTTGACAAGAACATACCCAATACCGTTGTTCCCCCCTCCATTGAACGTTGATGTAACAGAGCACAAACAGCTGACCATGCCTGTCATGTCTTCTCTTCCAACCAAAATGTTATTTGGAACCATATGTTGAATTACATATGAATAGATATGTCAAAAGTGAATTAACTAAGTTCCGTTTTGGTGTTTCTGATTTACTTTATCATAGGTTAAGATACAGAATATCAAATGATCATGGAATGAAATGCCGACTTTGTAATATAGGTAGAGAAGATGAACTGCATTTCCTTTTTATTTGTCCCGTGCTGCATGATCTAAGAATGAAACTAATTCAAGCAAAGTATTATAATAACCCTTGTCTGTTTCGTTTGAATCTCTTAATGGCATGTCAAAATGAGAAAGCTATTGTGAACCTGGCTATGTATGTCTACAAAGCCCATAAAAGGCTACAGTTAATTATGTCTTAACAGGCTGAATTGTCGTCTGATCTATGTTTGTACAAGTACTTAATTCAATGCTTCGTGATTATGGTTGTTTATGTATTTATATCAACATGCATTGTATTACTTGACACCCCTTCAGTGAGGGGCCTAGGCCTGAACTGAATAAACTTTCGCATTCGCATTCGCATTCTTCCAACCAAAACATAAGAAGGACCACGTCTGTACTGCAAATATATGAGCGGAATAAAAGAATAGAAATCGACACATGCTAGTATAGCGCATAGGCTCAGCCAGCATGCATACGATTTGACCCCAATAGGATGCGACTGTGACGATTTCTGTGACTCGGGATTCACGTGAAAGACTTCTGTCTATAATTTAAAACACTACTATTTTCCCTCGCTACTCATGCAGGCCCCACTACACCAATAGCACAACATGTCCGATACGACAAATAAGATATTGGATCAGATTCGTGTACGGGAGATTACAAATATAAGCGAACATACCTAGCAGGATTTCATCAGATTTATTTAGACGTAATTTCACGTCAATCATGCATCACAAATGTCAAATCGGATCGTAGAGAATGGAATTGTATGCGGTGTTGCAGACCCTCAAGTCCCTTAACTCGTAAAATCACGCAAAGTACACCCGGCATGTTTTCCCAAGTAGCGGGATCTGTAACGTGTTCAGCTTAGAACCGTATCTGACTTTGCAGCAATGTGACTTGGGAGTAGCTCTACTTGATCATTATTCATGGAATGGTGTCTAAAATTAAATCATAACGCGAAACGATATTCGCGCTACTCTGTGAAGAAGAAAAAAGCCAAACGCCTATCGTCATGCTGAATGTCCTAAACCAAACGCCTATCGTCATGCTGAATGTCCTAAACCAAACGCCTATCGTCATGCTGAATGTCCTAAACCAAACGCCTATCGTCATGCTGAATGTCCTAAACCAAACGCCTATCGTCATGCTGAATGTCCTAAACCAAACGCCTATCGTCATGCTGAATGTCCTAAACCAAACGCCTATCGTCATGCTGAATGTCCTAAACCAAACGCCTATCGTCATGCTGAATGTCCTAAACCAAACGCCTATCGTCATGCTGAATGTCCTAAACCAAACGCCTATCGTCATGCTGAATGTCCTAAACCAAACGCCTATCGTCATGCTGAATGTCCTAAACCAAACGCCTATCGTCATGCTGAATGTCCTAAACCAAACGCCTATCGTCATGCTGAATGTCCTAAACCAAACGCCTATCGTCATGCTGAATGTCCTAAACCAAACGCCTATCGTCATGCTGAATGTCCTAAACCAAACGCCTATCGTCATGCTGAATGTCCTAAACCAAACGCCTATCGTCATGCTGAATGTCCTAAACCAAACGCCTATCGTCATGCTGAATGTCCTAAACCAAACGCCTATCGTCATGCTGAATGTCCTAAACCAAACGCCTATCGTCATGCTGAATGTCCTAAACCAAACGCCTATCGTCATGCTGAATGTCCTAAACAGGATTACGCGTATGCTGAATGTCCTAACCCTTCGTCACCTAAACCAAACGCCTATCGTCATTTTTGCACCACATTTTTGCACCACAATGGTTTAACACCCATGTCATTAAAACTCTTCAAATCAGGGTCTGTTATTCAATTATATTGTGTTCCTAAATTGGGGTAGTAAGGACTGACCCTATTCTAAATGTGTCACAGAGAAATCACACAATATTACAGACGACATCTTGTCTGTAGCCAAGTCAGTTGACTGGAAATGCTTGGCTCAAAGATGACAGGCGGTGAAAAGGTTAAGGCAACTGAATATTTTGCGTTACGGACTTTGGAATTTTAATCATAGTGTGGTCATAGGAAGTGAAAAATGAAACCCGTGATAAAACAACTCAACTCTGAATTATGGGAACGCATTGTTTAAGCTTCTCCGTGATTCACGTAAAATTGACACTTCTCTGTAGGATCACGCTTTTATGAATCCTAACGCCTTTATAAAATTAAAAGTTATCTCTTAGAGTCTCTGACTCTTTGTCTATGTATGTCTCTGTATGTCTCTATATGTCTCTATATGTCTCTGTAGGTCTCTGTAGGTCTCTGTAGGTCTCTGTAGGTCTCTGTAGGTCTCTGTAGGTCTCTGTAGGTCTCTGTAGGTCTCTGTAGGTCTCTGTAGGTCTCTGCTAATCTCTCTCTCTCTCTCTCTCTGTCTCTCTCTCTGTCTCTCTCTTTCTCTCTCTCTCTCTTTCTCTCTTTCTCTCTCTGTCTGTCTCTCTCTCTCTCTCTCTCTCTCTCTCTCTCTCTCTCTCTCTCTCTCTCTCTCTCTCTCTCTCTCTCTCTCTCACTCTATGTCTGTTTGTCATTGTGGCATAAGGCCAAAGTCCATTAAACTGTCCAGTGTTCAGTGTTCTGTCTGTTTGTCTGTCTGTCTGTCTGTCTATCTGCCTCTCTGTCTCTGTCTCTCATTTTCTCTCTCTCTCTCTCATTCATTTCTCTCTCCCCCCCCCCCCCTCTCTCTCTCTCTCTCACCTTGACTCTTCGATGACCAACAGAACCCATTTAAACACAACTTCCGTTTCCGCCAGTATCAAGACAGCAATGGGCTACGAGTGACCTCCCCTTGGTATAGAAAGTGATGTCCCCTGAACTGCGTGAATGATCTACCCTATTTCTGGACTTCCTGTTGGTCAGTGGAATTGAGCTAAATCAGCAATCCACGGTCCACCATTGATTAGCAATCCACAGGACAGATCGAATGTCCAGACATCCTGGCTTCCAAACAAGAACGAACGAACAAGGAACTAGACTTGATGTGCTTGGGTTAAGTGCACACGTTCTGACAGAGAAGATACGTTTGAGTTCTAAATGAGAGAAGGAATGGACGTATAATGACTCTATTTTAAGACAGAGGGAAAACCCAAAGTCTATATAGGATTGTAATTGATCGACTGATTGATTGTGAACTATGAATAGACGAGGAATGGCAGAGACAAGGAAGAGATTGCGAAGGAATAGAAGACGATGATAGAGTATTGATGTCTAGAAGAAAGAAAGAAAGAAAGAAAAAGCATGAAAGAAGAATGCTCGGAAGAAAGAAAGAAATAACAGGAGAATAGGGAAGAGAAGAATAAAAGAAATAAAGAAAGAAAGAAAGGGAGGAAGAGGATTAATGAGAAAGAGTGCGAAGAACAAGAAGAAGAAGAAGAAGAAGAAGAAGAAGAAGAAGAAGAAGAAGAAGAAGAAGAAGAAGAAGAAGGAACATAGTCAATCACAGTGTCCACTTTCTAACGAACCACCCGATTTGTGACCTCGTGCGTGCGTGCGTTCAAACAACAATATTATGGTCTTTGTCTTAACCTGTTTATGCGTAGAGCTGCCCAATAGAATAAAAGAGTTTTCACAATGGTTTTAGTTTGGTCATAAGTTCTTCTTCTTCTTCTTCTTCTTTTTCTTCTTCTTCTTCTTCTTCTTCTTCCAGTAATGTCTACCTGCTGTAATCGTCAATTCTTGACATGTACAGGGCTTCAAGGAATGTATGCTGCGCGGGAAAAAACAAAATCAAAAGCTAAATAGATAAGAGGGCATGCGAGGCTGGGCACCCCTGGTTAGTCCGAGAACACCCAACCCCACACAGGGGGAAAAAAAGAAAAAAGTATGCGGTCTTTATGCGGGGAGCTTCAGCACCTTCGAGGTGAAGGAGCTGAGCGTGGGGGACTGGGCAGTTTCTGGTGGAAAGGAGTTCCAGGCGCGGATGGCTTTGGGGAAGAAGGTGTTGTTGCGGTAGTCGGTTCTTGTAGATACACGTTGAAATTACATGTTTGGTTCTGTCTTCTACGGCTGGGAGGTAGGGGTTTGAGGGCGTTGCTCCTTACGCAGGCCAGTCCATTCACAATTTTATAGAACATGGTGAGCCTGGAAGCTCTGCAGCGCTCAGCCAGTGAGGACCATTGTAGCTGCTGGAGCATGCTACTGACACTGGGTGTGTTTCTGTGAATGTTAAGTCCAGTCGATATTTCCTATAGTTTGCTATAGATAACTAAGAGCTAACTTTTATAGTTTGCTAGTCTAAGCATGTATTTGGAGTTATAGCTATTTGAAATATTTCGAATATTTTCTCTCTATTTTCGTGCAAAGAACATGTCTGCCGCTCGGTGACACTGTGTTCTTAGTGACTGCGTTACTTAAAGGCCTGCTACACTACATACGATTCGCTGTCGATGCGATGCGAGTGTGACAGCCAGCAGGCCTTTTATATATTGCATGTTTTGGACCAAGGACAGAATGGAAACAACTAGGAACTGCCTGAACTATCATTCTTGTAAAGTTTCTGAAGTGTGAAGTCTCAGTATAAGTTTCAATGTTCACAAGAACTGTTTTGTGTGTCCGGAGGTTTCCTATAACATATAACCGAGTCACACGCAGGGAATAAAATATCAGAAATTATAACAAATCGTATAAAGTTTCTAGTACACTATACTTTCAAACCTAATATACCTTTGCTGATAACCTGCATACCTTACTCCATGAAGTAACTGTGAAATCGCATGCGTGATACTTTGTACAACCGAACTTACTACATTTTCGCGTACATCTTGCTGTCATGAGTCCGTAAAGATAAATCGCCTTATTGAGAAATGTACTGCAAATGTTCTAAGTTCTGAATAACCTAGTCTACACTTACTTCTCCTCATTTACACAATGCAATGTTTTATCTTATAGATTATAAGCTGCATTGTCGAGTATTGTACTTTGTCTGTTCTACATTGTACAGCCCAAACTACTCAGTCTTCCTTCATAGTCTACAGCCGTCGGATCCATAAAACCGCAGGATAGAGACTTGAAGTATCGAGGTGATGGAATAATGGGGATGAAAGGGGAGGGAGGGAGAGAAAGAGAGAGAGAGAGAGAGAGAGAGAGAGAGAGAGAGAGAGAGAGAGAGAGAGAGAGAGAGAGAGAGAGAGAGAGAGAGAGAGAGAGAGAGAGAGAGAGAGAGAGAGAGAACTCGAACTCGAACTCGAACTCGAATTTTGTATTGATGGTAAACAGATAGGCATAGTGGGCTTTTTTACACCGTGCCTCATGAACAAAATCAAATACATGAAAAGAACAAAGAACAAAGAACAAAGAACAAGAAGCAAAGCAATAAATAAAGGAAGAAAGTAATTTTAAACAACATTCCACAACACTTGCCCATCCCCACCCATTCACTTACAGGTACACACCGAAACACACACTTAATTATACACACATACATACAGGCTCATATACGTATACGAGAGAGAGAGAGAGAGAGAGAGAGAGAGAGAGAGAGAGAGAGAGAGAGAGAGAGAGAGAGAGAGAGAGAGAGAGAGAGAGAGCGAGAGAGAGAGAGAGAGAGAGACAGAGGTAGATACAGAGACAGAGACGAAGGGAGGGAGAGAGAGAGAGAGAGAGAGAGAGAGAGAGAGAGAGAGAGAGAGAGAGAGAGAGAGAGAGAGAGAGAGAGAGAGTGTGTGCGTGCGTGTGTGTGTGTGTATGTGTGTGTGTGTGTGTGTGTGTGTGTGTGTGTGTGTGTGTGTGTGTGTGAGAGAGAGAGAGAGAGAGAGAGAGAGAGAGAGAGAGAGAGAGAGAGAGAGAGAGAGAGAGAGACAGACAGACAGACAGCCAGAAAGACAGAGAGACAGGCAGACGGAGGCTTCTTATTATGAACTATGATTATAGTTTGACAAACTGGTCAGTTTTGTAACAATGTGCAACAAATTAACTAATTATTTAATTAACAATGCAGCCAATTTACCAGTCTGTTGATAATGAACGAATGTTATGATAAAATAATGTTGATATTATGAGAATGGACTTTAAAGCAATTGTTCGTGGTGTAATTGGAATAAAAATATATAATTTCTGAATAATGCATCAAATGAATCCATGTTTGTTATGTACGCCGAAAAGAATGCACTGTTTATTCGCACCTAATCTGACTTCCGATCTCAGCAGACGATCACGTGACAAGGGATCTTTCACGAACCATCAGCAAAACAATGGAGGGAAACCAGCCAATGGAAAGCGACGATAAACAAGAGCAGC
>CM065706.1:42867081-42868958 GCA_017654935.2 Phymorhynchus buccinoides | reverse complement strand
AGAGTGAGAGGAGTGAGAGAGGAATATTAACTATATGTTCTCGGTTTCTGTCTTGCTGCACTTTATAACCCTCTTTGTTTTTTGTCCTGTCTTTTTCTTTCGTTTCTAGATCGCACTTTTTGTTTTCGTGAGATGTTGACACCATAGGACATCAGAGGAATGCACGGATGCCCTCTAGAAAGCTTTCGTGTCCTATTTCAAATACACGGAATGAGCTCTCTCCTAAACAGCTGACAATAGTGGGGGCTTTCAAACCTCGGTCAATGTACGATTTAGTGGGGAAATTAGAAACCTTTTCCTAACGTAGAACACACTGACTTTTATCACGTAGACTTTATCCCGAGGCTCGTCCTAGACTGTTCACATTCATCAGACTTCAAACTTATGTCTTGTGGGGAGGGAGATTTATGTTTGTGTAGAGTTTTGCTTTAAGCTTTTTGTAATCTCTGGGGTTTGTTTGTAAGACTTATTACATTGCCCCAAAACGTTTTAAACACATTCTTGTTTGTCCACATTTGTCCCATGTCAGTGTCTTTTATGCATCGGAACGTAGACGTGATAACACACGGGTCATTGACACAGATTCTACTTGTACTTGCAATAAATCATACGAAAGCCTTCATTTTGATCTGTACAGAACTTTAGGCTGTGGTGCTTTAACGGATATATTTATTTTGCTTTTTTTTAATGCACCAAATTAGGTCTCTTCGTTTTCTGTTTCTGTTTGTCTTTTATTTTAGTATTTTCTCTTTTTCTCTTTTAGTTTTCCCCGTTTTCCCCATTCAACTCGGTCACAAGAAAAAAACCTTCAAAATGTTTTCCCATATCCGAGTTTCGGACATAACAAAACTCGGATATAAGAAAACATATAGACATGGTTCTATGTCTGTCTCTCTCTCTGTGAAAGTCTTCTCTCTGCTCTCTCCTTTATTTTTTATTCTAATTTATTTTGTGCATCTTTTTTTTTTTTTTTGAGCATTAGCAGGGGTCGGGTGGTGGTGGGGTGGGGGTGGTGGTGGTGAGGCTGTTTCTGTGCGTGTCTGTCTGTAATGAATATTACTAATCTCTCTATCCTCTATCTATTCTTCTCCTCTCTCTCTCTCTCTCTCTCTTTAATCTCTCTTTCTCTCTGTATCGCTGTCCTATTCTCTATGTGTTTCTCTCTCTCTCTCTAATCTCACTCTCTCTCTCTCTCTCTCTCTCTTCATATTCTCTCACTCTCTCTCTCTACTCTCTCTCTCGCTCTCTCTCTACCTCTATCTCTCTCTCTCTCTCTCTCTCTTCTCTCTCCTCTCTCTCTCTCTCTCTCTCTCTCTGCTCTCTCTCCCTCCCAATCTATCTATCTACTCTATCTCTCTCTCTTCTCTCTATCTCTCTCTCTCTCTCTCTCTCTCTCTATCTATCTATCTCTCTCTCTCTCTCTCTTCTCTCTCTCTCTCTCTCCCTCCCAATCTCTCTCTCTCCCTCTCTGTGTGTCTCTCTCTCTCTCTCTATCTCTACTCTCTCTTCACCTCTCTCTCTCTCCTCTCTCTCTCTCTCTCTATCTCGTCTCTCTCTATCTCTCTCTCTCTCTCCAATCTCTCTCTCTCTCTCGTTCTCTCTACTCTTGCACTTTATAACCCCCGTTTATATCATATTGTATTGTTTGTTTGGTCAACATGTTATTGAAGTAAAAGATTGAACAGACACAATGTCCGTTACATTGTGTATGTTGCTGTCTTCCATGTAAAGAACACAAGCAGAACGAGAAAGAGATAGGAGAAAGAGAGAGAGAGAGAGAAGAGAGACGAGAGAGAGAGAGAGAGAGAAGAGAGAAGAGAGAGGGGGGGAGAGAGAGGGAGAGAGAGAGACAGAGACAGAGTGAAACAGAGAGAGAG
>CM065706.1:42859581-42862081 GCA_017654935.2 Phymorhynchus buccinoides | reverse complement strand
TCATTCCATTTTTCTTCTTTTTCGTCTTCATTTCCGCTTATCTCATTTTCTTCTCTTTTTTATATTCCGTCTGCCTTTTCTTGTTTCCTGTCTGTGTCGTTCAGTTCTGTCTTTCTCACTCCATGGTGGTTGTTTCCTGTCTGTGTCGTTCAGTTCTGTCTTTCTCACTCCAGTGGTGGTTGTTTCCTGTCTGTGTCGTTCAGTTCTGTCTTTCTCACTCCATGGTGGTTGTTTCCTGTCTGTGTCGTTCAGTTCTGTCTTTCTCACTCCATGGTGGTTGTTTCCTGTCTGTGTCGTTCAGTTCTGTCTTTCTCACTCCATGGTGGTTGTTTCCTGTCTGTGTCGTTCAGTTCTGTCTTTCTCACTCCATGGTGGTTGTTTCCTCTCTGTATCGTTCAGTTCTGTCTTTCTCACTCCATGGTGGTTGTTTCCTGTCTGTGTCGTTCAGTTCTGTCTTTCTCACTCCAAGGTGGTTGTTTCCTGTCTGTGTCGTTCAGTTCTGTCTTTCTCACTCCATGGTGGTTGTTTCCTGTCTGTGTCGTTCAGTTCTGTCTTTCTCACTCCAAGGTGGTTGTTTCCTCTCTGTATCGTTCAGTTCTGTCTTTCTCACTCCATGGTGGTTGTTTCCTCTCTGTATCGTTCAGTTCTGTCTTTCTCACTCCAAGGTGGTTGTTTCCTGTCTGTGTCGTTCAGTTCTGTCTTTCTCACTCCAGGGTGGTTGTTTCCTCTCTGTGTCGTTCAGTTCTGTCTTTCTCACTCCAAGGTGGTTGTTTCCTCTCTGTATCGTTCAGTTCTGTCTTTCTCACTCCAAGGTGGTTGTTTCCTCTCTGTGTCGTTCAGTTCTGTCTTTCTCACTCCATGGTGGTTGTTTCCTCTCTGTGTCGTTCAGTTCTGTCTTTCTCACTCCAAGGTGGTTGTTTCCTCTCTGTATCGTTCAGTTCTGTCTTTCTCACTCCATGGTGGTTGTTTCCTCTCTGTATCGTTCAGTTCTGTCTTTCTCACTCCAAGGTGGTTGTTTCCTCTCTGTATCGTTCAGTTCTGTCTTTCTCACTCCAATGGTGGTTGTTTCCTGTCTGTGTCGTTCAGTTCTGTCTTTCTCACTCCATGGTGGTTGTTTCCTGTCTGTATCGTTCAGTTCTGTCTTTCTCACTCCAAGGTGGTTGTTTCCTGTCTGTGTCGTTCAGTTCTGTCTTTCTCACTCCATGGTGGTTGTTTCCTCTCTGTATCGTTCAGTTCTGTCTTTCTCACTCCAAGGTGGTTGTTTCCTGTCTGTGTCGTTCAGTTCTGTCTTTCTCACTCCATGGTGGTTGTTTCCTGTCTGTATCGTTCAGTTCTGTCTTTCTCACTCCATGGTGGTTGTTTCCTCTCTGTGTCGTTCAGTTCTGTCTTTCTCACTCCAAGGTGGTTGTTTCCTCTCTGTGTCGTTCAGTTCTGTCTTTCTCACTCCAAGGTGGTTGTTTCCTGTCTGTGTCGTTCAGTTCTGTCTTTCTCACTCCAAGGTGGTTGTTTCCTCTCTGTATCGTTCAGTTCTGTCTTTCTCACTCCAAGGTGGTTGTTTCCTCTCTGTATCGTTCAGTTCTGTCTTTCTCACTCCAAGGTGGTTGTTTCCTCTCTGTATCGTTCAGTTCTGTCTTTCTCACTCCAAGGTGGTTGTTTCCTGTCTGTATCGTTCAGTTCTGTCTTTCTCACTCCATGGTGGTTGTTTCCTGTCTGTGTCGTTCAGTTCTGTCTTTCTCACTCCAAGGTGGTTGTTTCCTGTCTGTGTCGTTCAGTTCTGTCTTTCTCACTCCAAGGTGGTTGTTTCCTGTCTGTGTCGTTCAGTTCTGTCTTTCTCACTCCAAGGTGGTTGTTTCCTCTCTGTATCGTTCAGTTCTGTCTTTCTCACTCCATGGTGGTTGTTTCCTGTCTGTGTCGTTCAGTTCTGTCTTTCTCACTCCAAGGTGGTTGTTTCCTCTCTGTATCGTTCAGTTCTGTCTTTCTCACTCCAAGGTGGTTGTTTCCTCTCTGTATCGTTCAGTTCTGTCTTTCTCACTCCATGGTGGTTGTTTCCTCTCTGTGTCGTTCAGTTCTGTCTTTCTCACTCCAAGGTGGTTGTTTCCTCTCTGTATCGTTCAGTTCTGTCTTTCTCACTCCAAGGTGGTTGTTTCCTCTCTGTATCGTTCAGTTCTGTCTTTCTCACTCCAAGGTGGTTGTTTCCTCTCTGTGTCGTTCAGTTCTGTCTTTCTCACTCCAAGGTGGTTGTTTCCTGTCTGTGTCGTTCAGTTCTGTCTTTCTCACTCCAAGGTGGTTGTTTCCTGTCTGTGTCGTTCAGTTCTGTCTTTCTCACTCCATGGTGGTTGTTTCCTCTCTGTGTCGTTCAGTTCTGTCTTTCTCACTCCATGGTGGTTGTTTCCTCTCTGTGTCGTTCAGTTCTGTCTTTCTCACTCCATGGTGGTTGTTTCCTGTCTGTGTCGTTCAGTTCTGTCTTTCTCACTCCAAGGTGGTTGTTTCCTGTCTGTGT
>CM065706.1:42847081-42852081 GCA_017654935.2 Phymorhynchus buccinoides | reverse complement strand
GACAAAAGATAGACATACAGGCACAGAGACATACAGCAAAAATGAAGGAGAACGAGACAGCGGACAGAAAAAAAGAAAGATTGACTGATAGACACATAGACAGACCGATAGACAGAGACAGACAGACACATACAGAGAGACACATAGACAGACCGATAGACAGAGACAGACAGACACATACAGAGAGACACATAGACAGAACGATAAACAGAGACGGAGACACAGCCAGAGAGACACATAAACAGAGACGGAGACACAGACAGAGACAAAGACAGAGAGACACATAGACAGGACGATAGACAGAGACAAAGACAGAGAGACACATAGACAGGATGATAGACAGAGACAGAGAGAAAATAACAAAATGAAGCAGCAGTACGCGTTGTTCTTTAACACATACAGAGCACTTGTTCCTGACGCTCTAAGCGCTTTGTTATAAAATACAATCCCATGTTTTTTCGTTGCTCGCACCGGCTAATACTAATGGACTGGTAGCTCTGTTCAGGCTCTGAAGGGCCTGCCACACGTCCACGAACATCGTATGACTACACGGTACGATTCGACCATGTGGTCCCCAAGAACGAATGTGATTCGCGCTTCGAGATCACGTGATCGAATCGTATTGTACAGTCGCACGATTTTAGCTGGCATGCGGCTGTCCCTTTAAAGGCCTGCTACACTACATACGATTCTTTGTCAATGCGATGCGATTGTGAAGATGTGAGTCATGATTCACATGAAATGCACAAAACTCCCTTATAAGGTCTTCAAGCAGCTCCAAAAATGAGGTCCTATACGGGTGGGGTCTTATAAGGGAGGTAATTTGAATACTTACAATGAAAGGTAGTGTCTCAGAGAAGTAGGTCTTATGTGGGAGGGAGTCTTATAACGGGCGGTATCATAAGGGAGGTTCTACTGTATTGGGTCTACTAAGGTATAGAGACGGAAAGTAGCAGAATTAGTTTTAGACAGAATTATTTTACGTGAATCATGACTCGCGTCGTCACAATCGCATCGCATCGACAGCGAGTGGTATGTAGTGCGGCAGGCTCTCTGCTCTCGTTTCACACACATTTATTGATCAATCATTCTGCGCCATTGCTTCCAACCCTGGTATTTGGGGGATTATAGAGTTCTAGAAATCCGTGTGAGAAAGGAAATCTTTTCACTCTCCACATCTTATTCAAAACCCATTCTTTTTCTCGTTAATGAGTGTCTCTCTGTCTCTGTCTCTGTCTCTGTCTCTGTCTCTCTCTCTCTCTCTCTCTCTCTCTCTCTCTCTCTCCTCTTCCTCTCTCGTCTATCTCTCCTCTCTCTCTCTCTCTATCTCTCTGTCAATACTTAACTGGAATATCTGAACTTAATCTAAATCTCTCAACTCTAGTCTGATTGTCGTCTCGGAAAAAGCGACAAAATATAACAAGTCCCCCCAGTATATACTTCATATCTCTCTCTCAACAAACATAAAGTTTTAGGGATTACTCTAGATCTCTCTCTTAAGCAAACGAGTATCTCAAAAAGCTTTCCAGCTCTCTCTCTCTCTCTTCGCTCTCAGTCTCACTCTCTCTCTTTGATTCTCTCTCGTTGATAAGTGTTCTCTCTAAAAACATGTCTTTTGAAATCGTCTTCATTAACATTTCAAGATTATGTCTCACTAAATAATCTTCCTTTCACAGATAAGATTCGGTATAATAAAGCAGTCATGATGCACAGAATCATAAACGGTTTTAGCACCTGTCAAAAGAGATTTCCACTCAACCAGTCTAGATAATAATACAAACAGTATTGGAAAGTTTACGTACGGGGCTATGGAACTCTTTTCCAAATTCAGGAACCAAAAAAGGAAAAATTCTATTAACAAAACCACTATAATTCCGAAAAACCCGCCCCGCCAACCCCCCCCCGCGCGTTCTTTCTTCGTGCGTGCGTTAGTTAACTTGTGTGAATGTGCCCCAGGGATTGGTGGAACAAAGTGTGTGGTGTTTTGTGTGTGTGTGTGTGTGTGTGTGTGTTTCTCTCTCTCCTCTTCTCTCTCTCTCTCTGTGGTGTGTGTGCTGTGTGTCTCTCATCGTATCGTCTCTCTCTATCTCTACTCTCTCCTATCTACGTGATATTGCTCTATCTCTCTATCTCTCTCGTGTGTGTGCAGAAATTCAGGAACAAGAACAAAACTATAAAAAAAAACCCATGTAATCCGAAAAAACCCCGCGCGCGTGGTTGTGTGTGTGTGTGTGTGTGTGTGTGTGTGTTTTGTGTGTGTGTGGTGTGTGTGTGTGTGTGCGGTGTGTGTGTGTGGTGTGTGTGTGTGTGTGCTTGCGTGCGTGCGTGCATGTGTGTGCATGCGTGCGTACGCGTATGTGTGTTTATGCAAACATGAAAATAATGTTTGCAATATCACGCCCTGTGTCATGCTCAATAACACAAACAAGCAAACACAATATGATGAAAACTGATCAGTACGATCTCCCCAAAGAACTAACTGAACCGATAAAAAAATATATATAGTAAAAAGCCAAGTGTCCGTCCGTGTGTGTGTGTGTGTGTGTCTGTGTGTGTGTGTGTCTGAAACACGAAACGGGCCTTATAGCTCCGCCGTTTTTCGACCGAATCGCTTCAAATTTGCTGTGAGCCCTAACGGGGCGATGGCAACGGCAACCGAGGCGGCCGTGTCATTTGCGCGGTTTCGCAAATGCGCGAAACGCGCATCCGCGGCATCTCGGTGCCCGTATCTCCGGCGTTACTCGACCAATTGCCTTCAGATTTGGTAGGTACATGACCGGGTACGCTGACTATCGGTGTGCCAAACCTGCATCGAATCGGTTCAGAAACGCGTGCGCTATACGCCGCTTCACCTTTTCACGAATAACTCCGCCGTTTCTTAACCGAATCGCCTCAAATTTCCTGTCAGCCTTGTTATGGCACGGGCAAAGCCTAGCAGCAACTTGGAAGACAATCGGGAGAGCGCGTCACTCTCACAGCAGCGCCAACGTGAAACGGGGCCTTATAACTCTGCCGTTTCTTAACCGAATCGCTTCAAATTTGCTGTACTCAGCGTTACCAGTACTTGGCTTTACCGTTACTAGGCGTTACCAGTACGGTGCATTGCCAGTACTAGGCGTTGCGCTAGTAATAATAAAACAACGTTGAAAAAAAGAAAGAGACAAAGAATATAGAGAAAGAAAAGGACAGAATTGAAAGAATGATTTCCTGAAAGACAGAACTTCTGATATTCCCTAAATATCGACAAAGTGTCTGTGTGGACATGGGGATTAAATGCGTCATAGGACACGTGCTGGACAAAGTGTCTGTGTGGACATGGGGATTAAATGCGTCATAGGACACGTGCTGGACAAAGTGTCTGTGTGGACATGGGGATTAAATGCGTCATAGGACACGTGCTGGACAAAGTGTCTGTGTGGACATGATTAAATGCGTCATAGGACACGTGCTGGACAAAGTGTCTGTGTGGACATGGGGATTAAATGCGTCATAGGACACGTGCTGGACAAAGTGTCTGTGTGGACATGGGGATTAAATGCGTCATAGGACACGTGCTGGACAAAGTGTCTGTGTGGACATGGGGATTAAATGCGTCATAGGACACGTGCATGCGTTGCTGCTTTTCATTAGTTGATGTGTTTGAACAAGGTTGTGTGTATCTTCTGTGTGTGTGTATGTGTGTGTGTGTGTGTGTGTGTGTGTGTGTGTGTGTGTGTGTGTGTGTGTGTGTGTGTGTGTGTGTGTGTGTGAGAGAGTATGTGTGTGTGGTGTGTGTGTGTGTGTGTGTGTGTGTGTTTTTTTGTGTGTGTGTGTGTGTGCGTGTGGTTTGAAGTGTTTGTGTGTGTGTGTCGTGTGTGTGTGTTTGTGTAGTGTGTGTGTTGTGTGTGTGTCGTGTGGGTGGTGTCTGTGCATCTGTGTGTGTGTTGTATGTGCGTGTGTGTGAGAGAGGGAAGCTCTTTTCATCTCTGTGTCATTCTCCTCAGATTTCTCTCTTCTCTCTCTCTCTCTCTCTCTCTCTCTCCTTCTCTCTCTCTCTCTCTCTCTCTCATCTCTCTCTCTCTCTCTCTCTCTCTCTCTCTCTCTCTCTCTCTCTCTACTCTCTCTCTCTCTCCCTCTCTGTAGTATGTATTATGTGTGTGTGTGTGTGTGTGTGTGTGTGTGTTGTGTGTGTGTGTGTGTGTGTGTGTGTGTGTGTGTGTGTGTGGTGTGTGTGTGTGCATGTGTGTGTTGTGTGTGTGTGTGTGTGGTGTGTGTGTGTGGTGTGTGTGTGTGTGTGTGTGTGTGTGTTGTGTATACTGAGAGAGAGATTTGAAATATCAAATCTCAGTATAATGCTGTGCACCGTGCCTGTGATCTATATAAATGTGTGTTTGCTTTACTGTCCGTATAAACAGAACTGGAAGTAACAACCGAAAGTTGTGAAGGAAAAGGTGGGGGGGGGGGGGAGAATCCTTCCATGTTTGCTCTAAAAGCTAAAGGCAAACATAAACCCTCTAGTTTAATTTGAAAGTGTTAATTGTGTTTGTAATCGATGTCTTCCATTTTCTTTTTGTCGTTAGGTTAAAGAATACAAATACAAAAACTTTACTGTGCATCATTTGGATCATTAAGACCACGAAACAGACCAGCCACATTAAAATATAAACCAATTCTAGCTCACATGCAGTTTAACTCTCAATTTGTTTTAGCGACATAGAAGAGAAACGGCTAAAAAACTGAAGAAAACAAAACCCCGTGCACATTACATTTTGAAATCCCTGGCTTGTAAGGGCTAAAGACCCACCAGATCACGTGTCAAAATCACGGGTTTCACGGGTTTTCCCTCTTATAGCTGGTAAGACATCTTGTTTTGACCAGGTTCGGCTCCCATACAAATGCCCCCAAATTCAAACCGACGCATCATTTCAAAGAGCAGCCTCAATTTGAAGCTGGGGACATTTGTATGTGGGTCACAGCTATCTAGAAAAACACACACAATCGTGGTGCGTTAGTGTGTCTGT
>CM065706.1:42834581-42837081 GCA_017654935.2 Phymorhynchus buccinoides | reverse complement strand
TTTGTAATAGAATACAGTTCTTTACTAGATCTTGCCGCTGCAATTTTGGTACTGTAGTACATCGTTTTTTGCCTGATCTGTCAAGAAAGTCACACAATTTTTAGCTTTATTATATATTTGTTTATGTACAGTGAGCCCTGAAGAATCTGATTGTGCTTGGGCCTGTCTTCGTTTTTTCTTTGCTTCTTTGATTTCGTTAGGCATCACACTAAACCAAGGACTTGAGTCTCTGCTTGAAGAAACTTTGCGTGAAGAAACAGGAGCATGTTTGTCCAATACTGACCGAAGGGCACTATCGTACTCAGCGGCAGTACAAGAACTAGATGTGTACTTAGATAATTCTACTTTGATATCTTTTCCGAAAACAGTTCTGTCGATTGCGCGGATATTTCTGACGCTGCGGTACACGTGTTTGTGGACAGGGAGCTCTATGTCAAACAAACAAACAACACAAAAATGGTCTGACTTGAGGTCATGATTGACCTCTGAGGATCGGTGAACTCCATCACTGGGCCTTTCTATCACCAAGTCCAGAGTGTGGCCATGTTTGAGTGGGTCCGGACACAGATTGATGAAGATTGTACATATCTAACACTTCTAAAAACTTAATAGAGCTACGATCAGTGGGAGAGTCAACATGAAAATTAAAATCCCCTAACAGACACAGGTTTCCATGAAGCGTGTTACAATGGTCAAGCAGACAAGGGAATTGTTCAAAAAACAAAGTTTCAGTCAGTTTATTTACAGACGTGGGCCAAGGACGATACACACACATAAAATGCAACACACTATGCTGTGAGGTCAGTTAGACTTGGAACAGTTCGAAGGAAGAATGGTCGAACGGGAAGGTAGAGTTGAAGGTGAGGTGGGGGGTGAGGGTGTCTCTGTAGATAACAGCGATACCGCCACCACGACGAGAGGGGCGAGATGGCAGAGACTTGATGGCATAACCCTCAGGGGTCAAATCTGCACAAACGGCTTCATCCCCTTGCGGTTTGAGCCATGTCTCTACCACAAACAGTAGGTCAATGTCATTGTCGGTGATGAAGGAAGTGATGCCAGCTCTTTTCTGTCTACAATTTGGGCCAACAGATTGGGCGTTGAAAGAGGCAACTGTAAGTTTAGTGTTCTTGCGAACAGAGGAGGAAAGAGGAATTTGAATCAAGTTGTCCGTGTTAGCAGCCAAACGCTTAGTTGTAGCCGTTGTACTGTCGCTAAGCCTATTACTAGGCCTAGCGCTGTCTGGAAGACGGGAACACGAGGAAGACACGCCGTGTTGCTTCTCTGAGGATTTACTGCTGTCAGCTGGCGGGGGGTTGAGTAGTAGTGGCAGGGTCAGGCCTGTTTCCACACACAATGCCGATTTTCTTCTGCTTTCGACGTCCCCGTCTATGTGTTCGAGCGCGAGGGAGGTGGTAACCAATTCCTGCCCCTCTAATAGCATCCACTATACAGGGGTCCAGTGTTGATGGGGCCACAGATAAAAGCTGTTGCCTGGAGTAAGAGACGTGGGCGAAAGGAACAAGGAGGGAGGGGTGGTGGTGGGTAGTGGGGGTGGAGATGGAGGGAACGAATCCCTCTTCTGAAGAAAGAGACACTGTAGTGGAGGGATGGTGGTATGCTGTAGGGATGGACGAAATGGAATCCAGATGTTGGGAAAGGTGGGGTTGGGGAAATGGCGTTTCTTGACCGGCGAGAATACTCGAGAATTGTGCCAAAAAAGAAATCCAAATAACCAGTAGATCTGGTGGCAGAATGGCACAAAACACACACCAATACATGCTCCACTCCATCATGCTGCACTCGTACAACTTTCACCACACTACACAGTCTATGAACAACACTATCACAAAAAACTGAGAGAGAGAGTGACCATGCTGCCTGCAAGGCGTGGCCTCTCTGTCTGTTCTCTTCATCTGATGACGTCACCAGTGATGTCATCAGGTCAGTACGTGATACGTTTGTGGCAGTCAAGGGATTAAGGTCAAGGTCAAGGCCTTAGACCGTGGGACTTGTGACATCATTGTCTTAAAGACCCACCACGTCACGTGTCAAAATCGCGGGTTTCACGTGTTTTCCCTATTATGGCTGGTAAGAAATCTTAAGACATCTTCCTAGCATAAGACGGAATCTGACAGAGACGTGGGGGGTCTTTAAAGGCCTGCTACGCAACATACGATTCGCTGTCAATGCGATGCGCTTTGACGATGCGTGTCACTATTCGTGTAAAAAAACTTCCGTCAACAAATAATTCTACTCCTTTCGCTCTATATACTCAAATAGACCCAAGACATGGATTTCACGTGAATCATGACTCACATCGTCACAATCGCATCGCATTGACAGTGAATCCTATTTAGTGTGGCAGGCCCTTACGAATCACGTGGTCCGTCCCCTACATGCCATGTGCTTTGTTTCTTGATGTGTCGGCGTTGGCAGTTGTGTTATAATTCACGCTTCCAAATCCTTAACACGTTTTACATACCATTACTCGTTTACA
>CM065706.1:42832331-42834081 GCA_017654935.2 Phymorhynchus buccinoides | reverse complement strand
TATACTTGATTCTAGCCTCTACTGGAAGCCAGTGCATGTTACGAAGATGAGGTGTTATATGATCAGAGCGTGGGATCTTGAGAGTGAGGCGTGCTGCACTTTTTTGCAGTTTTTGAACACGTTGCAGGATATACTTAGGAAAGCCACAGAGAAGAGATTAAGTTGCAATAGTCAATGCGGGAAAGAATAAAGGCAGAAATAAGAAGTTTTCGTGGCTGCAACAGACAGAAAGTGTCGAACAGCACTGACTCGTCTGAGCTCTTAATTGATGGAACGTATGAGATTAATAACCTGTTTCTGCATTGTAAGATTTGAATCGAGGGTAACTCCGAGATTCTTTGCTTACTTAGAAATCTGAACACAAGCATTGTCAACTGTAAGAGTTTCTGGAAGAGATATAGTTGCAGACATACGCTGAGAGGAAACACTCAGAGCTTTCGTCTTGTCATCATGAAGTTTAAATTTGTTGCGGTTCATCCAGGATTTGACATCATGAATGAAATAATCCATAGACGGAATAGCGCTGTCAAGTTTGGGTAGGTGCTGCCGATTTTTGAAGCTGGTTATCGTCAGCAAAGGGAATGGGTCAATAACAGATTGACTAGCAAAAACATCAGAGAGAGGGGCAGTGTACAGGACAAAGAGAACTGGCCCCAATACAGATCCCTGAGGTACACCACAAGAAATTAACTTTGGATCTGAACTGCAGTTGTTGATCAAGACAGTCTGAAATTGATTTGTTAGATATGAGGAGAACCACTTGTAGAGCTGTAGAATGGATTCCAAAAACGCGTTCCAGACAGAGAGAGGAGAATGGTGTAATCTGTTGTATCAAATGCTGCCGACAGATCTAGGAGAGTCAAGATTGACACTTTTCCATTGTCAAGAGCTAGGAGGAGATCGTTAAGAACTTTAGTTAGAGCCGTTTCGGTGCTGTGAGCAGGTCGGTAGGCAGACTGGAGGGGGTTGAACAAGTTGTTTGCTGACAGATGGTTAGACAATTTTGCAAGTACAATTTTCTCGATTATTTTGGAGACAATCGCTAAGTTGGACACAGGCCGATAACATTTCAAGTCATTATGATCCATGGTAGGCTTCTTTATCAAGGGTTTAACAGGAGCAGTTTTGTACAGGTCAGGGAAAACACCACTCAGTAAAGAGTCGTTTTTGATCTGATTCATGACAGGCACAACAACATCAAGAAATTCATACAAAAAAGGGGTTGGTAAAGGGTCATGGTCACACGTCTTGGGTGCAGATCTTTTCAAAGCATCAACGACATCTTTCTCAGACACAGGTGAAAAAGCAACAAGAGGGGAGCCTACTAAATCTTTGCCTAGGGGGTGTGAAACGGTGGGCTGCAAGTCAAGCTCTTTCCTAGTGTTCTCAATTTTGGAATGAAAGAAATCAGAAAACACACATGGCAATGATGGTGGGGGGTAAACAGTCGGAAGTTTGGTAGGTTTAACCCTTGCACACAGTTTGTTTGTAATAGAATACAGTTCTTTACTAGATCTTGCCGCTGCAATTTTGGTACTGTAGTACATCGTTTTTGCCTGATCTGTCAAGAAAGTCACACATTTTTTAGCTTTATTATATATTTGTTTATGTACAGTGAGCCCTGAAGAATCTGATTGTGCTTGGGCCTGTCTTCGTTTTTTCTTTGCTTCTTTTATTTCGTTAGGCATCACACTAAACCAAGGACTTGATTCTCTGCTAGAAGAAACTTTGCGTGAAGAAACAGGAGCAT
>CM065706.1:42819831-42824831 GCA_017654935.2 Phymorhynchus buccinoides | reverse complement strand
GTGCGTGCGTGCGTGCGTGCGTGTGCGTGCGCGTGTGTGTGTCTATTTGCTTGGTATTTTCATGTACTTTTTTGTGCGTTGGTCTACATTATGATTTACTTACTAATGTTGTTTATTCATTAATTGTTGTTGCATTTTCTCTTTTCTGATGGCAAGATGTAAAGAACCTATGCTTATTCTTAACCATCAATAAAACAAAAATTCGTTCGTTCGTTCTCTCTCTGCCTCTCTCCTCCCCACCTATTTTCATCTCTATCTCTCTCTCTCTCTCTCTCTCTCTCTCTCTCTCTCTCTCTCTCTCTCTCTCTCTCTCTCTCTCTCTCTCTCTCTCTCTCTCTCTCTCTCTCTCTCTCTCTCTCTCTCTCTCTCTCTCTCTCTCTCTCTCTCTCTCCCCTTGTGTTTCTCTTTCTGCCTGTCTGCCTGTCTGTCTCTGTCTCTGTCTATTTCTGTCTGCATGTCTGCCTGTCTGCCTGCCTGCCTGTCTGTCTGTCTCTGTCTATTTCTGTCTGCCTGTCTGTCTGTCTGCCTGCCTGCCTGTCTGTCTACCTGTCTGTTTCTTCCCTCCCTGTGTCTCTTTCATCACTCTGTGTTCCCATATATTCCTTCCAATATTCCCTCTGTCTCTCACGTCGAACTCATCTTGGTTTTGTAAAGCCCAAGTCCGCTTCTTTCTAGTTTGTTCTTTCGCCCCACTTGTCTAGTCTTTATTCAAAGAGCACAGCTAAGCTCTAAATACCAGCAAATCCTCTGGAAAAGACCTTTCCATAACAGACAGTGATTTGTTTTTTTTCTTCAGAAGTACAAAAAATACTTTGTAAAAAAAGGACTTTATGTGAAGAGTTTGCAAACTTCTGTTAATGTTCGCTGGTTGTTTGGATTGATGCAGGTACAGGACTGGTGGTTTTTCAGTTTGGTAAAGTTACTTTGACATTTTTGCTATGTTTGTTTTCCTGAACTTTCTCTCCTTTTTTCTCTTTTTCCTCCTATTTTGTTCCTTTGTAGAACGACATGAAAACTGTTTGTTTTTCTTTACAGTTTGTGTTCGCGCAACAGTCAGCGACGGAAGAATTAAACTAGTGTGATTTGTTCTCTCTCTTTCTTTGTCGTCTGTCTACGTCTTGTTTGTTTATTTCAAATGGACATCATTCCCAGTTTAACCTTTTCAATGCTGATGGAAAAAAAACCGGCAATCCCCTCTTTGAAAAAATATTGTCACGTGACTAGCTAAAAAAAATGCCGGTCTCTCGATTCCGACTATGACTGCCAGATAACAGAGGGGGCAGTTGCTATTCTGAGCTACATTTAGTTTATAGTGGATAGGTCTGGGCCAGGGTACATCCCCACTCTCTCGGGAAAAACAATATGTAGACCATCAACTATTGTACAGCTGAACCATGCTTTGTGTTACTGTAGACCATCAACTATTGTACAGCTGAACCATGCTTTGTGTTACTGTAGACCATCAACTATTGTACAGCTGAACCATGCTTTGTATTACTGTAGACCATCAACTATTGTACAGCTGAACCATGCTTTGTATTACTGTAGACCATCAACTGTTGTACAGCTGAACCATGCTTTGTGTTACTGTAGACCATCAACTATTGTACAGCTGAACCAGGCTTTGTATTACTGTAGACCATCAACTATTGCACAGCTGAACCATGCTTTGTGTTACTGTAGACCATCAACTTGTATTGCTACAGACCATCAACTATTGTACAGCTGAACCATGCTTTGTGTTACTGTAGACCATCAACTATTGTACAGCTGAACCATGCTTTGTGTTACTGTAGACCATCAACTATTGTACAGCTGAACCATGCTTTGTGTTACTGTAGACCATCAACTATTGTACAGCTGAACCGTGCTTTGTGTTACTGTAGACCATCAACTATTGTACAGCTGAACCATGCTTTGTATTACTGTAGACCATCAACTATTGTACAGCTGAACCATGCTTTGTATTACTGTAGACCATCAACTATTGTACAGCTGAACCATGCTTTGTGTTACTGTAGACCATCAACTATTGTACAGCTGAACCATGCTTTGTGTTACTGTAGACCATCAACTATTGTACAGCTGAACCATGCTTTGTGTTACTGTAGACCATCAACTATTGTACAGCTGAACCGTGCTTTGTGTTACTGTAGACCATCAACTATTGTACAGCTGAACCGTGCTTTGTGTTACTGTAGACCATCAACGATTGTACAGCTGAACCGTGCTTTGTGTTACTGTAGACCATCAACTATTGTACAGCTGAACCGTGCTTTGTGTTACTGTAGACCATCAACTATTGTACAGCTGAACCGTGCTTTGTGTTACTGTAGACCATCAACTATTGTACAGCTGAACCGTGCTTTGTGTTACTGTAGACCATCAACTATTGTACAGCTGAACCGTGCTTTGTGTTACTGTAGACCATCAACTATTGTACAGCTGAACCATGCTTTGTGTTACTGTAGACCATCAACTATTGTACAGCTGAACCATGCTTTGTGTTACTGTAGACCATCAACTATTGTACAGCTGAACCATGCTTTGTGTTACTGTAGACCATCAACTATTGTACAGCTGAACCATGCTTTGTGTTACTGTAGACCATCAACTATTGTACAGCTGAACCATGCTTTGTGTTACTGTAGACCATCAACTATTGTACAGCTGAACCATGCTTTGTGTTACTGTAGACCATCAACTATTGTACAGCTGAACCATGCTTTGTGTTACTGTAGACCATCAACTATTGTACAGCTGAACCGTGCTTTGTGTTACTGTAGACCATCAACTATTGTACAGCTGAACCGTGCTTTGTGTTACTGTAGACCATCAACTATTGTACAGCTGAACCGTGCTTTGTGTTACTGTAGACCATCAACTATTGTACAGCTGAACCGTGCTTTGTGTTGTAGTCAATACGTGCTTTGATGGAAAGCCAATGAAGGGATATCAGGAGTCGTTGAACATGATGATACTTAGAGACCTTGAGGACAAGTCTGGCAGCAGAGTTCTGGACTTTTTGAAGCTTGCCAGTGAGGTGTACTGGAGGCACTTTGTGTATTTCGAATACGCTGGTATTGCAGTACCTGCTGGATCTGCTCCCGATCCTGAATGACGGTGGTGGTTGGTTGATGGCTCATCTCACTTGTGCTCTTTGCTGCTGAGCGGACGTTAAACCAACTTTCATCCACTGGCGACACAGTTACATTAAGTTTGTATTTGTATCAAGTTTTCAAATTGTACGCCATTTGTTTTGTAAATGTGCACACACGCACGCACGCACGCACACATACACATAATTGCGTAGCGCTATCGCTACGTATCGAAAGAACTACCCGTTGTTACCACTGCTACCCATAGAGAACAATTGAAGATGACTGTGCCAATCTGTCAGTTTGAATTCCGACAAACTAACCCTAACCCTAAGGCCTCGTACACAGTTCATGCGGAAATCCCATGCGCAATCCGTAAGTAAGTGAAAGAAAGAAGGGTACACATTTACGGATTAGGGGAAATTCGGACACGTGCGTAAATCTTTTCTATTTTTTATTTTATTATTTACGGATTGCGCACGGATTTCCACACGGAATCTCCGCATATATGTGCGTACCCTATCCCGAACCCTTTTCGCAACCTAACCCTAAGTTTAACCCTATTTTAACCCTAATCTTAACCCTTAGTTGCCGTAGTGATTTAGCCCAGTAGTGGTATCGATACGTAGTGATAGCCGTACTGGTTTATCTTGGTAGTGGTATCGATACGTAGCGATAGCCGGATATCCCCCTTTTTGTGTTCACGAGCCACCAACCTTTCGCTTTCATCTCGATTGTTTATTCTAGTTTCAAAGAGCAGCGCTAAGCCGTAAATATCGGTAAATCCTCACGAACAGAACCTTTAATAAAAAAAACACCTAAGTGGTTAAACAAGCAAGTTCAAAAGCTTTTACTAAAAAGTAAATGATGTGAAGTGCTGTTTCACTTCTGTTGTGCTCTTCGCTTGTTTGGGCTGAACAGTAGCACTGTTTTATATTTGTTGTTGTTGCTGTTGTTGTTGTTTGTTTGTTTGTTTGTTGTTGTTGTTTTACTTTGTGTCTTGGATTGTCTTTCTTACTTGTTACTGCTAAAGGAGTTGTGCGACCTTTTGGTAAGAAAATCTTCTGTGCTCTGATGTTCAGTCTTAGAGTTCTGTATCGATCGCCCGATGTTAACTGTTCGTAGGTGAGGAGTGACACAGAGGTAAGGCGTTCGCCTCGTGTCAAGTAAACCCGAGCTCGAACCTGGGTACAGGGGAGCTTTCTTCTCACTTTGCACTAGGCCTTACGGTCTGAACGTGGAGTCTTTCCTTCCTCATCAGTGACACGAAAATTGCATGCAAAAACAACCAACATTGGGTGGCGCGCCTCTGGCTAAAATACGCTCTCCAGGTGGGAGAAACCCGAATTTCACAGAGACGCCTCTGTGACTATGCAGTACCTAATACCGAGTACTTTGCCAGAACATGACTCGTTATCCTTAAGAAATTCAATGTACCTGGCTTTCTTGACTGCTTGTCTGCCCTAAAACTGGCTGACCCCACTCCAGCTTCCAGGAGAGTGGGTACGTTCCATGGGCAAGGTTTGTCCACTAGAAACACATTCCAACCCTGCCCTCTAGCATAGCAGTCGCCTATTCTGCTATCTTCACACCATAGTCGGTCACGACTGCCTCGCAAACACACCTACCTTCACACCATAGTCGGTCACGACTGCCTCGCAAACACAACTACCTTCACACCATAGTCGGTCACGACTGCCTCGCAAACACACCTACCTTCACACCATAGTCGGTCACGACTGCCTCGCAAACACAACTACCTTCACACCATAGTCGGTCACGACTGCCTCGCAAACACAACTACCTTCACACCATAGTCGGTCACGACTGCCTCGCAAACACAACTACCTTCACACCATAGTCGGTCACGACTGCCTCGCAAACACAACTACATTCACACCA
>CM065706.1:42804831-42807331 GCA_017654935.2 Phymorhynchus buccinoides | reverse complement strand
GACATAACTCTGGCCGGGTTTGCATTGTCACAATGCCTTGCTGCCGCTCGGCGATGCACTTACAATGCGTTGCTGCCGCTCGGCGATGCCCTTGTGTTATTTTGTGACAATGTAGCAATAACGACGAAGGCCGTGTACACACATAAGCGGATATTCCATGCGGAAACCCGTGCGCAATCCATAAATAAGTCAAACAAAGAAGGGAAAAGATTTGCGCACGTGTCCGAACTTCCCCTATATGCGTAAACGTTTATCCTTCTTTCTTCCACTTTTTTAGGGTTTTCCGTACGGAATTTACGCGTCTAATGTGAACCCGGCCTAACAGACTAAACAGTGAAAGCGGGGTTGTTTTGTTTGTTCGTCTTTGCGTGAGTCTGTTTGATATCTTGTCTTTAATATTGACCAGTCATATTTGATTCTCAAGAATCATCGTCGCAAAAGTAACGTCTGTTTTTCCTGCTCTGTTCTCCGCTGAATGATAGACTAAACGCCGGTCAGTGAACAGTAGATCCCTCTTTGGCAACCCGTGGAATATAAACTGCCAGATTAACCCTTTCACCGCCAAAGTCGCATTTTAGCACCACAGTGATTTAACACCTATGTCACTAAAAGGCATCACATGAGGTCTATTATCCAAAGTCCCTATTGTCTTAGTTTTGGGAAGTAAGCATAGACCTTATTTCATATATGTCACAGAAGAATCCCCAATACTGCAGATGGATTTTGTTATCTACCCAGGTAAATTCAATGGATATTTGTGGCTGAAATATGGCTGGTGGTGAAAGGGTTAAAGTAAGGCCTATCCTTACCTCCCACAATGAAGAGAACGGGGTCTTTGGATAACAGACCCTGATTTGATGCCTTTCAGTGACATGGGTGTTAAATCATTGTGGTGCATAAATGTGACATTGGCGGGGAAAGGGTTCAAACATCTATTGAAAACAAGCCTTGAAATGCATGTTCAGACATACTGCCCCCCCCCCCCTCTCCCCACTCTCATATTTCCGCTTGCACACACTCCACTATCCACCTAACTGTTGCTTAGCAACCCTTACATACATACAACATAACAACACAACACGCGAACCTTAACACATGTATGAAAACAAATAACAGGACTTCGTTGAAATCCCCGAAATAAACGCCAGTCAATGACCATTTTAGGAACCATCATAGGCGACAGACAATATATGAAACCAATTAAGCAGATTATTCATGGAAGAATCCTGAATGACCCCTGGATAATCCCTCGTATAAGGGACGGTCAGAATAATCCCCCTAAATCCTACTTTCATGCCAGACATCTTCATTTAGTTTGGGAGGTCGTTCACATAGACACCAGTATGTGGGTTGGGTGGGGGTGGGGGTGGGTGGGGGTGGTGGTGCACAGACAGCCCAGCCCAGTGCTTCCTAGTCTCAGCGACACAGACACACAGACACAGACTAAGCTGTACTATGATTCGTCCATTGCCGAAGGGGGTCATGAGCTTCTTAAATGGGCACCCTGACGGATGAGTTTTTGTAATAAACACATCGCGATCACCAGGAAAACACCCTTTACAGAGATCGGAACACTCACTTTGCTCTGGTTTCCTAGAAATCAAACCGTCAAATCGGCGATTCCTCCTTGGCGGAGGTGCTGGAAGTCAAATTATTTCACCCAAAGAGAAGGCGTGTGTCGTCTCTTTTCTAATGGCCGCCAAATCGTTTGCACGAAATTTTCGCAATACAAGCCTTTTTATTGTTTTTATGTTTTAAATTTTATACAGTTTATCTCAAGGAGTTTCGCTCACAACAAAGGAAATAGCTCCAATTTGGTTTTTTACTGCACTACAAAAAAAGAAAACGCTTCAACCACAATGAGTGACCTTCACCCACCCCATCCAAAATGGCTACTCTCTCCCATCTCCGCCAAGGAAGAATCGCCGTTTTGACGGTTTAATTTCTAGGAAACCAGAGCAAAGTGAGTGTTCCGATCCTTGAAAATGCTGTCTTTCTGGTGATCTCGACGTGTTTCTTGCAAAACCTCATCCGTCGCGGTCCACCTTTAACTTCAGGGTAGTAATGAACATCACTTACCAAAAGCGTTATAGTTTGAGAGAATAGTCCAAACCTAAAGCCAGATCTGAAATGTCCCAACATGTGTTCCATAGGAACAAGCCAGACGTCTACAAACATGTTCCTAATGTACCAGGAACAGTTCAGTCTGTTGAGGTGAAAACGGTTACTGAGCTGGAGGTTTGGTTGGGATGTCTTAGGGGACGTTTTGAAACTTTTAAAAAAGCTACAAACATAAAACTAAACAAGGGCATCGCCGAGCGGCAGATATGTCCTTTGCCGGCAACGCCCTGTACCTGCCCCGCCCTGTACCTCCCCTCCCCCTTCACATCTAAGGCCCCCGCCCTCCTTGTGTCCTTTGGGTGATACACCTAAGCACCCTTGACTGGGTGCAAATCCTTTTCTGGGATGCACACCCTTAATTGGTGGGGTGTACACCCTT
>CM065706.1:42757331-42762331 GCA_017654935.2 Phymorhynchus buccinoides | reverse complement strand
GTACATAATTATGTTGCTCCAAACTAAATTCCATTGATTATAATGATTTGGTTTAACTCTTTTTTTAAAAGCAAAATGATTTCGAAGGTTAAATCCTTGTTTGTCAATGCATGGACCGATCTTGACATCATCAAATTAGTGATATCATCAAATTAGTGACATCATCAAATTAGTGACATCATCAAATTAGTGACCATTTAGTTTGTCAAATTAGTGACATCATCAAATTAGTGACATCATCAATTCCATTGTTTGTCATTGCATGGACCGATCTTGACATCATCAAATTAGTGACATCATCAAATTAGTTACATCATCAAATTAGTGACATCATCAATTCCATTGTTTGTTTAATACTATTGTTTTTCCTTTTGCACCTGGCTCCTTCCGTGTTTGTGTGGAGTTTATGTCAGACTGAAATGTTTCATCTTTTTAATAAATCAATCTTAACCATTATCATATCAACACGTGTACACACAGAATCAATAATATAATAAAGGCAATGAGAGTGTTATAATTTGTCAAGAATAAACGGACTTTTTAAAAAAAAAGGAAAATGATGGTAGTTTTGATTTATAAGCAAAATCAAATCTAGCGTTTCTCTATTGACCTGAAGATAAGCCACCTTCTATTATTCGGCAGAATGAACCTGGGTACATGGGATTGTCCCTCACTCTGCACTAGGCCTTACGGTATGAACGTGGAGTCGTTTCTCTATTGACCTGAAGATAAGCCACCTTCTATTATTCGGCAGAATGAACCTGGGTACATGGGATTGTCCCTCACTCTGCACTAGGCCTTACGGTATGAACGTGGAGTCGTTTCTCTATTGACCTGAAGATAAGCCACCTTCTATTATTCGGCAGAATGAACCTGGGTACATGGGATTGTCCCTCACTCTGCACTAGGCCTTACGGTATGAACGTGGAGTCGTTTCTCTATTGACCTGAAGATAAGCCACCTTCTGTTATTCGGCAGAATGAACCTGGGTACATGGGATTGTCCCTCACTCTGCACTAGGCCTTACGGTATGAACGTGGAGTCGTTTCTCTATTGACCTGAAGATAAGCCACCTTCTGTTATTCGGCAGAATGAACCTGGGTACATGGGATTGTCCCTCACTCTGCACTAGGCCTTACGGTATGAACGTGGAGTCGTTTCTCTATTGACCTGAAGATAAGCCACCTTCTGTTATTCGGCAGAATGAACCTGGGTACATGGGATTGTCCCTCACTCTGCACTAGGCCTTACGGTATGAACGTGGAGTCGTTTCTCTATTGACCTGAAGATAAGCCACCTTCTGTTATTCGGCAGAATGAACCTGGGTACATGGGATTGTCCCTCACTCTGCACTAGGCCTTACGGTATGAACGTGGAGTCGTTTCTCTATTGACCTGAAGATAAGCCACCTTCTGTTATTCGGCAGAATGAACCTGGGTACATGGGATTGTCCCTCACTCTGCACTAGGCCTTACGGTATGAACGTGGAGTCGTTTCTCTATTGACCTGAAGATAAGCCACCTTCTGTTATTCGGCAGAATGAACCTGGGTACATGGGATTGTCCCTCACTCTGCACTAGGCCTTACGGTATGAACGTGGAGTCGTTTCTCTATTGACCTGAAGATAAGCCACCTTCTATTATTCGGCAGAATGAACCTGGGTACATGGGATTGTCCCTCACTCTGCACTAGGCCTTACGGTATGAACGTGGAGTCGTTTCTCTATTGACCTGAAGATAAGCCACCTTCTATTATTCGGCAGAATGAACCTGGGTACATGGGATTGTCCCTCACTCTGCACTAGGCCTTACGGTATGAACGTGGAGTCGTTTCTCTATTGACCTGAAGATAAGCCACCTTCTGTTATTCGGCAGAATGAACCTGGGTACATGGGATTGTCCCTCACTCTGCACTAGGCCTTACGGTATGAACGTGGAGTCGTTTCTCTATTGACCTGAAGATAAGCCACCTTCTATTATTCGGCAGAATGAACCTGGGTACATGGGATTGTCCCTCACTCTGCACTAGGCCTTACGGTATGAACGTGGAGTCGTTTCTCTATTGACCTGAAGATAAGCCACCTTCTGTTATTCGGCAGAATGAACCTGGGTACATGGGATTGTCCCTCACTCTGCACTAGGCCTTACGGTATGAACGTGGAGTCGTTTCTCTATTGACCTGAAGATAAGCCACCTTCTGTTATTCGGCAGAATGAACCTGGGTACATGGGATTGTCCCTCACTCTGCACTAGGCCTTACGGTATGAACGTGGAGTCGTTTCTCTATTGACCTGAAGATAAGCCACCTTCTGTTATTCGGCAGAATGAACCTGGGTACATGGGATTGTCCCTCACTCTGCACTAGGCCTTACGGTATGAACGTGGAGTCGTTTCTCTATTGACCTGAAGATAAGCCACCTTCTGTTATTCGGCAGAATGAACCTGGGTACATGGGATTGTCCCTCACTCTGCACTAGGCCTTACGGTATGAACGTGGAGTCGTTTCTCTATTGACCTGAAGATAAGCCACCTTCTATTATTCGGCAGAATGAACCTGGGTACATGGGATTGTCCCTCACTCTGCACTAGGCCTTACGGTATGAACGTGGAGTCGTTTCTCTATTGACCTGAAGATAAGCCACCTTCTATTATTCGGCAGAATGAACCTGGGTACATGGGATTTTTCCTCTCACTTTGCATTAGGCCTTACGGTATGAACGTGGAGTCGTTTCTCTATTGACCTGAAGATAAGCCACCTTCTGTTATTCGGCAGAATGAACCTGGGTACATGGGATTGTCCCTCACTCTGCACTAGGCCTTACGGTATGAACGTGGAGTCGTTTCTCTATTGACCTGAAGATAAGCCACCTTCTATTATTCGGCAGAATGAACCTGGGTACATGGGATTGTCCCTCACTCTGCACTAGACCTTACGGTATGAACGTGGAGTCGTTTCTCTATTGACCTGAAGATAAAGCCACCTTCTGTTATTCGGCAGTATGAACCTGGGTACATGGATTGTATCACTCTGCACTAGGCCTTACGGTATGAACGTGGAGTCGTTTCTCTATTGACCTGAAGATAAGCCACCTTCTGTTATCGGCATGAATGAACCTGGGTACAGGGGATTTTGTCCCTCACTCTGCACTAGGCCTTACGGTATGAACGTGGAGTCGTTTCTCTATTGACCTGAAGATAAGCCACCTTCTATTATTCGGCAGAATGAACCTGGGTACATGGGATTGTCCCTCTCACTCTGCACTAGGCCTTACGGTATGAACGTGGAGTCGTTTCTCTATTGACCTGAAGATAAGCCACCTTCTATTATTCGGCAGAATGAACCTGGGTACATGGGATTGTCCCTCACTCTGCACTAAGCCTTACGGTATGAACGTGGAGTCGTTTCTCTATTGACCTGAAGATAAGCCACCTTCTATTATTCGGCAGAATGAACCTGGGTACATGGGATTGTCCCTCACTCTGCACTAAGCCTTACGGTATGAACGTGGAGTCTCTCTCTATTGACCTGAAGATAAGCCACCTTCTATTATTCGGCAGAATGAACCTGGGTACATGGGATTTTTCCCTCTCTCTGCACTAGGCCTTACGGTATGAACGTGGAGTCGTTTCTCTATTGACCTGAAGATAAGCCACCTTCTATTATTCGGCAGAATGAACCTGGGTACATGGGATTGTCCCTCACTCTGCACTAGGCCTTACGGTATGAACGTGGAGTCGTTTCTCTATTGACCTGAAGATAAGCCACCTTCTGTTATTCGGCAGAATGAACCTGGGTACATAGTTCACTGTTCTGTACATCATAAAGGGATTTTTCCTTCTCACTCTGCACTAGGCCTTACGGTATGAACGTGGAGTCTTTTCTCTATTGATCTGAAGATAAGCCACCTTCTGTTATTCGCAGAATGAACCTGGGTACAAACACTGGATTGTACCCTCACACTAGGCCTTACGGTATGAACGTGGAGTCGTTTCTCTATTGACCTGAAGATAAGCCACCTTCTTTTATTCGGCAGAATGAACCTGGGTACAGGGGATTGTCCCTCACTCTGCACTAGGCCTTACGGTATGAACGTGGAGCCTCGTTGGGATGAGACGATAAACCGAGGTCACGTGTGCCCATATGCACTTAGCACACGTTAAGCCAAGTGGCAACACCAAAAAGTTGTCATTTGATAAATATTTGACACCCCCCCTCTCCCCCATTCCTTCCTCATCAGTCACATAATAATCGCATGCAATTAAAAACAAATGGGCGGCGCGCCTCTGGTTTCAACGCGTTCTCCAGGCGTGAGCAACCCGAATCACACAGAGACGCCTCTGTGACTATAAGTATTAAACACCAAATACCAAATACCAAGTTCAATATATATTTATAAAAAGCTTAACAACAAAAAAGGAATAAAAACTAAACAAGAAAGAATGTTGTTTCCCAATATTTCGGTTTTTCATTGCCTTGGACGCGGGACAGACAGTCACAAAGGCTTTATGAAAAGCTTGAAATGTCATGTTGTCCAACGATTGTTTTTCTTAAATGTAACTTTAAAGCTCTGACTTCTTAAAACAAAAACACACACACACAAAAGCTGTAATGTGGTGTGTTCGGAAACAAAAGGCTGTTCGACTCCTTCCCTCTGTCGGTCCCGTCTGATCTGTCAGTCTCTTATCTCTCTCCTCTCTCTCTCTCTCTCTCTCTCTCTCTCTCTCTCTCTCTCTCTCTCTCTCTCCTCTCTCTCTCTCTCTTCTCTCTCGCTCTCTCTCATAGTCTCTCTCTCTCTCTCTCTCTCTCTCTATCTCTCTCTCATCGCTGGTTCTCTTCATGAGGGATGACATGCAAAAACTCTGATGAGGAAGCTCTGAAATCAAGCGTATGTCTCTCTCCTCTCTCTCTCATCTTTTTCTATTATTTGTTCCGGTCTGTTCGTTTCTAAGCAAGAAACCAATCAATCAATCAAAATGTATTGTCTTTAAATCATAAAGAAA
>CM065706.1:42742331-42744831 GCA_017654935.2 Phymorhynchus buccinoides | reverse complement strand
CACATTCTTTGTTTTACGTCCTCTCAACCAACTGAGGGTCATGTGGGACATTTGAATATCTGTTCTGTCCTATTATAACATGACTTTTCTATATTATTATTTACCAAAGGAGTTACCAGGGATGTTCTGACCAGGGGAGTTAGCCATTACACCAGCTTGCTTCCTCCTTCTTTTTCTTTTTTTTTACATCGACCAGTAAGACTGGCTGCTACAATCATACAAGATTGGAGTTTGAAAATGAAGATTTTCATCTGATAATTTAATGCAAGTTCGATATTTCGCTTGGCAGCAAACATTAAGTATATATTCTTAGTATAACTTTAATACGATGTGGTTTTTCCTTTAAAAGAGGTATCCAATGGATAAGCTTTGTAATTTTTGTGCGAACATAGCTAATAAAGCCCAGTTATCATCACTTTAATTTATTATTGTTTGATAGTTAAATTTTTTCTTTACTTTTAAGAGACTTTCAATCAAATCATAGAATTCATGTTGTGTATCGGGACACTCAGAAAACAGGTGTTCCAAATTTAGAGGTAGACTGCATTCACAAGGATGATTTTTGTATTTACAGAAATACGAGTTTGTACGTAGGCGGAATATTAATGAGGATAGATGGTAGGGAACTTGTATAAAAAGTCCTTTTTTGACTGGCTTAGGGTCCCAGTTATGGATAGTTGCATATTGTTCTAATTCTATTTTCCAATTATTATATGTCTTTTCCTTAAGTATGGTATTGCACTCGTTTATAGATAGGCCTATGTCAGAGGTGGGTTGCTTGGAATTGTCTGCAGCTTTCTTTGCTGCCTGATCTGCTTTCTCATTTCCGCTGATTCCACAATGAGATGGGATCCAAGCGAGTGTTACGTCTGAACCTTTAATGTTTAGCTGGTGAACCAGAAAAAGTATCTCTTGTATTATCTCGAGTCTGTTGTTTGGGGGATTTTGAATACCTTTTCACAAATTCTGTTTCGTTTCCACAACCAAAGATCCACACATCTTCAAAACCATGATAACATAGTAAATTCTTGACACGTGTTACCCAAGTAGTGTAACCTTTTTCATGCATAAACAGTAACATATTGTAAGCCTTCTTAGTGTATCTATCATATTTTGCTTTGATTGTATTTAATGTGAATATGTGATCGACTGTTGAGCGGCCCTTTCTAAACACTTTTCTAACTATGCTGATAAGGGAAATAACTCTATAATTGTCCGGAATTTCAGTGTCTCATTTTTGTGTAGAGGAACTATTACAGCCTCAGATCATTTTAAGGGGAAGTAACTTCTATTAAACAAAGTATTAAAATACTGTTTTAAATCAGGGATTAGAGATAGCTCAGCAGTCTTCAACATTTCAGCCAGGATTATGTCTAGGCCACCAGCTTTACCATTTCTATACATCTAATATCTTTACTGATTTCTTCTTCACTGATTTCTGTATCTAGATGACTTTTATGCATACATATACTACATCGATGAATAATGCAAAGCAAATTAAGGATTGGTTTTCGCCCGTTGATGACATTTTCGTACTGACAGTCACCAGGCAACTCTTTACATAAGGCATTTATTTTTTAGTACGTAGCATTTGGCATAACGTATTCTCGTCACAGAGGCATAACTCTGTGAAATTAGGTGTGGCATTTGGCATAGCTTATTGGGGAAAACGGGGTAAAAAGCGCACGGGGTAAAAGCGTAAGAAGCCCACCCCAATTATCTCATGAAATGAAGCAAATTTCAGTCTCATTTTGCCCATGAGACGAGCGCCTAGCATTCGTCTCATGGGCAAATTTGACTGAAATTTTCTTTATTTCATGAGATAATTGGGGTGGGCTTCTTACCCGCCCATGCGCTTTTTACCCCGTCTTCCCCTTCTAGTCACAGAGACATAACTCTGTGAAATTCGGACTGCTCTCCATCGGAGAGCGCGTCGCCGCAAGTGCAGCGCCTACCCATTGTGTTGGTGGGGGGTACAGGGTGAAACCTAGCTATCAATTTGGTCATACCAGGCAGCTGGATATATCCCTGCGTTTACCGACTTTTAAGTGCCGTGGGATGTTTACGCGCGTAAAGCGCACGGGTCAGACTAGCTTTAAGTCCCCTTCCGAAGGACTCGACATTCTGTTCGATTTTCCTGTCGAACTAAAAAAAAAAACAGGCGGGGATTCGAACCCGGGTCACTTCTACTTCTTCTTCTTTTTCGATCGCTCAGACAGTTTCCTGTCAATTATGAGCGCAGATGCATCATGCTGCCGTTATGTGCCTAACTAAGAAATAGTTAGGTCCAGCAAGTCCGATTTCGGCTGGAGGCAATCTTTTTGAAAGTGTGTCATGAAAACAAAAGGCAGTTAGGCAGAAAGATAGTAGATGACAGCAAGCTAAGGGAAAAGGCAGAGTCAAAGAGAGTGACAGATGAAAGGAAGTTACAAGCACAAAACTTCCAGAAGGTGGGGGAACTATTTGTGCAAAAGGCCCCCTCCTTATCCCCACTGGGGCA
>CM065706.1:42727331-42729831 GCA_017654935.2 Phymorhynchus buccinoides | reverse complement strand
AGAGAGAGAGAGAGAGAGAGAGAGAGAGAGAGAGAGAGCGAGCGAGAGAGAGAGGTGGGGGTCTGTGTCTGTGTTTTCTTTGGCACTTGGTACTTGACACTTGCGTCTGCCCATCGCCCGGTTGCCTGGTGGAAACTGTCTGGCTGTCTCTCACTGAATGCTATTGTTGATTTTCGCTACAAAAAAACACCAACCCCAAAACCTTAGCCTGGGGGACTGGTAACTTCAATCTACCCTGCTTATGCATGATGGACGTGAAATTCTACTGTCTGAATAATTCTGATGAGATCCTGCTAGTTTTGTTCACTATATTTGTAGTCTCCCGTACACGAATCTGATTTTGAAAAATCTTATTTTTGTATCAAACATTTGATCTGATTCGTGTAGTGCGCTCTACGTGAATGCAGTGAAAGAAAATAGTAGAGTTGTTTTTAGACGGAAGTATTTCACGTGAATCGTGACTCACAGACATCGTCACAGTCGTATCGTATCGGGGTCAAATCGTATGCAGTGTAGCACCGGTGTGGTGTTCTCAAATGGGATTTGTTACAAAATCGTCTGCGCATGTCCGAAGAGTTAGGGATAGGGTTAGGGATAGGTTTAGGGTTAGGAATAGGGTTAGGGATAGGTTTAGGGTCAATTTAGTGTCGAATACACAAACACTATAAAATTTGATGGTACGTCTTGATCGATTTCGCACATGCGCAGACAAGTTGAGAACAAATCCCATTCGAGAATGCTACACCGGCTTAGCGTTACAAAATATGTGTGTGTGTGTGTGTGTGTGTGTGTGTGTGTGTGTGTGTGTGTGTGTCTTTAATTTAACGTCTATCCACTTCTCGTGATATTAGACGGGTATTTGTTTTAAGCAAACATGTTTTGCTTTTAATTATGCATTTACAGCCCCGGTTACTGTCGTCTTGCTAATGCTAACATTCATACATGTACACATAAGAGAAACGACTTCCCAAACTATCAGACTGTTCAGACAGTCATGTTCATCCTGACAACTAGCCAAAACTTTGCTTTAGAAACTGATGAATCAATAATAAATTATGCGTTTAACCTTCTATGAAATGTGCCACAGTGCACACGTGCTCGCAGTAAGACTATGCCCTACGGTACACACTGAGGGCCTGAACGCTTCTGTTCCATTTAACATATTTGGCACAGACCGATGAAGCAACAATGTTAACCCACTGCGACAACTGCAGCAATATAAACCAACATTATGCATTATTTGATTATAGAGATGCCATGATGCCATAGCTATTATTAACCCTTTCAACGCCAGCCATATTTCAGCCCAAAATCCGTCTGCAGTATTGGGGATTCTTCTGTGACATATATAAAATAAGGTCTATTCTTACTTCCCAAAACTAAGACAATAGGGTCTTTGGATAATAGACCCCGATTTGATGCCTTTTGGTGACATAGGTGTTAAATTACTGTGGTGCTAAAATGCGACTGGCAGTGAAAGGGTTAAAATAATCAACTTATGACTGCACTACAACTTGTCATGTTTGTCGAACCCCCTTATCTCAAACCCTCTCCCACACGCACTCTCTGTTTTCCAATCCAGTGTTCTTCTTCCCTCGAATAATGCGCGAAGTTTATCTTTTTGTTTAAACGGAAAGGGAATTCGCGCATGTCAAATCCCTAAGGGAAAATACGGCGTCTGTTTCTATCGCTCGCAACGCTCTTCTGTCAAGAAAAACAACATTCTGCACTTCCGCTGCAGCACAGATGACCTCCTAAAACGCGGTATGGCAAAGGACCAAACGTTAGCTGTGCATCGCAGCCAACGTCGCATTTTTGCACCACAATGACTTAACACGCATGTTATTAAAAACCTTGAATTCAGGGTCTGTTATCCAATGGTTTTGATGTTCTTGATTTGGGGAGTTAAAGATAGGCCTTTGTTTAAACATGTAGTAAAGGAATCCCCAATATTTCAGACCAAATCTTTTCTTTACGTATGTACGTTTATTAGATAATTTTGGCTAAACAATGGCTGCCGGCGAAAGGGTTAATATACCTAGGGGAGGTATGTAGACTAACAGAGGCCCATAGTGGCACAGCTTACCCCCACCCCCACCCCCTCCCCCGGCTCCCACGGTCAACGTGTCGCTATTTCCCATCAATGAAACTAATCCTCCCGTGTGGGGATGCCGGGGGAATATTGTGCAAATTACAGTTCCCCCATTTCTGTGCTTGTAACTTCCTCTAATCTGTCACTCGTTTTTGACTCTGCCTTTTCCATTTGCTTACTGTCATCTACTATCTTTCTGCCTTACTGGTCCATTCTCTTGCCTTCTAAAAATATAGACATTCTTATAAAGATTTTGTTTTCCAGTCGAAGACGGACATGCTGGGCCTATTTCTTAGTTAGGCGCATAACAGCAGCATGATGCATCTGCGCTAATAATGGCGGGGAACTGTCTGAGCGATCAACGACGACGAAGAAGAAAAGAAACTAACCCTAACCTGACACAAACGT
>CM065706.1:42719831-42722331 GCA_017654935.2 Phymorhynchus buccinoides | reverse complement strand
TCGTTGCCACTGGGTTTAACGTGTGCTAAGTGCATGGGCACACGGGACCTCGGTTTATCGTCTCATCCGAAAGACTCACCGTTCAGACCGTAAGGCCTAGTGCAAAGTGAAAGGAAAAATCCCCTGTTCTTTTTTTTATGAACTCTGGTAACCCCCCTCCTGGTTTAAATGATTTTTTATTTTTCAAATGCACATTAAACAAACATTAAACAAACATAACGGCAACAACAAGCTTAAAGCTTATACTGTGCCACTTTACTTCATATACATTTTAGCATGGCGGCTGGTAAGCACAAAAGGATGTTTAAAACAATTAGAGAAAATAAGGATATACATTTTGAATCCTTCGTGAAACCAACATTCGGAAGTTCCTAGGTTCGAACTCGGGTTTACTTGACACAAGGCGAACGCGTTACCTCTGTGCCACTCTACACGAATTATTCTTCTTGTTCAAAAAACATATAATTTGCCTTTTTACATCTTTGATCTTTCATAAAGGAAACCTTTCACGGATATTAATTTGTGCTTCTAATATTGTTTTTCTTCATTCTGTATTTGTTTGTTTTTTCTGTTCGCAGACAAATCCTTCGTGTTTGAAGATCACCTCCTTCAGCCAATGAAGCCCGGTCTCCACCAGCCAATCGCACGGCTTTGTCATCATCCAATGAAATCTACTGATGCGACGATGGAAGACATTTAATCTATCTTCAAACAGGGATCGACTTCTCAACAAAGAATACAGATTTAAGCGAATAATAAATATGAAACCATAATGCTAAAGGCAATGAACAAAGATCTTCGATTAAACCTTTTTTTCCCACAAGGGATGAAACCAAAATTCGATTAACCCTTTCACCGCCAGCCATATTTTAGCCAAATATTTCCATTAAATGTACCTGCGTAGAGAACAAAATCCATCTGCAGTATTGGGGATTCTTCTGTGACGTATATAAAATAAGGTCTAATAAAGTCTCCCCAAAACTAATACAATAGGGTCTTTGGATAATAGACCCCAATGTGATGCCTTTTAGTGACATATGTGTTGAATCACTGTGGTGCTAAAATGCGACTTTGGCGGTGAAGGGGTTACAGCATTTTTTCTACAAAGGATAAAGCTGTTAGATATGAATATCAAACTGATTTGTTAAAAGCACTTAACGTCTTCTCCTGTGGATGTGGCACCGAAACGCTAACAGCATCGAACAACGTTCTTCTTTACACACTTTGGTATATAAAAGGATGTCAGAACATAAGTGATGTTGTCACATTAATGCGTTGCTCTTTGTCCTTGCCTTCATCATCTTTCCTGTAAATAAGCTTGTGACAAAGCGAGCTTTGAAGCTGTTCAATCAAAGAATGTTGCGCCCACGTGTATTTACGAACGCTGGGCACATTTGGGAAAATATAAGTGGTGTGTATAGTTTAAAGCGATTTTGATCATAGTGAATGTAAACTGAAGGGCAAAAGAAACGCAAATAAAACGCGAAAATTTCAAACGCTGTTTTCAGTGCTTAGCCTATTATTGATAAACTTTGTGATGAAATGATACCGTTGCCAGTGTCTGGACACTGATGCAATATGAAAACATTACGCACTGCATTACAAATGCGCCGATGGGAGACCGTTTAAGACGGTACGTGAAATTGTCAAATGTGAACGAACATAGACTCACTTTATTACACACGACTGAGCCAAAAATGATCAAGTGTAGTAGGTGTTCTTTAAGGTTTGAAGCCCACGTGCATTTACAATTATAACGTCATCATTTTTAACGTGTCAAAACCAACGGGGGGAATGTGCCTGATTGGTGGTCCTGGGGTGTTTGCTTCTATTTCGGCACATATAACACAATAATAGTGTAGTAAAGAAAGATAACTCTTATCTGTAAATAACTCCCTTCACCAAAGTTATTTTCGGCACCAAGTCGCCTAGCAAAGAATAAGCAACAGCCACGTTGAGACAGACCCAGGTTCATCCTCAAAAAAGGATGACCCAGGACTGCCCATATGACCATCATCAAATATAGGCAGTCCTGGATCATCTGTCTGTCTCAATGTGGCTGTTGCGTATTCTTTGCTAGGCGACATGGTGACTAAAATAACTTTGGTAAAGGGAGTTAATTACAGAGAAGAGTTACCGTTCCTTACTACACTATTATTATCCCCTCTCCTGGCCTCGCTATTTCTGTCTTTGTCTAACAAAATAGTTTATGTGTGTACATTTTTCAGTTAGTAATTAAGGTGTGCATGCGTTTCATCTTACATCCATTTCAGATTCACAGAAGACATTTCACCTCAACGCCCAATGTTGTTGTTGCCGTGATATTTTGGTAGTGTCCTATTTCGAACTGCCATCAAAATAGACTTGAACACAGACCAAAGAAGAGGACAGGAAACTGGACAAAGAACAACACAACGGAATGGAAGCAAGATTAGAAAGCGTAACACAACTAAGATGAAAGATATCCTGTTTAATTAAATAAAAAAGAGACAGAGAGAGT
>CM065706.1:42707331-42714831 GCA_017654935.2 Phymorhynchus buccinoides | reverse complement strand
ATATCTAATACATTATATTATGCTTAACGGAATTAACGTAGAATTTTGCTGGATTCCATCGCACTGTGGTATCATTGGGAATGAACTAGCTGATAAATTAGCGAAAGAAGGTGCTAGTAGAAAATCGTCAGATTGTTCAATAAAACTAGAAAAACACGAAATAAATTCAATGTTAGAAAACAGTCTATATAATGAAAAGCTTCCTTCAAAATCTAAGATATTATTATGTTCAAGATCTTTATCTAGCCTTATCTACAAAAGTCGATTAAACTCGTGGAGGACCACATTTTCTAAAGATGTAGAATGCGATTGTGGTCTCCCAATATCAGTTCAACACATTCTTTTAGAATGTCCATTATTATCATTGTTATACAAACTATCTGGGATACAAGTTGCACAAATTGGAACTTTAAAAGATGTAGTTTACAGTCATGAAATAATCAAAATTGCTACAGTCATATCCAGCTCTGGAATTGCAAGATTACTTTAGTTCATGAGTTAATTAACTTTAATTTTGTTAATTTTCTTTTTAACTTTTTTATTTATTTGCTGTTATTAATTTGTGAGGGATTTGTTGCACACGCACTCATATTCACATACACACGCGCGCGCGCGCAAACGCACACACACGCATTTTTCCCCCTCCCCCCCCCCCCCCCCCCCCCCCCCCCCCCCCCCCCCCCCCAAGTCTAATATCACCATTGTGTGAACAGACTTTAAATTAAATCAATCAATCAAATCAATCGTTATCATCATCATCATCATTATCATCATTCCCCCGAAGTTGGAGTGTGGCTGCCCATGTGGCGGGGTAATCAAAAACGGTCACACACGTAATGTTCCCATCCCAATCTGGTGCATTTGTACCATAGTGTTCAAGCGCATCGGCTGTTGGGATGATCCCTGGAGTCTTTTAGCCAGGGTAAGCCAACAACAAAAACCATCTTCATCTTCTTCTTCTTCTTCTTCTTCTTCTTCTTCTTCTTCTTTCTTCTTTTTCTTCTTCTTCTTTTCTTCTTCTTTCCTTCTTTCCTTCAGGCATACACACTTACACACACGGAAACACAAAGACACATCGACACACAGACTGAGAGACAAGCAAACAGACATGTAGGTTAGCAGACAACAATGATCAACCGAGTTAAAGACGGAGACATGGTGAGAGAGAGAGAGAGAGAGAGAGAGAGAGAGAGAGAGAGAGAGAGAGAGAGAGAGAGAGAGAGAGAGAGAGAGAGAGAGAGATTCAAACAATTTTAATGACTAGGCCTTCTGCCCGTATCATAGGGAGGCTGGGGGAGGGGGTTATAAAGATACATAACATTTGTATCGAAAACTAGAAAATAACACATAATATATATATATATATATATATATAGTTTGCTTTGATAAAGCTTTTCTGTGTCCAATGTCTTTATTTGTGAACCTCAGAAACAAAACCAGTTAATGTTAACTTTGAGTAATGTTCGTGTTCAAAAAAAAAATAAAATTAAAAATTAAAAAAAAAAAAAAAAGTTATATAAATTGTGCTGATTTACTTTTTCTCCCAATGGGGGAGGGACAGTGCCTTATGCAAAGACAGCTGTTTCGATCTTGAGAAGATCTCATCAGTTTGCATGATTGGCCTGCAAATTGACTGTCCAGTTTATATAACTTTTTAATTTTTTAATTTTTTATTTTATTTTTTTCCCCCCTCAGTTCACCCTCTCTCTACATTATTTTGAATTCTTATTAACTCACTTTGATCCTATCCCTTAACTTGCGAGTTTGATAGCAACATACATACATATGAAAATATTTGCACGATATGTTAAAACCAAAACATATATATATATATATATATATATTATATATATTAAAACAGATATTAAATATTAAAAATTAAAAATTAAAATGTCGAAAAATGCTTATGGGATAGGATCAAAGTGAGTTAATAAGAATTCAAAATAATGTAGAGAGAGGGTGAACTGAGGGGGAAAAAATAGAATATAACCGTAGAAACGAGGTTGGAGTGAAGACAACAATGAGGAGAGTTCACTACGTGATTATTGAGATACTGAAACTTGGAACTTAGTGATTTAAGCTCAGTGAATACAAAAAAGGCTAGTGTATATAAAAACATTTTTTCACAGATAGAAAATCACTTGTGTGTGTGTACAGTAGTTGGTTACTTGAGAAAGTTTGCTTTTAGACAAACGAAAATTTGTTGTTTTTAATAAAACATTGACTGCCATGAAGTTTTGTGTAATGTTGTTTATTTATTTATTTGCTGTATTAACCCATACACTTCTGGGTGGTGCGGAGTCCAGCAGTTCAAGTGGGGATTTGTATGATAACAGTATATATATATATATATATATATATATATATATATATATATATATATATATATATATATCTGAAGAAGAAAAAAAAAAAAAATCCTTTGTAAGTTCTAATTTTTTATCCAAGCTTTCGAGGGAGTAACCCCTCTTTTTTCAAGGTACAGAACTGACAAAGGTAGAAACACCACGTAAAAAAGACTTATGACGTAGAACGATGACATTACATAGAAACTAAGCCAACTAAAATGACGTATCCTTAAACTTTATCATTGCCTTGTCAACACCCCCCCCCCCCCCCACCCCCCACCCCCAACACACACATATCACCCTCTCCCTACCCTCTCTCCTCTCTCTATAAAAAGTGAAAATGTAGGATAAGTCGATACAATTATGAAAAATGAAGTGACAATTAAACCCTATTTAATGAAGAAATGTTTCTTCTAAATTAAAACCAATAATTATGCTAAAACTAAAGACACGATTTGTTTATCAACAAAAGGTATTATTAGGACTGAGCAAAAAGTCTATGACTCTAGTGAATGGAGTGACGTAGAAAAGCAATGAATGGATGACGCAAGTTTTGAATGACGTGATGGTATGACGAAATAGGCGGCACACTTGTTCTGAATGAAACGACGTACATGATCTATCTTTTTATCTCTTCACCATCTTCTTCCCTATCCCCTACTCCTCAAATATCCTCCCCCACTACCATCCTCACTCCCACCCTCACCCCCCCCCCTTTTTCTTCTTTTTTTTTTCCAACCTTCTCTCAACCCTCCCCTCCCCCTATCCTGCCCCCCCCCCCCCCCCCACACACACACACACACAAACCCCCCTTATGTTTCCGTGTTCGCCTTTTTTGGCCATCACGTTTTCTTTTTCTTTTGATTTTGTTGTTGATTTCACTTTGTCTTGTCGTTCAGTCCAGTTGGATGTTCTGATCTTAGTTTATGCATCCAGAACTTCTCCCGCTCCTCCCTACGCTTCCTGTCATCCAGGAACTGCTTTTCAATGGGCAGACACCTCATGTCCTGCAGGCAGTGGTCCGGCTGGTTAAAGTGCAGAGTCACCAGGGTTCCCACGTTCTGCCTGATGTGGCTCCTGTGTAGAGCAAAGCGAGTCTTCAGGCTGTTGCCCGTCTCCCCAATGTATTGTGACCTGGGGCATTTCCGGCAATACAACAAATACACAACGTTAGACGTTGTGCATGTCATATGGTGCCGGATATGGAAGGATTCCCCAGTCACAGCACTGGAGAAGCAGGTGGCCTCCTGAAGATGCTCGCGACAGGTGACACACATCTTGGCACACCTGAGAACTCCTGGCGCTTGGCTGCTGTCTACGTGTGGAGAGGAATGACTGATGGCATGAGAAGGGCTCGCAGATTTTTGGGGTTTCTTTCTCCAACGACTGGCAACTCAGGAAGAGCCCTCTTCATGACCTGGTTACGATGGAGTGCCACTTGTTGCTCCCTCAGCAGCCATTTCCTGAGTGGTGGGTTCGCAGGATTATGCGTGATCACAAAGGGAACTCTATGGCACTCCTTCCCAACCCTGTATTTGAGAAGCTCCTCCCGAGATACTGTGCTGACCCTTCATCTATATATATATATGTATATATATATATATATATATATATATATATATATATATATATATATATATATATATATATTATCTGAAGGAAAAACACACAACAAATCCTTCGTAAGTTCTAATATATATATATATATATATATATATAGAGATAGATAGATAGATAGATAGAGAGAGAGAGAGAGAGAGAGAGAGAGAGAGAGAGAGAGAGAGAGAGAGAGAGAGAGAGAGAGAGAGAGAGAGAGATATCTCTGAAGGAAAAAAACACAACAAATCCTTCGTAAGTTCTAATATATATATATATATATAGATAGATAGATAGAGAGAGAGAGAGAGAGAGAGAGGAGAGAGAGAGAGAGAGAGAGAGAGAGAGAGAGAGAGAGAGAGAGAGAGAGAGAGAGAGAGAGAGAGAGAGAGAGAGAGAGAGAGAGCATAAAAACTTTAACTTTATTTTTCAAGGATAAAGATTTTAGGCAACGCCTAGTCTTCCAATCTGTCCTTGGTACATATACGAACATAGAATACAAACATGGCAAGGCATAATATTACACATACATAATTGAACATAAAGGTAGCAAAGCAGGTATTAGGATAAAGACAGGTTTAAACACGAATTTATAGAATGACATACGCACAGGTATAATTGTTAATACTTGTGCGGGCATACATGAGAGAGAGAGATATATATATATATATATATATATATAGAGAGAGAGAGAGAGAGAGAGAGAGAGAGAGAGAGAGAGAGAGAGAGAGAGAGAGAGAGAGAGAGAGATTGAGAGCGAGAGAGAGAGAGAGAGAGAGAGAGAGAGAGAGAGAGAGAGAGAGAGAGAGAGAGAGAGAGAGAGAGAGAGAGAGAGAGAGAGAGAGAGAGAGAGAGAGAGAGAGAGAGAGAGAGAATGACATATGTAAAGAGAGAGACATAAACAGACAGGGTGAGACACAGAAACAAAGAGAGCGAGAGCGAGAGAGAGACAGAGAGAGCGAGAGAGCGAGAGAGAGAGTGCGAGAGAGAGAGAGAGAGAGAGAGAGAGAGAGAGAGAGAGAGAGAGAGAGAGAGAGAGAGAGAGAGAGAGAGAGAGAGAGAGAGGAGAGAGAGAGAGAGAGAGAGAGAGAGCGAGAGAGAGAGAGAGAGAGAGAGAGAGAGCGAGAGAGAGAGAGTGCGAGAGAGAGAGAGAGAGAGAGAGAGAGAGAGAGAGAGAGAGAGAGAGAGAGAGAGAGAGAGAGAGAGAGAGAGAGAGAGAGAGAGAGAGAGAGAGAGAGCGAGAGAGAGAGAGAGAGAGAGAGAGAGAGAGTACATACAGACACAAACACAGTCTGGACCGTAGAAACTATGACAGATCTATAACACAGAGAGAAACATTCCTGCATTGAACCCCACCTGCATTGAACCGCACTATACACTGCTAAACACATACTCCACGTGAGCACGCGCGTACACGTGCACGTTTTTTGAGGTCACTTCCAGGTCACAGCACCGCTTTCAGAAAATGAAACTAAACACCAAGCCCTGACAGTTTCTTCTGGTAAGTGGTGTTATGAAGATAAGATTTGTTTTTCGATGAAATAAAAATTCCTGATTATAGAAACAAATTTGCGATGAAAACAAATTGTCCTTTTTACTGACTCAAACAATGCCCATAATCATCTCTGAAAAAGTCAGTGTCATTGTAGATCGTACACTGTTGTAGGGACAGATATTTCTGATATCTAAACAGTGTACTTTAGAATGAAGAAGAGAGACACTAAGGGTAGAGATTTGTTGGGTGAGTGATTACTAAGAAAGCAAAACATTTTTTATAGGAAGGGAAGACCTACCCTTAGTGTCCTGGGACGGTATTCATGTCGAGATAGCATGAGACTTAGCATGATGCTAACTTAGAAGCTCTTCCAATGTCCTATAGGATTTAATAGGACTTTTGGAAGAGCTTCTAAGTTAGCATCATGCGAAGTCTCATGCTATCTCGACATGAATACCGTCCCTGAACTGTAATCACTGCCCATTTCTGCTGTCCCTTCTCACTGATACCCCTTCCTCCCTCCCCCCCCCCTCCCCCTCGAATTGACCAACTGAACTGTGCTCACCTGAAATAAATCGACTATAAATACTGCAACCAAGTCCTCTCAAGCCACACCGGAAGAAGAGTCTACGACTCGAAACGTCGTGTGTTTCCCTTTCCCAGGTACCTTTCCACACCTTGTTTATTTTCCCCTGTACTTTAGTTGTTTGTGAATGGAAAATATGTTAGTTGCGCGCGCATGCACACACACACACACACACACACACACACACACACACACACACACACACACACACACACGGTTCCCTCTGTATCATTACATACTTTCTGTTTTGTTCAGGTGTGCGTGCCTCTAGTGGTGTCACTCGGTGTGGTGGGGAACATTCTAAACATGGTGGTGCTGACTCGTCGCTCCATGATGAACTCCACCAGATTGTACCTCACTGCATTGGTTCCCTCTATATGAGTGTATACATATCATTTCTTTGTTCAGGTGTGCGTGCCTCTTGTGGTGTCACTCGGTGTGGTGGGGAACATTCTAAACATGGTGGTGCTGACTCGTCGCTCCATGATGAACTCCACCAGATTGTACCTCACTGCATTGGTTCCCTCTATATGAGTGTATACATATCATTTCTTTGTTCAGGTGTGCGTGCCTCTTGTGGTGTCACTCGGTGTGGTGGGGAACATTCTAAATATGGTGGTACTGACTCGTCGTTCCATGATGAACTCCACCATATTTTACCTCACTGCATTGGTTCCCTCTATATGAGTGTATACATATCATTTCTTTGTTCAGGTGTGCGTGCCTCTTGTGGTGTCACTCGGTGTGGTGGGGAACATTCTAAACATGGTGGTGCTGACTCGTCGCTCCATGATGAACTCCACCAACTGTTACCTGACTGCACTGGCTGCCTTCGACACACTGTATCTCCTCTTCAGCATGACGCTGTCTTTTCAGCATTACAACGGGTTTAACAGGTGAGCAGATGTCTGTGTGTGTGTGTGTGTGTGTGTGTGTGTGTGTGTGTGCGTGCGCGCGCGCGCGCGCGCGTGATTGTGTGTGTGTGTGTGTGTGTGTGTGTGTGTGTGTGTGTGTGTATGTGTGTGTGTGTGTGTGCTTTTCTGTTGTGTTCTGTTTCTGTCAAACGTGTGTGTGCTATAATTATTCTTGTTCGTCTTTGAATAGCAATTTATGTTTGAATGCGTTATGGATTTTAACGTGTATGTGCGCTTCGAGTTGATTTATATCAAGATTTAGCGCCGACTGCATGGTTTTGTTGTGTGAGTGTGTTTGTATGTACACGTGTGTGCGTGTGTTCAATCAGTTTCCTATTCGTTATTTTCTTTGGGTTTGGGCTTGGATTGTTTGTTAAATAGCTTGATGCCACTGCCCTGTTCACTACTGGTAAACAGAACTGAAAACTACGATATACACTGCTGGAATATCTTCTCTCCTCCAATATTTTCTTTGCTACTTTATATTCATTCATTTTGTTTGCTTTATGTGTTGCCATGTAGCCAGCCATATTTATTATTCACTTTGGGGGGGGAAATGAT
>CM065706.1:42697331-42699831 GCA_017654935.2 Phymorhynchus buccinoides | reverse complement strand
CATACATACATGATATACATAATAAATCATATACACATACATACATGATATACATAATAAATCATATACACATACATACATGATATACATAATAAATCATATACACATACATACATGATATACATAATAAATCATATACACATACATACATGATATACATAATAAATCATATACACATACATACATGATATACATAATAAATCATATACACATACATACATGATATACATAATAAATCATATACACATACATACATACATGATATACATAATAAATCATATACACATACATACATGATATACATAATAAATCATATACACATACATACATGATATACATAATAAATCATATACACATACATACATACATGATATACATAATAAATCATATACACATACATACATGATATACATAATAAATCATATACACATACATACATGATATACATAATAAATCATATACACATACATACAGTGATATGCATAATAAATCATATACACATACATACATGATATACATAATAAATCATATACACATACATACAGTCATGATATGCATAATAAATCATATACACATACATACATGATATACATAATAAATCATATACACATACATACATGATATACATAATAAATCATATACACATACATACATGATATACATAATAAATCATATACACATACATACATGATATACATAATAAATCATATACACACATACATGATATACATAATAAATCATATACACATACATACATGATATACATAATAAATCATATACATACACATACATGATATACATAATAAATCATATACACATACATACATGATATACATAATAAATCATATACACATACATACATGATATACATAATAAATCATATACACATACATACATGATATACATAATAAATCATATACACATACATACATGATATACATAATAAATCATATACACATACATACATGATATACATAATAAATCATATACACATACATACATGATATGCATAATAAATCATATACACATACATACAGTCATGATATGCATAATAAACCATATACACATACATACAGTCATGATATGCATAATAAATCATATACACATACATACATGATATACATAATAAATCATATACACATACATACATGATATACATAATAAATCATATACACATACATACATGATATACATAATAAATCATATACACATACATACATGATATGCATAATAAATCATATACACATACATACATGATATACATAATAAATCATATACACATACATACATGATATGCATAATAAATCATATACACATACATACATACATGATATGCATAATAAATCATATACACATACATACAGTCATATACATAATAAATCATATACACATACATACATGATATGCATAATAAATCATATACACATACATACATCATATACATAATAAATCATATACACATACATACATGATATACATAATAAATCATATACACATACATACATGATATGCATAATAAATCATATACACATGCATACATACATGATATACATAATAAATCATATACACATACATACATGATATACATAATAAATCATATACACATACATACATGATATACATAATAAATCATATACACATACATACATGATATGCATAATAAATCATATACACATGCATACATACATGATATACATAATAAATCATATACACATACATACATGATATACATAATAAATCATATACACATACATACAGTCATGATATGCATAATAAATCATATACACATACATACATACATGATATGCATAATAAATCATATACACATACATACATCATGATATGCATAATAAATCATATACACATGCATACAGTCATGATATGCATAATAAATCATATACACATACATACATGATATACATAATAAATCATATACACATACATACATGATATGCATAATAAATCATATACACATGCATACATACATGATATACATAATAAATCATGTACACATACATACATACATGATATACATAATAAATCATGTACACATACATACATACATACATGATAAGCATAATAAATCATATACACATACACACATACATGATATACATAATAAATCATGTACACATACATCATGTAGATTGTGCTAAAGGGGCAGCTACACTGCATACGATTCGATCTCAATGCGATGCGATTGTGACATCTGTGAGGCAGGATTCTCATGCAATGTTACTGTCTGAATGAAACTAATGAAATCTTACCAGTGATGTTCACAACATGAGTAGCCCCCCGTACATGAATCTGATGAAATATCTGTATTTTGGTATTTTATGTGAATCGTGTAATGGGTGGTCTGCTTCAGTAATAGTGAGCGAAAATAGTATAATTATTTTTAGACGGAAGTATTTCAGGTGAATCATGACTCACAGACATCGTCACAATCGGATCGCTTTTGGATGGGATGGTATGCAGTGTGGAGACCCATTTAAGATTT
>CM065706.1:42682331-42684831 GCA_017654935.2 Phymorhynchus buccinoides | reverse complement strand
GGGACAGAGAGAGAGACAGACAGAGAGAGCCAGAAAGGACAGACAGAGACAGACAGGACACAAAGACAGACAGACAGAGAGGACATACAGAGGAACCAGACAGACAGACAAAGACAGACAAAACACACAGAGAGGGGTACGGGACTAATAGGAGGCCACACGACATTTGCATACGAAGCGATCCGACTGTGCCAGTTGTGAGGCATGATCGTCGTGATATTCTGCTGTCTACATGAATCTGACGAAATCCTCCTACTAGTTTTGTCTCTCTAGTTGTTGCCACCCGTTGTCCCCCGTAGTAACGTCACGTGTCAAAATCATGGTCATGCTAAGAAATCTTAAGAAATCTTCCAAGCATAAGAGGGAATGTGACACGTGACGTGGAGGGTCTTTTTAAATCTGACATTGATGAGACGGTAGATAAGATGTTTTATTATACATCGTACCGTGGCAAAACAACTACCCCTGACTATCTGATCGATGTATCAAAACCTTCCCGCTCCTGGTTTATGAAGGGTCACGTGGGTCGGGTGACGTCATCAAGTGCAGCGCGTGCTGGTTCGTGGTGACGTCAGTGTGACAGGTTTATTCCGTGGTCCCGGTCCATAAGTCTCGTTCCTGGACGTTTATTTCTCCTGTCAGATCAGAAACTTTGGGACACGGGATTCGAGTTCTGGTATTATGTGGCTGGACAGGGGGTCATGCATTATTTAAGCGAATGTGCGGTTTATTTGGCACGTGTAGGTTATGTGCGTGCTTTCGCGTGTGTATATATTTATCCACACGCACGTGGGCATGCATGCACATAAACTGAGTGCACTTGTGCATGCAAGTACATGCACACGCACTCACAAAGCACATACACACACAGTTTATGTGTACTTGTGCATGCAAGTACATGCGCACGCACTCACAAAGCACATGCACACACCCAAACATTAACGCAGACAGAGAGAGAGAGAGAGAGAGAGAGAGAGAGAGAGAGAGAGAGAGAGAGAGAGAGAGAGAGAGAGAGAGAGAGAGAGAGAGAGAGACAGAGAGTCAGAAAGCGAGAGAGAGGGAGAGAGAGAGAGTGGGGGGAGAGAGAGAGAGAGAGAGAGATCAGAAAGAGAGAGAGAGAGAGAGAGAGAGCCCTAGGGAGGGAGAGAGAGAGAGAGAGAGACAGAAAGAGAGAGAAGAGAGAGTGAGAGAGAGTGAGAAAGAGAGAGAGACAGAGAGAGAGAGAGAGGGGGGAGATAGACAGAGACAGAGAGTCAGAGAGAGGGGGGGGGAGAGAGAGAGACAGAGACAGAGTCAGAAAGAGAGGGGTGCCAGAGTAGAGAGGAGAGATAGAGAGGAGAGAGAGAGAGAGGTGAGGGAGAGAGAGAGAGAGAGAGAGAGAGTTGCACGTAGAGAGAGAGAGAGAGAGAGAGAGAGAGAGAGAGAGAGAGAGGGACAAACAAACGGATAGATAGACAGATACACAAAGAAAGACAAAGAGAGAGAGACGAAGAGAGACAGAGTGAGACAGAGAGAGCAAAATTAATGTCAAGATTGGAAGAACATGATCTTAATGAGCTTAATGAGCTTAATGAGCTTTACTCGTTTATCTAATCACAAGCTCAAACCAAATACAAAACATTAATCAGGATGACTTGATATCTTTCTCATTCTTGCATGTGTACGGTTTATTACTGTTTGGCATGTTGCTGTCTTCCACTGTCTATGTGTCTATGTGTCTATATGTCTCTGCCTCTCTGTCTGTCTGTCTGTCTTTCTCTCAGCCTCTGTGTCCTTATGTCTATCTGTGTGTCTCTCTGTGATGTCTTTGTGACTGTCTGTCTCTCTCTCTCTCTCTCTCTCTCTCTCTTCTCTCTCTCTCTACTCTCTCTCTCTCTCTATCTCTCTCTCCTTTCTTTCTCTCTCTCTCTCTCTCTCTCTCTCTCTCTTCTCTCTCTATCTGTCTCTCTCTCTCTCTGTTGTCTCTCTCTATCATCTCTTTCTCTGTCTCTCTCTCTCATATCCCCCCCCTCTCTCTCTCTCTCTCTCCTCTCTCTTTCTGTCTCTCTTTCTCTCTCTCTCTCTCTCTCTCTCTCTTCTCTCTCTCTCTCTCTCTCTACTCTCTCTCTCTCTCTCTCTCTCTCTCTCTCTCTCTCTCCTCTCTCTCTCTCTCTCTCTCGCCTCACATCGCTATGGTTCAAGTAACTATATTCTACCACACACAAGAATAGATAAATTCAAGTCAAGTTTTACTTTCTCGGGTTCCTTCATATGGAATTCCCTTCAGTCCGACATTAGATTATGCTCCTCTATCTCAACCTTCAAAACGAGTCTCCGAGAGACACTTACATTCGACCCTCCATGATTTTTTTTTCTTTTCTTTTTTTTTCTTTTCTTCATATATCCCGATACGCTATATTGCTAATTACGATGTCATGTATTTCACATCACTCTGTTTGTTTACTATTCTCCAACAATGTGCTAAAATCAATGTTTAAATTGTCCGCACTTTATTGCTAAT
>CM065706.1:42667331-42669831 GCA_017654935.2 Phymorhynchus buccinoides | reverse complement strand
CTCTCTCTCTCTCTCTCTCTCTCTCTCTCTCTCTCTCTCTCTCTCTCTCTCTCTCTCTCTCTCTCTCTCTCTCTCTTTCACTCACACTCTCTCTCTTCCTCCCTCACGTTCTCCCCTCTCATTGGTAAATTCGAAGCCTGCTAAGATCTCTCTACACGTGCAAATGTTTCAGGCTATTGCCAGGACAACACAGTAATAAAAAAATATGCAAGTCGTAATATGACTGGTCTATCACTGTGTTGCCATGGTGAAAGAGTGCAAATGTTTCACTCTATTACCAGGACAACACAGTAATATGCAAGTCGTAATAATAATAATAATAATAATGGGAATTTATATAGCGCTCTTTCTCACATGAGCTCAGTGCGCTTTACATTGATAACAAGAACATTAAATTTAAAGGCAAACAAATAATTAATCATTAGAAAGTAAAATAAGCACGATGCTTACACACAACGTTCTCTTACTTCCTTACTCACACACACACACACACACACACACACACACACACACACACACACACACACACACACACACACACACACACACACACACACACACACACACACACATGCATGCGCACACGCACATTCGCACACAATTAATTATACAAGTAAAATAGTTACAACATGAACATTCTAAGAAGAAACATAGAGACCACATTCACATTCCCAATCAAGTTTGAATACAATACTGCAACTTGAAATAAAATCATACTGCCATCGACATACCAATTACATGACTAATTATAATAGACAAATTTTGCAAAAACAAAAATACCCTTCTACCTCATTTACAAGCATTTAAAGTTTACAAGACGTAGACATTCTACATACAAAATACGAATAATAAAACAATTGTAAATACATTTTTTACAAGATTTCTGCAATAAAAACGGACCCCCCCCCCCCCCCCTTACACACACACACACACACACACACACACACACACACACACACACACACACACACACACACACACCTCACACACAAACACTAATCAATCATAATATGTCCGAAACAAGTGAGTTTTAAGGGCAGAGCGAAAGGCGGAAATAGAGTCAGATGAGCGGACATGTTGTGGGAGGGAATTCCATAAGTGAGGTGCTAAATAGTAGAAGGATCGTTCACCAAACGATTTCGTGTGGACCCGAGGAACCTTGAGTGTGCAGCAGTCAGAGGAAGAACGTAGGGAGCGAGCAGGTAAGTAGACAGTTACTAGTTCGGAGAGATAGACGGGACCAGAGGAGTGAACAGCACCGAAACAAAGGCAAGCTATTTTATACTTGATTCTAGCCTCTACTGGAAGCCAGTGCAAGTTACGAAGATGAGGTGTTATATGATCAGAACGTGGAATCTTGAGAGTGAGGCGTGCTGCACTGTTTTGCAGTTTTTGAACACGTTGCAGGAGATACTTAGGACAGCCACAGAGAAGAGAGTTGCAATAGTCAATGCGGGAAAGAATAAAGGCAGAAATAAGAGTTTTCGTGGCTGCAACAGACAGAAAGTGTCGAACAGCACTGATTCGTCTGAGCTCATAATTGATGGAACGTATGAGATTAATAACCTGTTTATGCATTGTAAGATTTGAATCGAGGGTAACTCCGAGATTCTTTGCTGACTTAGAAAACTGAACACAAGCATTGCCAACTGTAAGAGTTTCTGGAAGAGATATCGTTGCAGACATACGCTGAGAGGAAACAATCAGAGCTTCCGTTTTGTCATCATTAAGTTTTAATTTGTTGCATGTCATCCAGGATTTGACATCATGAAGGCAGGATTCCATAGACTGAATAGCGCTGTCAAGTTGGGTAGGTTCCGCCGATTTTTGAAGCTGGGTATCATCAGCAAAGGAATGGTCAATAACAGAGTGACTAGCAAAAACATCAGAGAGAGGAGCAGTGTACAGGACAAAGAGAACTGGCCCCAATACAGATCCCTGAGGTACACCACAAGAAATTAACTTCGGATCTGAACTGCAGTTGTTGATCAAGACAGTCTGAAAGCGATTTGTTAGATATGAGGAGAACCACTGTAGAACTGTAGAATGGATTCCAAAAACACGTTCCAGCCGGGATAGAAGAATGGTGTGATCTATTGTATCAAATGCTGCTGACAGATCTAGGAGGGTCAAGACTGACACTTTTCCATTGTCAAGAGCTAAGAGGAGATCGTTAAGAACTTTAGTCAGAGCCGTTTCAGTGCTGTGAGCAGGTCGATAGGCAGACTGGAGGGGGTTGAACAAATTGTTTGCTGACAGATGGTTAGACAATTGTGCAAGGACAATTTTCTCGATTATTTTGGAGACAAACGCTAAGTTGGACACAGGCCGATAACTTTTCAAGTCATTATGATCCATGGTAGGCTTCTTTATCAAGGGTTTAACAAGAGCAGTTTTGTACAGGTCAGGGAAAACACCACTCAGTAAAGAGTCGTTTATGATCTGAGTCATGACAGGCACAACAACATCAAGACATTCATACAACAAAGGGGTTGGTAAT
>CM065706.1:42639831-42644831 GCA_017654935.2 Phymorhynchus buccinoides | reverse complement strand
CTCAGAAATTGGTTAGAATAGTTGGCGAGGATACGGTTGATGAGAAATGATTGGGGTTTTGTGTTCTCTCTCGCTCTCTTTGTTTTAGAGACGTGGATGGATGGATGGATGGATGAATGATTGGATGGATAGACGGATGGATGGTTGAATAGATGGATAGGGATGGATATTGATGGATGCATGCATAAATGAATGGATGGATGGTTGAATAGATGGGTATGGATGGATGAATGGATGGATTATTGTCTGCTCAATCGGTCTGAGACAAACATCTACTTTTCCAGAAAACCAAACCCGTTGCTGGCGGTCCCAAAAAGATTCCATACCACACTTTAATGAACACGTTCCTATTTCTCCATTGTGTGTGGCAGAGACGTGGTGTACGTGCACTGGTTCCCCTGGGGCCGGGTGTTCTCGGACATGTCTGCCAACGTGTCGGTGCTGCTGACCGTGACCTTCACCGTGGAGCGCTACATCGGGGTGTGCCACCCCATGAGGGGCAGGGTACTCTGCACTCCGCAGAGGGCCAAGATAGTCATCGCCCTTGTCGCCCTCCTGGCCGTGTCTTGCACCGTGCCCGAGCTCTTTGAAATGGAGGTGAGGGTTGTGGGGGGTAGTGGTGATGGCGTGTGTTTGTTTTGTTTGGTTGTTTGTTGATGTTGTTGTGGTGGTTATCGTAGAGGTTATTAAGATGGTTTTCCTTGTTTGTCTTCGTCTTGCTCTTCAGCACCATCATCTTCATTTTCTTCTTCGTCATCGTCACCATCATCATCATCGCCGTCATCATCATCATCATCATCATTATCATCATCATCAATAATCATAGCCATGATCATTATCATCATCGTCGTTGCCGTCATCATCATCATAATAATGATGATGATCATCAATCATGAACATGATCATATCATCATCATCATCTTCGTCGCCGTCATCATCATCATCAGCAGAAGCAGCAGGAGCAGCAGCAGCAGCATCACATCATCATCGTCGTCGTCGTCGTTATCATCATCCTGATCATCGTATGATGGTCATCACAGCCGTACCAATATCATCACTACCGTCAGGTGCTACAGACAAGCCCTGTCTTATCGGCCACACCTACTTCGAATGGCAGTCTACTGACGCACACACCCCTCCCCTCCCCCACCCCTCCTGCACCCAACTCTTCCTCCCGTGGGTAAACCGGGGAGTGTCTTTTGTACAATTGATCCCCTCACCTTCTGGAAGTCCTGTGCTTGTAACTTCCTCTAATCTGTCACTCTCTTTGACACTAGTTCCCCCACCTTCTGGAAGTCCTGTGCTTGTAACTTCCTCTAATCTGTCACTCTCTTTGACCCTGCCGTTTCCCTTTGCTTACTGTCATCTATTATCTTTCTGCCTTACTGGTCCACTCTCCTGCCTTTTTTTCTAGAAATTCTTACAAAGATTTTCTGTAGCCGAAGACGGACATGCTAGGGACTAGCTGTTTCTTAGTTAGGCGCATAGCGGCAGCATGACGCATCTGCGCTCATTATGACAGGAAACTGTCTGAGCGATCGATGTAGAAGAAGTTGTAGTGTTTCTATTAGTTCGTTTCGTTTTCAGGTGGTAACTACGGACAGACCACACTTCACCAACGATCTGTTTTACCATGTGTCAGACCTACACCGATTCTTCCTCCACTTATACAGTCACCAGATTATCATCATTGTCGTCATCATCATCGTTGTCGTCGTCGTCATCACCATTTTCTTCAGTATTGCCATGTGGCATAGACCACAGACGAAAACTCCCCCACGAATCAGACCTACCCTAAATAACAGTACACTGATGTTTCCTCCACATACAGATTATGATCATCGTCATCATCATCGTCGTCGTCGTGCATTTTTTATAATTAGTGTCTTCATTACTTTCAGTTTGCATAGACTACAGACCATTCCTCACCCAACCACCAGGCCTACCCGGAGTTGCACTACACAGGCATTTCCCCCACCTACAGTTTCCAGATGATAGTCATCATCATCGTCGTCATCATCATTATCATCACAATCGTCAATAGCATAACTAATGTTATAACTATCGAATATGTTTAGACTGTGTGCACTAGACTCCACTTCCCCAACCACCCTGACTCCACTTCCCCAACCACCCTGACTCCACTTCCCCAACCACCCTGACTCCACTTCCCCAACCACCCTGACCTACCTACAAAGGCAGTACACGGATTATTTACCTCCGCATCATCTTTATCTTCTTCATCATCATCATCATCTTTTGGTGTGTGTTTTATTTTGTCATCACTAGTAACATGATACCATTGTCTCCGTTGTCTCCAGGTGGTGTGGACCACAGACAATACCTCCCCCACCAACCAGACCTACCCCAAATGGCAGTACACGGATTTCTCCGCCACCTACAGCTACCAGATCGGGTACTACTGGTTCTTCGTCACCCTCTTCACCTTCCTCCCCCTCCTCCTCCTCTGCGTCTTCAACGGCATCCTCATCCACTCGCTCTTCAAGGCCGCGCAGCTCAGGACCCGAATGACCTTCGCCTCAACCTCGTCGTCGTCATCTTCCTCCAACACCACCCAGACGTTCTCCCGAGGAGGGAGTGGAGTGGGGGATAGATATTCGCGAGAGCAGCAGTGGATCACCAAAATGCTGGTCACGGTGGTTCTGGTGTTTATTCTGTGCCAGCTGCCCGGGGCCATTTTAGTCCTGGTGGCTACTCACCATGATTTAGCCAACGTCGAGCTCACCCCTTATCAACGAAACCAGCTGAGAATCGCTGGTAATATCACCAACCTCCTCATCCAAATTAACGCGTCGATTAATTTCATTCTTTATTCGATGACCAGTACGAAATTTCGGCGCGTTTTCTGCCGCACGCTTTGTTTGACAGACAAGATGGCTGCCGTGGGTCTCACGCGAACTTCCACGTTCAAAAACGACGTTCCCATGACCTCGTTTTTCTCCGGGTCTCTCCGGAAAACTCACAGCGCGAGTCAGCGCAGCGGGAGATCTGCCGACAGAAGGCCTCATCTGAGATTACTGATCAGGGATGAGTCTCCCAGGAATCACAACGGGGTGCTGTATGCTGGGCACAATAACTGGAACAATAACGGAAATTCCGATGAAAACATTTCTCCGAATACTGAGGTGTGCTTTACTGACCCTTGAAGGATCTACGTGTGTGAACGCAGTGAAACAAACAGGTCCACGCATTCACTCATCAATCAGTGTATTGCTATTGCACAGTTAAAGGGAACATTTTGCATCCTTCATTTGTGTCTGATCATCATTGCCAGATAGCAGTTCATAGCCGCTATTCAGAAGACCTCGGCGATATCTAGTGTACTACACTGTGAAGAAAGAGATTCTGATCTGAAAAATGAAAACAAAATGTGTACACAGTAAACGAAACATCTGTCATTTAAAATAAAATAAAAGGGTTACTCAAATGAAAGAAAACATTGATCTGCAAAGAACGTGTGCGACGTGGTGAAAAGATGTGTCATGTAGGGGAAGACGGGGTAAAAAGCCCATGGGCGGGTAAGAAGCCCATGCCAATTATCTCATGAAATAAAGCAAATGTCAGTCACATTTGCCCATGAAACGAATGCTAAACATTAACACTCGTCTCATGAGCAAAATGTGACTGAAATTTGCTTCATTTCATGAGATAATTGGCGTGGGTTTCTTACCCGCCCATGGGCTTTTTACCCCGTCTTCCCCTACTAAACAAACCGTGTGTGTTACACAGCAGAAAGAGCTTTGCTTCACATAAACAGGCATAGCAGACTGGCCAGTGCAGGAGGCTCTGTGGTACACAGAGGGTTAAAGGAGACACACGGCGCATTGTCTGCTAAGCGGGGTGCTATAAGTAGAATGGAAACACTATCATTCAGAGCAGAACAAATTCATTGAACTAACTTCCGGAGCTTATAGGGGTTCTCGCTTCCTTTAAGTGATTCAACAGTGTTGATGCGCTGTCGCAACTTCCATGAATAACACAGTTGTTTTCAAAGGTTGGAAGGGGGTGGGGAAGTTAAGCCGGCTTCACACAGCATGTAAAATCGTATGGGGATGCAATCCGATTGTGTCAAGTGAGTCATGATTCACATGAAATACTTCTGTCTAACATATTCTGCCATCTTCTTCTTCTTCTTCTTCTGCGTTCCCAGGCCATACGGCCATAATGGGTAAGGTACGTATGCGTCCGGTTTTCAGTTTTCACTGGTCTTCCCGCTGCGTACAGCCGACACATTCCGATTTCGGAGGAGCTCAAAGGAGAAACATTATTTGGAAGATTTTTCAGAAAAAAGGCAGGAGAATGGGGCCAATGAGTCAGAAAGATAGTAGATGACAGTTCGCAAAGGGAAAAGGCAGAGTCAAAGAGAGTGGCAGATTAGAGGAAGTTTCAAGTACAGAACTTCCAGAAGGTGGGGGGACTATTTTTTTACGAAAGACCCCCCGGTATCCCCACGGGGAAATAATTCTGCCATTTTCGCTCACTATACACAAGTAGACCCAAAACATGAATTGTACGTGAATCATTTCTTACATCGTCAAAATCGCATCGCATTCAGATACGATTCGTGTGTGGTGTGGCTGGCCCTGTGGTGACAGACAGGCAGACGATGACTCAACGGCGCATGGATCTGCTTCGTGGATTTCGAACAGACAAAGAGATATGGAATGAATGAGTAACAAGGGTCCGTACAAAAATGTTTGTGTAATCATATTGAAATGCCAATGGTGTTAACTACTGAATCCTCGACGAACAACACAAAATATTTATTGTGCGTCGTACATTTTGCCCGTAGTACACAAGAAGGCCCGAGAGCGGGGTTTTTCTTCCTTTTTTTATGCGTTTCTTTTAAATTAAATTAAATTAAATTAAACACCCTTTGCTATAAATCTATCCACAAAGCTGCTCCATCTTACCTCTGCGACACTATTTCCATCTATACGCCAGCTCGCACTTTACGTTCAGTTTCTGATCCCTAGGTA
>CM065706.1:42602331-42637331 GCA_017654935.2 Phymorhynchus buccinoides | reverse complement strand
GTTATTCTAAGAGTTTCCCTTTTTCTATCCATACGCTTTACGCAGTATGCTTGAATGCTTGTGAGAGTGTTCTCAAAGGATAGTACATTCAATTCCCGTTCAGAAAAGTATAGGTTATAGGGGAAGACGGGGTAAAAAGCGCATGGGCGGGTAAGAAGCCCACCCCAATTATCTCATGAAATAAAGAAAATTTCAGTCAAATTTGCCTATGAGACGAATGCTAGACATTAACGCTCGTCTCATGGGCAAAATGAGACTGAAATTTGCTTCATTTCATGAGATAATTGGGGTGGGCTTCTTACCCGCCCATGCGCTTTTTACCCCGTCTTCCCCTATGCACTTTTATTCAGAAATGTTTGCGATAGACGTAACAACCTAAAATGGCTTGGCAAATGGTTGCCCCGGAACCGGAAACGGGCTCGGCAGTGAAGGGTTAAACTGCCATTATCTTCTCTAAACACGCGTGTTTTCCTGGTTGGCAATTGCCTTTCTTACTATTTCATGACGTTGATGATAGGGACATGAGCAACACACACAGGGACACATCAGGCATCTAATGTACAAGAACGAAAATGTATTACGAATTAGCTATCGTAATCATGCGCGCGTCTTAAGACAGTCAACACGGGGAGTTGTATGTAGGTGTAGTTTTTAGAAAAAAATGAGGGGCGTCCAGTGTCCACAAACTGAGGGAACTTGCAAAATGTGACGTAAAAATATAAATGACATCAATATTAAAATGACACACGGTGTTCTAAGTGATGTAAGTCTAATCAAACACACGAGCCGAGAGCTGGGGATATACCTGAAGGTAGAGTAACTCCCCCCTGTTTGACCGATTGAATTAGGCAAGATCACTCCCACACACCATGAAATTACGCCCCTTAATTATTTCCGAACAATTCGTATTGCGACTTAAGCACAACCTTCTTATCCGCTGCCAACGAGAAAACAGCTTATTGGTGCAGTTTGCAAAAAGAACCGAAATTCAAAACAAAGTTCTATACAATTTCTTGATTATTAACGGATATAACTGGCTCTTATCTTTGTTACAAACCAAACCAGAGTTGTTACCTAGAATACTCGTAGCGGTACCATAGCCGATGAGGTTTAACCGCGGCGTGGTTACTGCTACACTTATCTGTATTGTTAAAAAATCGGGACTTTACTGGTGGTGCACTGCCTCCGGGCATTGACTCCAGTATCGTTCCCACCATCTTTGTATTTACAAATGTCCCATATGTGTCTGTTCCAGACCGAGAGGACGTAAAGCACCATTTTTCATTCATTCAACCAGAGTTGTTTTTATCAACTGCTGGAAATCTCTGTTTGTTTGTTTGTTTCTTTGCTTGCTTGCTTGTTTACTTAAACCATGTCTTATTATTTCATCTTTATTCATCATTGTATTTCTCAAGCAACTGAGAACATAAACAAAATGAAACCGTATTCAGACTTTGTATTCAGACTGTTTTGCTTGTTTGTTAATTCATTTAATTTGTAAATATTTTAATCTTTCCACTTTGGAGCACTTTTGGAGAGAACGTTATCAAGTGCCTCGCTCAAAAAACACACAAAATAATTAATACACAACAAACTTGTGATTTGATTTTATATCGTCACACACCTTTTTGTGACACGAGTTTTGAAGTGATTGTGATTGGCAAGGGCTCAAAAACGTTACCTTCTTTTCATATTTAATGTTGCTTTGTTTTCATGATTCACCCAATAAACTACACAGTGCAAAGTTTGAAGGTTCGAATCTCGTTTGTTAAGTCCTCTTGCGGACTTTTTGTCCTTATGTGCACATTAGTCTAAAATGACCCTGTTTCTGCTTCTTCCTTTTGGGGGGGTCTTTATTGCCAGTATTTATTTCATTACTCGCCATGTTACATACATTACCACACAAAATGTGAAGCCATTGTACCCACTGGTTCATGAGATACAGCTCGGACATGAAGGAAGGAAATTTCGGTTTTGTGAGTCTTCCTTGGCGGAGGTTTGCACTGGCGGTTCAAAATTCAGGATCTGAATAGGTTGTGACTTGCTGATCAAGAATATATATATGGTCATGGGAGACCCTAGGCTTGTTGTAGATCATGGTATCCACGACAGGACAAATGTTCGCGAAAGGACTTAACACACGTTTCTGTGGTTAAGGCACTGTACACATAATTATACGTGCTGCTTCCGTACGTGAAACCCATCCGAAATCCGCAACAACAAATGTGGATTTAAACTCCATCCGTGTGTCCCATGCGCTTATTTCTTGCTTTCTTTGCTTTGTTTGAGGATTGCGGATTAGCTTTGCGCATGGATTTCCGCGTATTGTGTGCACATTGCTTTAATCTGGTTGGGGGGAAAATGTGTAGGCCTACAGTTATTACTTACTTTGTGATTCATTATTAACCAAGGGACACAACTCTACATCAACTAGGAGTTATACGTTACTGAGCAGTTCTCCCCCTTACTTGAGCATGGAAGCTCGGCCGGGTTGAAAGGAGCGTGTGTGCTCCAATATGTAAACCGTGCCCGGTTAAAGACACACTGACGCACCACGATTAAGTCCCTTGGTTTTTTCTAGGTAGCTGTGACCTACATACAAATGTCCCCAACTTCAAATTGAGGCTGCTCTTTAAAATGGTGTTTCGTTTTCAATTTGGGGACATTGGTATGGGAGCAAAACCTAGTCAAAACAAGATTTCTTACCAGCTATAAGAGGGAATACACGTGAAACCCGTGATTTTGACACGTGACCTGGTGGGTCTTTAAGATTTCCAGAGAGCAGTCGGTGCGAGAGCTGGTCCGAAGATCTGATCTGGATTTTGCCCAGGTCACATCCCCACTCTCTCGGCTGAACGACCTGTAGTTTTGGTATTTTGGGTGAATGAAAGTTAGGTTTTACGTCCACTCGGCTGCAAAACAACACACATGGGATGAACCATCAACCAACCATCATTCAAAGCTCTGAACAGATCCTGGATGTACTACAATGCAAGATCTGGTATTGAATAGATTGGTATTTGGTACTTTATAGCAACAGAGGCGTCTCTGTGAAATTCGTGTTGCTCCCACCTGGAGAGCGCGTCGCAGCCAGAGACGCACCTTTCTTCTTTTCTTTTTTTTGCATGCGATTTTTGTGTGACTGATGAGGAAGGAAAGGCTGGGGAAGGGGAGAGGGGGTCGGGTGGAGGTAAATTTTGACCAAATGACAACTTTTTCGCTGCCATTGGGTTTGAAAGTGCATGGGTACACGGGAGTTCGGTTTATCGTCTCATCCGAAAGACTCAACATTCAGACCGTAAGGCCTAGTGTAAAGTGAGAGGAAAAATCCCCTGTACCCAGGTTCGAACTCGGGCTATTTAGCACGAGGCGAACGCGTTACCTCTGTGCCACTCTATACTCTACAGCTTAGGAATGACAGTCAGTCACAACAGACTAAGCAAAACAATCATATAAATATGAGGATCAAAAACACATTTCTATGAAAAACACAACGAATGCTGATAACAACGAACAATCTTTACGGATCAAAAAGCACGTTTCAATGAAAAGCACGATACATTATATTTACGGATAATATATAAAAATAAAAATAAAATGTTTGACCGAAAAATACAATCACACTGTTCAAACTCTGCAGGCATACTTACCATTATGGAAGACTAGAAAAGCATGACTCTTTATTCTTCTTCTTTTTCTTCTTCTTCTTCGTCTTCTTCTTCTTCTTCTTCTTCTTCTTCTTCTTCTTCTTCTTCTTCTTCTTCTTCTTCTCTCTCTCTCTCTCTCTCGGTCTGTCTCTCTCTGTCTCTCTGTCTCTGTCTGTCTGTCTCTCTCTCTCTCTCTCTCTCTCTCTCTCTCTCTCTCTCTCTCTCTCTCTCTCTCTCTCTCTCTCCATACTCTCTCTCTCTCTCTCTCTCTCTCTCTCTCTCTCTCTCTCTCTCTCTCTCTCTCTCTCTCTCTCTCTCTCTCTCTCTCTCTCTCTCTGTGTCTCTCTCTATCAATCTCTCTCTGCCATCTCTCTCTCTCTTTCTCTCTCTCTCTCTCTCTCTCTCTCTCTCTCTCTCTCTCTCTCTCTCTCTCTCTCTCTCTCTCTCTCTCTCTCTCTCTCTCTCTGTCTATCTCTCCAGCTAGTGACGTCAACACACCTCCCCTCCACCTCCCCCCCCCCCCCCCCAACACAATCATCAAACAAACCGTTCTGCTTCCAAACCGTCAAACTTCAATTACAGTAGCTTCAATCTCAAACACAACTTGTGTATCCAAGCATCTGTACAAGTTCTCAATGACGTCACCAATGACGTCTTGGCGCTGTCGTCATCAAACCCCATAATGAAGCGGCTCCGCCAAGTGGCGTCATTGTCAATTGAATTACTTGTTACTGAAGACATGCTTTGTTCGGAAGTATAACACAGATGATGACAGACACGTTCACACAATGCTAATAGACACTATTCTCAGTTAATTCTATTAAGAAAAAAAGTCTCTCAGTTCTTGCCACACTGAGATTGACACATTATAAAGTGACGCCATTCAAAAGTCTTCGCTGTCGTGACATAGTAGGACGTCATTGTCCTAACTTTCCAAAACGTTTGGTCTTCTTCGTTCCAGCATCGTCACGCGTTCTCCAGGCATAGCGACGGGAATGGCGTCAGCATCAACGGTTTGGTTGTCGCATCAGCGGCTGTGAAGTCATCACGTGTGTTACTGTTGCTATCGTCATCAGTGGCCGTGGCGTCATCACCTGTGTTTTTGTTGTTGTCGTCATCAGTGGCTGGCGCGTCATCACCCAGATTGACGATAGTGTCCGGGGGTTGAATGGTGATGGACACGTCATCCGACGAGGACATGTAGACAGGTCTCCTGCATGTACTCTGCTGGGTTGCATGGCAGCAAACTGAGCTGCCTTCGCTCCAATCAATGAGTTCGCAGCAATCTGAACTGGGTTTGCAGCAATCTGAACTGGGTTTGCAGCAATCTGAACTGGGTTTGCAGCAATCTAAACTGGGTTTGCAGCAATCTGAACTGGGTTTACAGCAATCTGAACTGGGTTTGTAGCAATCTAAACTGGGTTTACAGCAATCTGAACTGGGGTTGCGGCAATCTAAACTGGGTTTGCAGCAATCTAAACTGGGTTTGCAGCAATCTGAACTGGGTTTACAGCAATAGAACTGGGTTTGCAGCAATCAGAACTGGGTTTGTGATCTGAATTGGGTTCGCAGCAATCTAAACTGGGTTTGTAGCAATCTAGACTGGCTTCGCAGCAATCTGAACTGGGTTTACACAGCAACTTGATATGAACTGGGTTTGTAGCAATCTGAACTAGGTTTGCAGTAATCTAAACTGGGTTTGTAGCAATCTGGAGTGGGCTTGCAGCAATCTAAACTGGGTTTGTAGCAATCTGAACTGGGTTTGCAGAAATCTAAACTGGGTTTGTAGCAATCTGGAGTGGGATTGCAGCAATCTAAACTGGGTTTGTAGCAATCTGAACTGGGTTTGTAGCAATCTAAACTGGGTTTGTAGCAATCTGAACCGTTTGTGGCAATCTGAACTGGGCTTGAAACAATCTAAACTAGGTTTGCAGCAATCTGAACTGCTTTCGCCCCAATCTGAACTACTTTCGCCCCAATCTGAACTGCTTTCGCCCCAATCTGAACTGCTTTCGTCCCAGTCAATGGGTTTGCAGCAATCTGAGCACGATCTGCATGCATTACAAAGGAGATCGTACAAACGAAAACAGCAGAAATAGGAAAGCAAATAAAGAAGTACAAAAAGAAAGCAGCAATTGCTGTCCCACCCTCTTCATCTAGACTGACTCAATAGTTTTAACAACATGTTAGATAGACACTGGGAGGATTACAGCTTCCAGACAAACTTTACTACTATTTAAATGTAAGAAGCAATACAGTGCCGCATTTTGTTGCGCCCTGAATACTAAAAACAACAACAAAACTTGACAACGAATGACTTGAAAGAGCAGGCAAAAGGCTATCTATAAGCCTATATGCCGTACCTCTGATATGATAAGGCGGTTACACAAATGAGAGAAGGTCAAAGGTCAAGGTCACTGGAGCCAAAAATGCTGCCGATGGGAGCACCTGGCATGATAACGTTTGAATGGCTCCCCCCCACCTGCGTGCGCATCTCGACCCTTCCAACGGAAGTGTCGCCATCTTAGTCAGATTTGTGTGTAAACAGCATCGATCTGGCATTTTTCAAACAAAGTTACTGACTAAGATGGCGGTCTCCCATAATATGGCACGCTCCTTGTGGCCGGATATGACGACACGTGGGTACAAGTCATACAGGGACCTAGGACACTCAATTTTTTTTTTATTGCGGATAGGTACTAAGGATATGAGACCAAGCTCGAAAATCAAGGTCATAGGTCAAAGGTCAATGTCACTGGTGCCGAAAATGCTGCTGCGCGGCCGGTGGTCTAGCGTTTTAACGCTCTAGTTTAGGCTTTCTTTGAATCTGCGGTTTGGTCCCAACACAAAGCTTCAAGGGAGAGCACCATTGTCGAAAAATAAATCACATGACCCATCATGGCGTCCCGGGTGGTAACGTCTGCTTTCTACATCGCCATCTTTCTGTTGTATGTCGTCACGGTGTGGTTTGATTGGAATTTTGTCCAATTTGGACACAAGGGCTATGCCGGAAAATTCAAATTCCTCACGTTTTGGAACCTGGTAAGGAGTGTCTTGTTGAAACGAAATGAAACTTGATCTATGGTCGTGTATACTATACTCATACTCAGCATGATACTGTATTAGTGTATAATTAGTGTATTATACTATAAATAATAAAGTTGTACTAATAAAATGAAAGAAAAATACTTAAATTGGAGTAGACATGCGTTTTTTGTCAAAAGTTTTTGAAAATAGGTACGATTTTGTTTAAACATTGGTCTTCTGTGTTACTAACACTGTAGTGTTAGGGGACAAACCTGAAACCAAAGGCCAAAGGGCAAAAGTCAGACTGCAAAGTCCAACAATCTCTTCTTCTTTTTTCTTTGCTGTGCGTGGCCACAATCATCACATTGATTATTTTGCCACGGAACCGGGAAGGGACCACTCTTGCCGGAAGAAAGGGCCTCAAGTAGGCCAGAGAAGAAATTATTGAGAGAGAGAGAGAACGAAGGGCTTCAAAGCTTATTAACTAATTAAGAAATGCAGACATATGAATTATGAAAACAGACTTCTTAGTTCTTTATCTTAATCTCTATTCCCTTAAAGGCAGAAGAGTCAGGGGAGACCTGATTAAAGTGCAGCAGAACCTTCAGCGTGTTGAAGTTGGCTGCCTAAGGAGAAGAAGAAGAGAAGAAGAAGAACTAAAGAAGCATATAAAATATTTAATGGTTATGTTGATTTGTCATGGGATGATTTCTTTACATTTACATCTGTACAATATGATAGAACAAAGAATTCAGAAAATATATGGTAAGGTTTTTATTAAAAACAAAATCAGTCAATATCGTTGCTGGGTTTAGAAAATATTGTTTCAGAGCTAGCGCTGACAACACGGTGTCCTTCAACAGAATTGCTAACTTATGGAATGATGCATTACCAGAATAACAGACTGTCTAAATATGTGATTTCACCCAATACTATAAAGTAATACATTATACATGGATATTCAAAAGTTTTATCTTTCGATAATCATCCAAATTTTATAAATATAAATGTTAGAATAGTTTCATTATTATTGATTAAAATTGCATGATAGTGTTAAAATTCAACCTGGGTATTACACCTTGGTAGCAAACATGATTATATATTTTACCCAAGTTTGATGGTGCATTTATCACGAACATGGGACTGCCACAAATGGTTTCATTTGCTTGACGTGCTTATTTAGTCCCTACTACTACTACTACTACTACTGTGTACTAGTACTACTACTACTATTACTACTACTACTACTACTACTACTACTACTACTACTACTACTACTACTAGGTACTAGAGAACAGGGAAGCTGGTTGCGCTCAGATGGTTAGTCCGTTGACCCCAGAATGGGATTTATCAACGGAGATGGAGGTGGCAGCAATGGCGGGTTAATCCAAGCAGATGCTCCCAGACCCTGGCTGTGAAAACACTGGGTTTTTTGCTTCCACTGCTGCTGTTGGTAGTTCATTCCACTCCTTCATTGTTCTGGGGGAAAATGCGCTCTGGCGATATTGAGTTCTCCACTGGGGGACAAGGAGCTGTTGGGGGTGACCTCTACGTTGTCGTTGTGACTGAGGTACCAGCTTGCTCCTGCTGATGCTCACCATGCCACCATGCCTCACTCACTCACTAATCATTAATAAATACCTGATTTGATTTTTAGATTTTAAAAGTGAATTGATGATTTATAAGTAAACTTAAGTAGTATATATATTAATGCTGCTTTTTCTCTAGTTTCTTTTCTTCTTCTTCCATATTTACTAGATAAACCCGTGCTCCGCACGGCAGCATGAAGCATAGATCTGCGTTCATGATTGATAGGAACCTGTCCGAGCGATCGAAGAAGAAGAATAACAACAACTGGTTAGATAATAGCAAAACCCGTGCTCCGCTCAGGATGTCATGACAGCAATTGTAAGCTGTCACAAAACTAAGCACAGACTTGGGTTTTGTCACTTTGAGAAAAGCAATGCCGGAAACAAGATGAATCCTTCTAGTGTTTTGTCAAAGGTTAAAAACAAAATCTACCATGCCATTTTTTCCCTACACCCACAGCATTAGCCTACCGAATTGTCGACATTTTGCCTCGTTTTCTTACAAAAGGAGTGGCTTCCCTTGCGAAGTGGAAACGATCGACAAACGCTGAATCTTTACTCCACATGACCAACTTTATTAGGAAATCACTAATGTTTGCTTCCAAAAAGCTGCCATAAATTTAAGCTTACGATGTTGCACACAATAATTTTTAGAGAGTGGTTGTCAGATACTTAGTCCGTTGACCCCAGAATTTGGCAGCGAAACTTTTTGAAAATCGTTGGGGAAAATGCTCCCAATGTCTGCTACTGCGCGAGCCTGTCTCACGAGATGACGTCATGGGAAGACGCCATTGCTAAAGTGAAAATAGTTTCTGTTCGATTCAAATACCAGTATCATGAAAACCCAAGTATTTGAGAGTGTTTTTTCTCATAAAAATTAGTATGCATAGTTTCTACAGGCAGCACTCGACTTTTGAATGCTTATGTTTCTGTAAATTAATCGAGTTTTGTCGAACTTCCAATTGTTTTGATTCCTGGAAGAAATTTGCCACAAAAATGTTAGATTCAGCCTTGTATCGGCAATGTATGAAGAAATAGACCAATGTTTCAATAAATCGCGCAAATTATTGACAGAAAATGCATTTTTACAAGCTAACTATTTTTCTCTCATTTCGACAACTACTCTGAGAATTGCTTACATATTTTGTCTTCTTCTCATACCTATCTACAGGCAAATAATTTTTTGTTTTTAAACTTAATTCTTGGTCCAAGAACTGTAAGTGTAAAGGAGTGGAATTGCCTTTTCAACAAAGAATGCTTAGAGACTGAAACCAGTGAAGGCTGAGACGGTCGAGGCATTCAAACGCCTCCCATCCAACGACCCAAGTTTCTAAAAAAAAAATGGGGGGGTTTGTTTCCCAAATTATAATGCTTCTTCATTTCATAGAGAATTCCTTTTTATTTTTTATGTTCTCCCCTGGATGCTCCGTTGGTTTTGAATGCCAGTAATGTTTTTTGCCAACGTAGCGACTGCAGACAGATACAGAAGGAGAAAGAGATTTAAATTAAAATTAAAATTAAGAGAGAGAGAGGGAGGGACTGGAGAGTGGGGAGAGTTTTGGTGAGTTACACAGCCAGACAGGGGCCACCGTTCAGCGGTACCCAGCATGATGCCGCTGTTGCATACATGTGCTCGATGGAACTGGGAGAGCGCACTGAGAATTAAAATATAAAATCCTTTTTTTTTCTTCTTCTTTTTTTTTTAAATAAAGAAAAGTGTTTGTTTTATTGTCTGGTGGTGGTAGCTTTTTAACTAAGAGTTGACCGTAGAAAAGTAGCTCTGCAGTAGCTATCCCTGTAGTTTTCCCCTTCCCAGCCCGGAACTAGGAATTTTATGTTGTTTGCCTCATTCGCCCCTGTCAAATGTAAATCAGAGACGTCAGTGGCATGCAGGAAGAACAGAAGATTCATCATTAAATACTGGCAAGTCAGGGATATTTTTCTGATATTTATTTTTATTTATTTTAGTTTGCATGGATGGTTGTTTATATCGTCCGCCATTTTGAAAAATATGAAACTAAGTGACATGGCTTTGTATATCGATTTCTATGCAAACATTTAGATTTACACCCTCCCGCTGTATTTCTTGGTTCTGTCTGTGTAGATTGAGCACTTAAATATCAATATCTCAAATAATAGTTGACTTATTTATCACATGAAAGAAGAATGGCTCTAGTGCGCTTTTGAAGGGTACTTATTTCACGATAGGTACTTATTTCTCATGTCACCGGCCTTTATTGCCTGCCCCGGGTTTAGTGTGATGGATTAGTGCTCTGACAGAAGCCTCCCGAAGAAGGCCTAATGGCAGAAGGGGCCTGGGTGATATCAGGATGCAGGGTGCGCTCCATTCTCGAGTTGTGCAGGGAAAGAAGGAGGAGCTGCGCTACTGGGTGTGGCAGGGAATCCTGCAGTACCTTTCGCCCTGTCCCCTTCTTGATCTTGATCTTCTTCATCATGCAGTTTATGACCCAGAGTATCCATGGTCTAGCATGTTTTGGGCCAGCTTGTGTGGGTTCCATTAAGTTCCATTTGTTCATAATAATATTTAATTTGATAAAAATGAAAATGAGCTGGTGCATAACAGATTCATAAACACACACTCTCTCTCTCTCTCTCTCTCTCTCTCTCTCTCTCTCTCTCTCTCTCTCTCTCTCTCTCTCTCTCTCTCTCTCTCTCTCTCTCTCTCTCTCTCTCTCTCCTCTCCTCCCTCCCTCCCTCCCCCTCTCTTTCCACACACACACATAGTAAATGTGTGTGTGTGACATACGTTCGCACACGCACACACACACACGCACACACACACACACGCACACACACACAGTGACACATACACACACACACACACACACACAGTGACACATACACACACACACACACACACATAATGACATATTGACATACACACACATGCACGTGTGAAGAGAGAAAAAAGCAAAACAGCAGAGCTTTCAGCCATATCCCAGTTCACTGAAAGTGAAACCCTGAAGAATCGCCCCCAACCCTGTCCCTTCATCCCCACCACCAATTGTTTTTAACCCCAGTAGTTAGGGAACTGTTCTGTCTTTGTTTGTCCTTTTGGTTGGGGCCTGGGCATTGCCTTATGGAGTGGACATCTACTGATCTAGGATCAGCTAGTTCCCAGCTTGCTGGGGGTGAACGTGAAAAGTAGCTCTGCCAGTAGCTCCCTGTAGTTTTCCCCTTCCCAGCCCGGAACCAGGAATTTTATTTTGTTTGCCTCATTATTTTTCTGTCAAATGTAAATCTGAGACTCAGGGCTCCCAGGGACCCCCATTTTGGGGGTCTATGAAGTACTAGAATTCTAAGGGACCCTCTAAAAGGATGTGCAGGGGGTCCCAGGGATGCACTATAAAAATTATTTTTAGCATTCACATTGTTATTGGGACCCTCTATCCCTCCTCTAGGAACCTCTATTCTGTAACTTGAGTGTAAGTGAAGGAGTCCCTGGGACCCCTTGTTTTGCGGGACGATTGGGAGCCCTGAGACTGTACTACTACTGTACTAGTACTAGATACTTAGATAGTGTGTGTATTCGCTGATCAATTCTTTATCATTATTTTGTTCCTCCTCCTCTCACCTCTGCTCCTTTTTCTTTGGTCACCCCCTAATGTGTGTGTGGTTTAACCACTGGTTACTTCTAATTCTATAAATAAATGTTTAAAAGTTGGCCACCACCAAAGAAGAAGACTGTACCCACTAACCCAGTAACCCAATGTACTTTGTTCATATCAAAAGATTGTAATTTTTATCAAGTCTGTTTTTCTTTCAGCTCTTGCAGACGGTGTATTTTGGGTTGTGCGTAGCAGCCGTCTTTGCTGGATTCAACCCCTCTGTGACCCCTGGAGAGGTCAAAGGTCAATCAGGTCTCCAAAAGGTCAAGGATGTTGTTCATTCTACGCTGGCTTTTCCTGTCGGCACAGTGAGTAAGAGAGTGCATGGTGGGTCTAAGGAAGAGAGAAAGAGAGAGGATGGGGGGGGGGGGGGGGGGGGTATGTGTGTGTGGAGGATTTGGGGGGGGGGGAGGGACTGTTTGGTGTTATGTGTGAGTGTGTGTGGAAGCTGCGAAGTTTGCTTTTATTTCCAATCTTTTCATAATATAATCACATAATATAATCAATCAAATCAATCGATCAGTCAATCAAATAATTTATGATTTATCAATGATGTTTGTTTTTATTTTCTGCCTTTAGTTTGAATTAGATAATAATGTTGAATGTTGTTTTGAATACAATACTGCTTAAATTTAATGTGCTACTAATAGTACTAATGTCATTGACATTCTATTTGTCATGAAGAACTACTTAAATAATGAGTACAGACTAAGCAGAAAAGCAGAGAGAGAGAGAGAGACAGACACACAGACAGAAAGAGAGACAGACAGACAGACAGAAAGAGAGAGAGACAGTCAGACAGAAACTTGAAAAATTTGAAAACTTGAAAACTTGAAAACTTGAAAACTTGAACTTTATTTTGCAAGGATAAAGATTTTAGGCAACGCCTAGTCTTCCAATCTGTCCTTGATACATACACGAACATAGAATACAAACATGGCAAGGCATGATATTACACATACAGATTTGAACATAAAGGTAGCACCTTTGTACATATACGAACATAGAATACAAACATGGCAAGGCATAAAATTACACATACATAATTGAACATAAAGGTAGCAAAGCAGGTGTTATGATACAGACAGGTTGAAATACGAATTTATAGAATTACGTACGCACAGGTATAATTGTTAATACTTGTGCGGGCATACATGCGTGTAACCATACACGCACACACCTGCACGTGCGCACGGCACACGCAAGAATACATGCATATACGCACAGATATATGTCGAAGCACGTATAAAAGAACTATACATTTTAGAACAGGGTAAACTAATGCAGCCTATGGTATGAAACCGGTAGCAATAGCAATAAAGTGCGGACAATTTAAACATTGATTTTAGACATTGTTGGAGAATAGTAAACAAACAGAGTGATGTGAATACATGAAAGAGAGAGAGAGAGACTGACAGACAGAGAGAGAGAGAGAGAGAGAGTATCATTCCACTAAGCTAAGAAATTAATGAGAGAGAGAGAGAGAGAGAGAGAGAGACTGAAGCTAGGAAGTTGAAATAATGCTTGCTTTAAAAATTAAAAAAATCTATAGTGTGTATAATCTATACTGGTTCATAAATCTGGCCCAAATACAGACACTTTCTTTGACACTTTTTGTTGTTGTTTAATTTATTCCAAAACAAATTTGAAATAATCAAGCACAATGATTTTAGCCTCAAATGACTCAAGATTGCGTCTTAAGTAGTCCTCTCCAGGCCAACATTTTTTTGAAACAGGCATATATATTTTTATATATAGTGATTTTGCTGAGTGTAACTGTTGTGTAATGCTCCTGTTTTCTTGTTGATATGCTTTATCTAGGAGGATTTTACAGTTCAAAAGTTTCAGCTGTAAACTCAATCAGGCTTTGTGCTGAGAATGATCTGCCCCTGTGTCGTGCACTGAGATGTGCACCATCTACATCAAGATGGTCTTGTCTGTCACAAAGTAGTATCAATATAGAGCCACAGAAAATTATCTGACCCTGACTCGTCACTAGGTGGCATGGTCAACTCTGTCCTGAAAAATAGTACATGTAAAAGTATTGCCCTTTCTAGAATAAAGCCTCATTTAGCAGTCTGAAACGTGCAGAAAAACAATGTTGTTATTCCAACGCTATTTACCAGTGTGTATTTTTAAGTTTAGCTTTTTATTAATAATTGATTTCACTGATCAATTACTTTCTTAACATTATAATCTATCTCTAAGTACTAATCAATGTTAATCTTAACCCTGCTTTTGCAGATTTCAAACCATGGGGCTTGCCAGCTTTGCTTCTTTTATTTCTATTTCTTCTTTTTTTCATTTTTGCCTTCAGGTGTTTGTGTGTGTGTGTGTAGGGATGTGTGTTTCTGTTTCTGTGTGTGCTTGTGTGTGTATAGGCCTCTGCAACTAGGGTTATTAACGCCCTTGACAGTGAGAGTGATGCCCTTGCTGGTCAGTACTGACAAGGGCATTCACTCTTGCGAAAGGCAGCCATTTAGTGGCATCAAATAGGGTTATTGGTGAGAGTTATCCCCCTTTTTGGTCAGTACTGAACCATCTTCCCCAACCCACCAAGGGCATTCACTCTTGCAAAAGGTGTTCGTTGGAGACCCCAATACATGTGACATGTGTGTGTGTGTTTCTGTTTCTGTGTGTGTATACATGTGACGTGTGTGTGTGTGTTTACTGTTTCTGTGTGTGTATACATGTGACGTGTGTGTGTGTGTTTCTGTTTCTGTGTGTGTATACATGTGACGTGTGTGTGTGTGTTTACTGTTTCTGTTTCTGTGTGTGTATACATGTGACGTGTGTGTGTGTGTTTACTGTTTCTGTGTGTGTATACATGTGACGTGTGTGTGTGTTTACTGTTTCTGTGTGTGTATACATGTGACGTGTGTGTGTGTGTTTACTGTTTCTGTGTGTGTATACATGTGACGTGTGTGTGTGTGTTTACTGTTTCTGTGTGTGTATACATGTGACGTGTGTGTGTGTTTACTGTTTACTGTTTCTGTGTGTGTATACATGTGACGTGTGTGTGTGTGTTTACTGTTTCTGTGTGTGTATACATGTGACGTGTGTGTGTGTTTACTGTTTACTGTTTCTGTGTGTGTATACATGTGACGTGTGTGTGTGTTTGTGTTTCTGTTTCTGTGTGTGTATACATGTGACGTGTGTGTGTGTTTACTGTTTCTGTTTCTGTGTGTGTATACATGTGACGTGTGTGTGTGTGTACTGTTTCTGTTTCTGTGTGTGTATACATGTGACGTGTGTGTGTGTGTTTCTGTTTCTGTGTGTGTATACATGTGACGTGTGTGTGTGTTTACTGTTTACTGTTTCTGTGTGTGTATACATGTGACGTGTGTGTGTGTTTACTGTTTCTGTTTCTGTGTGTGTATACATGTGACGTGTGTGTGTGTTTCTGTTTCTGTGTGTGTATACATGTGACGTGTGTGTGTGTTTCTGTTTCTGTGTGTGTATACATGTGACGTGTGTGTGTGTTTACTGTTTCTGTTTCTGTGTGTGTATACATGTGACGTGTGTGTGTGTGTTTCTGTTTCTGTGTGTGTATACATGTGACGTGTGTGTGTGTGTTTCTGTTTCTGTGTGTGTATACATGTGACGTGTGTGTGTGTTTACTGTTTCTGTTTCTGTGTGTGTATACATGTGACGTGTGTGTGTGTGTTTCTGTTTCTGTGTGTGTATACATGTGACGTGTGTGTGTGTGTTTCTGTTTCTGTGTGTGTATACATGTGACGTGTGTGTGTGTTTACTGTTTCTGTTTCTGTGTGTTTCGCATTTGGTATTAGGTACTTTATAGTCACAGAGGCGTCTCTTTGAAATTCGGGTTGCTCCCACCTGGAGAGCGCGTCGCATCCAGAGGCGCGCCACCCATTTAAAAAAAAAAAAGGTTTTGCATGCAATTTTTGTTGACGGGGGGGGGGGTGTAAATTTTGACCAAATGACAACTTTTTCGTTGCCACTGGGTTTAATCTATGCTAAGTGCATGGGCACACTGGACCTCAGTTTGTTGTCATCCGAAAGACTCCACATTCAGACCATAAATCCTAGTGCAAAGTGAGAGGAAAAATCCCCTGTACCCAGGTTCGAACTCGGGTTTACTTGACACGAAGCGAATGCGCTACCACTGTGCCACTCTACACTGTTTCTGTGTGTGTATATATATGTGTGTGTGTCTATGTGTCTGTCTGTCTGATTGACTGTGTGTGTTTTCAGTTTGTGGTGTGCACATTCTGGGGGCTGTATGCTGTGGATCGGGAGCTTGTGTATCCCAAAGCTTTAGACGCTCTGTGTCTGTATGTGTGTCTGTCTGTCTGTCTGATCGACTGTGTGTGTGTTTTCAGTTTGTGGTGTGCACATTCTGGGGGCTCTATGCTGTGGATCGGGAGCTTGTGTATCCCAAAGCTTTAGACGCTCTCATTCCTCCCTGGCTCAACCATGTACTGGTACGTTTCGCTGTTTTTCTGAACCTTTATGCCTTCCTTTGCATTTGCATTTTCAGTGCTTGTGTCTTTCTTTCTGCGTGCACTTGAACAACATTTTTGCTATGGTGCGGTTGTGTTGTTGTTGTTTGCACTGTTTTCTTTTCGTTCTGATTGTTTTATGATTTTTGTTTGTTTTGGTTTTGAGCGAGTTTGATTTTGTTTTTATTCTGACCCTTGTTTCTTGTGTTTTGGGGCTTCCATGGCTCTTATATTTGTGTGTTTCCAGTTTTGGGTTCTTTAGTTGTTGTTTTTTCGCTTTTTGTTTGTGTTGTGTGCTCTTATATTTCTTGTACACAGCATCTTTGGATTGCTATTTTTAGTTTGATCATTTCGCTTTTATCTTGAGTTTTGTTTTCTTTCTTTTTGTTTTCTTTGGGGGGAAAAATTGTTTTGATATTAATTGAACCACTGTGTGAATTCTTACGCGCACGCTTTAGTCTTTTTCAGCTTGCTTAGTTCAACTTTTGTCTGCTAACAGACTGGCTGCATGGGTGAAAGTAGTTCAGGCAGTCTCCCAAAATCAGGATTGAAAAAGGTGATAGAAAGAAACAGTCTTCAGGATTGGATGTCTTGTCATCCGGAACCATGGTCTTATATATAAGTTATAAGATCAAACATTTCTGCCAACCTGCCAACATTGGTGGCAGATTAAAACAAGAGATAATAGATATAATATGCAATTCTAACACCATCCCCACCCATCCTGTACACACACACACACACACACACACACACACACACACACACACACACATTAGAAATTACTTTTAATGCGGTCACCACTTCAGGTTTGGAAAGATTCAGAGAATGATGAAAATACATGTCATTTCAGGATTGTGAGAATGCTTTACTTTTCACCCGGTACCCATGCTGGCTGAGCACTGTTCAATTAACTGGGCTTTGTGCGGCCCTGCAAAGCCTCCACTTTCCTGCTGCTTGTTTTGCACACAATGGCCTGGCTCTTTCAGTTTCCTTACTTTAACTGGGCTTTGTGCGGCCCTGCAAAGCCTCCACTTTCCTGCTGCTTGTTTTGCACACAATGGCCTGGCTCTTCCAGTTTCCTTACTTTAACTGGGCTTTGTGCGGCCCTGCAAAGCCTATAGCTACTTTCCTGTTGCTTGTTTTGTACACTTTTCCACCATGGCAGTTTCCTTACTTTAACTGGGCTTTGTGCGGCCCTGCAAAGCCTATAGCTACTTTCCTGCTGCTTGTTTTGCACACAATGGCCTGGCTCTTTCAGTTTCCTTACTTTAACTGGGCTTTGTGCGGCCCTGCAAAGCCTATAGCTACTTTCCTGCTGCTTGTTTTGCGCACAATGGCCTGGCTCTTTCAGTTTCCTTACTTTAACTGGGCTTTGTGCGGCCCTGCAAAGCCTATAGCTACTTTCCTGCTGCTTGTTTTGTACACTTTTCCACCATGGCCTGGCTCTTTCAGTTTCCTTACTTTAACTGGGCTTTGTGCGAAAGCCCTGCACACAGGCCTGGCTCTTTCAGTTTCCTTACTTTAACTGGGCTTTGTGCGGCCACTATTCCTGTTGCTTGTTTTGTACACTTTTCCACCATGGTCTGGCTCTTTCACTTTGCTTACTTTAACTGGGCTTTGTGCGGCCCTGCAAAGCCTCCACTTTCCTGCTGCTTGTTTTGCACACTTTTCCACCATGGCCTGGCTCTTCCAGTTTCCTTACACGCTGTCCGCACTGCTTAGCGAACGGGAAAGGGAAACCAGTGTCTGTGCACACTTTTCCACCATGGCCTGGCTCTTCCAGTTTCCTTACACGCTGTCCGCACTGCTTAGCGAACGGGAAAGGGAAACCAGTGTCTGTGCACACTGGCCTTGCCTAGGGAACACCCCCATTCTCTGAGCCACAAGAATGGTCATGCTTTTGATGCTCTCTAGTCTCTAAGGCTGCAGCACTCAGAGTCAGACCCAGTAGTAGAAGTCAAGTACGGCTCTAAACTCTGCGTCATTGAAACAACGACCAAAGGCAAAGAGACGGGTCTGTTTCTCCAGATTTATGAACCAGGTAGACAGACGAAGGATTCAAACCGTATGATTTGACAATCTACCAAAAATAGATTATGACCTCTACCCCACCTCCCTGTTTACTCCCCTCCCTCTCTGCCCCTCCCCTTCCCCCATGCCCCCTCCCCCTCCCCCATCTTCCCCCCTTTCCCATCCTTTCCTACCCCCCTTGGCAGTTTGTGCAGGTGGTGTTTTGGGGCCTGTTTGCGGTGAATCGTGATCTGATTTACCCGGAGAGTCTGGCCAGCGTTGTGCCCCCTGTCATCACACACATTGGCGTAGGTGGCGCCTTCTCCTTGTTGTCGCCGCAGTGTCTTCTTTTAATTTTTGGTCGGTGTTGTTGAAATTCACCGTTTGATTATCAGTGGCAGCATCTAAATTGCTACCTTCCTTTTAACAGACCTGTTTACTCTACTCTTTTCGAGTGGTATTCTACTCAATTTGGACCTCTACTACTCTTCAAAATTGAAAATAATGCTCTAATTACTCATTTTCAGTTAACATTATTTGATGGTTTAATGAATAAAACTACACATTTTGCACCAAAACTACTCCTTTCAGCTATCCAGACTACTCGAGACTTGTGTAGGGGGTAAACAGATCTGTTGTAATCACCCTTTCAACTACACTGTATTAACTAAGCACTAATCAAGTTTTTGTGTGTGTTTTTGCATCAGTAGTCTGTTCTGATTTTTCTTAAAGACTAAAGGTAAAGATTTGTAATTTAAAAAAAATATTCTGCTGAATATTAAGACTTGAATAGTCATTGACTCTGTAAATACAAAGCCAAAAAAACATTTGCCTCACTCTGACTCCCAGTGTATTGTCATCTGTTTCACCTATGTGTGTGTGTGTGTGTGTGCGCCTGCATGTGTGTGTGTGTGTGTGTGTGTTTGCAGCATACAACAGTGCTGCCTTTGCTTTTGGTGGAGAAATGCATGGTGTACCATCAGCACCTGAGCCGACGGAACGGGATTTGTATTCTGGGCGCCTTCGCTTTGTCGTATCTACTATGGTGAGTCGCAGCTCCGTGGGGGGGGGAGATGAGCAGGCATCAGAACTGTCAGAGGATTCAGAATTTCTGACAGAGGATTGGCTTCTCTGGCGAAAATGGTGTTTTACGTCCTCTTGGTCTGAATCAGACACATATGGGACATTTGTAAATACAAATATGGTGGGAACAATACTGGAGGCAATGCCCGGAGGCAGTACGAAACCAGTAAAGTCCCTATTTTTTTTATTAATACAGATAGGTGTAGCGGTGACCACGCCTCGGTTAAACCTCATCGGCTATGGCACCGCTACAAGTATTTGTTGCATTGCATTAGGGAAAGCTTCTCTGGTCAGAGGTTTTGCCTTTTTATTCAGTGCTATTCTTTGTGTTAAATAGCATTGTGAAGTGATTTATCACAATATTAAGGCTTTTTGGTAGTGTTGGGAACTCATTTCAGATTGTCCCTCTTCAGTCTGGGGCGGTGATGGCCACGCCTTTCAGAGGATTGGAAACCTCATCGGCTATGGCACCGCTACAAGTATTTTTTGCATTGCATTCAGGGAAAGCTTCTCTTCCTTCAGAGTCCCTTTTGCCTTTTTATTCAGTGCTATTCTTTGTGTTAAATAGCATTCTTCTGTCTTCTCTTCCTTCAGTGATTTATCACTTCTCTTCCTTCAGTTTGTCCTTTTTGCTCTTCTGTCTTCTCTTCCTTCAGTTTGTTTTCATCTCCTGGAACTCATTTCAATGTTGTCCCTCTTCATCTCCTGCTCTTCTGTCTTCTCTTCCTTCAGTTTGTCCCTTTTCTTCTCCTGCTCTTCTGTCTTCTCTTCCTTCAGTTTGTCCCCTTTACTCCTGCTCTTCTGTCTTCTCTTCCTTCAGGTCCCCTTTCATGGACTCTTCAGACTATTCTGATGCCTGGCTGAGGGGAAAGGGACTTTGTTTTGTGTTTCTTCTCCTGCTCTTCTGTCTTCTCTTCCTTCAGTTTGTCCCTTTTCATCTTATTCTTTCTCCTCCATGTTTGTCTTTGTGTTCTTTCTTCTATTTATTATCATCATTATCTATCATCATTTTCATTGGGTTTTTTTTAGTAGTACTAGTAGCATTATCGTTAGTACTATAGTGTCTTCAGGATATTTGGAATAATCTTTCCAGCAGACCTATGGTGTACCCAATGCTACAATCATCATCATCAGCAGCAGCAGCAACATAATCATTATCATTTTCATCATCACATCATTATATTCATTGTCATCATCATCATCAACATCTTTTTTTTATCATTTTCATCATCATCATCATCATCATCATCACCACCATCATCTTTTTTTTATCATTTTCATCATCATCATCATCATCGTCGTAATCATCATCACCATCATCTTTTTTATCATTTTCATCATCATCATCATCATCAGTATTATTTTTAATGCTCGCAGGGAAATTGCTGGATATCGTCGCCTACAGTCAGAAGCTTTAGCTAAAGTTATCCAAATTTGTTGCTGATGTAAGTGCTGACTTTGATAAAACTGCTCCTCAGGAGGCGTTCTGGCTCAGTTGGTTAGTCGCTGGCTCATAATCCAATGGGTTTGCAAGTGGGTGGGTGTGTTCAAACCATACTTTATCCACAGTGATGTGTCCTTGGGCAAAGACACTTTACTTCTATTTGTTAGTCCTTCGGATGAAAGTTATAACCGAGGTCCCGAGTGCGAACGTATGCACAAGATCTTGCGCACACGTTAAAGCCCATTCCACTACCCGGTAGGAGTAGGCCATGTTGTGCCGGTGGGATGGATGACACGAACTCACATATGCAAAAATGGTTGGCGCTGTACTAGCGGAGACGTGCTCTCCAGGTGGGACCAACCCGTATTTCACAAGTCTGTGCATATAGCAAAAAGTATACCAACAACACACACATTAACCCTCTTGTGCCTGACGCTCTGTGCTCTCAATCACCTCTGAAATCCTAACCCAAGGGACGTCACTCCGTACAAAAGGCGGGGTAGCGTCAGAAAAATAATAAAATAAAATATACCCTACCAGATTTTGTGTGTTTTTTTTGTTTTGAATGCGTTGCCGAGATGTCTGTCTGAGTTGCAAAAGGAATTTCATGATGTTATGGGGATGCATGGCTCCACAAAAAAAATCAAAATGCCAAAGTGTATTAGCAAACTGCATTCACTAGTCATTCACTGCCTACTTTTGCAGACTGTTGAAGCCTAAGACGACTGAAATGGAAATGTAGATCAAAACCATTCACTTACCCTTTCACTTCACGATCTTATAATTCCTATCTTTCACAAAAAAGGGAATTTTCATCGCTGTCATCACTCAGTGGATGCAATAACGACTCATCATCCATGATGTAAAAGTCGGGAAAATGCCGATGTCAGTAACACGACTTCAAAAATTCGCATCGATCGAACAAACACAAGCTCGCTGCCGAAATAGGTCAGAATACACTCCTTACTCATCACTTCGCGATCTCATAAGTCCCATCTTTCACAAAAATACGACTATTCATCGCTTTCCTCAGTCAATGGACGCCATAACTGTTCGTCATCCATATTGGAAAAATCGCGAAAATGCCGAAGTCGGTCACTAATTTTCAAAAATTCATATCTTTCAAACCAATCGGCCTAGAAGCCATTGCAAGCAACAGGACGGAAGTGTAATCTGTAGCGAAAGCGAGGCTGAAGCGCTCACGTGACTGCCATGTGATAGAAACAAAATGGAAGCGCCCAAACCGGCCACGTGGAATCCGTACGTTCCCGAATCCGATTTTTTTTTTTTTTAACGTTCTACCGACAAGAGAGTTAAACAAACTGTCTTTATTTTTAGAAAATAGTAGTTTTTCTTTGTTTATTCCCTTCAATATTAAGCATGATGATAACTGATGTCAACAGGATCTCATGGATAGCGTTCATTGCAGACCTGTAGGTTCACCGCACAAGAGAGTTAAACAAATCTGTCTTTATTTCTACTTAGAAAATAATTCACGTAGTTTTTCTTTGTTTATTCCCTTCAGTATAAGAAACCCACGTTTCACGGACTACAAGCATGATGATAACTGATGTCAACAGGATCTCATGGATAGCGTTCATTGCAGACCTGTAGGTGCCAGTATAGAAAACCCCACATAATTCACGGACTACAAGCATGATGATAACTGATGTCAACAGGATCTCATGGATAGCGTTCAATGCAGACCTGTAGGTGCCAGTATGGAAGAAACCCACGTCATTCACGGACTACAAGCATGATGATAACTGATGTCAGCAGGATCTCATGGATAGCGTTCAATGCAGACCTGTAGGTGCCAGTATGGAAGAAACCCACGTCATTCACGGACTACAAGCCGCTTCGTTAGTTAAGCCAACCCGCTGATTTTGTTAAAACAGTTGGAAAAGGCAACGTTTAAGCTGCATCACTGTATAAGCCGAGTCCAAACAAGCAATCAACAAACATCGTGAAAATGAAAGAAAAGGTAATGCTAGGCCATGAAACAGACAGTCACGGACACAATCTAAGGCACACTCAAATTCATGGGTAAATCCAGCCACAGAAAAGCATTAAGCCCTGTATCCACATTCACACAGCCCGTACGCTATCGCTCTAAACAAAAAAACCGCCTCGTATTAAGAAAATTCGCAGTCGCAATTGCCAAAATGAAAACAGATAGTATATGCTTTGTCCAACATGGCCGACTCAAAAAACGCACGGTTACTGGTCAATTCAGTTGTTTTTTTACCAACTCTTCCCGGTGTTTCTTGTCAATCATCCTCTATTCCTTTCATTTCATCCACTGGTTCATTCCTTCGTCAGTAAAAGCATGCACATGGACGAGTTGGCCCCAAACGAGGACGATTCAACTCGTAGAGCGAGGACCAAACGACGAAAAAGAACGGGACGAGTTGGAAAAGAGACGCGTTAACTGGCAACCGTTTTCTTCCCAGTATTTGAACTGTGTCATCTGCTGTGCGCTTCCTGTCACTGAAGTGCATCGGAAAAATCAGAATTCTAACATCGAAGCCTGTGATACGGGTTAATGAGTAGTTATTGTGACGGGGTCTGGTCGTATCGAGCGCAAACCATTTCGTGCGCTTGTCGTTTCGAGCACAAATTTCACTTTTTTCTAGGGTTAGGGATAGGGTTAGGTAAATGAGCACAAATTTCACTTTTTTCTAGGGTTAGGGATAGGGTTAGCATTAGGTAAATGGTTCAAGTAATGAAAGAGTGAAATTAGCGCTCAAAATAGTTTGCGCTCGAATCGACCCGTGACCATTGTGACTTCTGGTGGTGTTACTGTTTCTTGATACTGAATTGGTTTAAACGAATTTTATTGAAAATCAATATAAACAAATGCAAATGAGCACAACAAGCTTAAAGACCCACTACGTCACGTGTCCAAATCACGGTTTTCCCTCTTATAGCTGGTAAGAAATCTTATTTTGACCAAAGACTCTAAAAGGGTAAGATGGACTACTTAAGAGTTACGGCGAACCGGGCTGATAGAGTTATCGTTAGTGGGGTAGTTACACCATTCACAGTGGCGGCTATCCAAAGACTCAGACTGGAATTTGAACGGAGAATTCAACTGGCCTATCAACATGTTTTTAACCTAAATGTGTCACGTTTAAAAAGGACATAACCAGTGTTTCTGTCCTCACTACTCATATAGGGAAAAGGGACCGGATGTTAGTCTTTTCTTTTCAGTGTCTTTGTTTTGACCAAGTGTTGCTCCCATGCAAATTGCCTCTTGCATGAAAACGAGACATCACTTTAAAGAGCAGCCTCGATCGTATATGAGGAAAGTCTGAATGTGGGCCACACCGACCCAGAAAAAACCAAGGGACTTAATCCAGCCAACTCAGATTAACCACATTTGGTTTAACACCCATGTCACTAAAAGGCATCAAACCAGGGTCTGTTATCCAAAGACCCTTTTTCTTCATGAAAAGGCCTTATGGCTGCAGCGGCGAAAGGGTTAAAAAATGGCTGGCGGCGAAAGGGTTAAAGGTTATACAAGATGCTCAAACACAGATATGTTACACAATATTGGCTGCCAAAAGTAAATTATAAGTAAAGTAAATGATACTGAATTGAAGGTGTGTCGCCGTTCTGAGCCAAATTCAGCTGCCGATAGTCTACCGAACACATTCTGAACGACCAAACCTTGGTGTTTTCTTCTTTTTGGTCATGGTGGAGACCGTGTTCTGAGTTGATTTCAGTTTTCACAACGTTAAGGCCGCAGCATTAGACCAGCTGTGGGGGTCTGTTTCAACGGGGGAAAATTGCGTACAATAGTCTGTGAATGACGGTACAAGTGATGAAGAATCATGAGAGCCATTTTCATCATCATCATCATCATCATCATCATCATCATCATCATCATCATCATCATCATCAATATTGTCACTGTTAATTTCAGGATCTTATGGATAGCGTCATCATCATCATCATCATCATCAATATTGTCACTGTTAATTTCAGGATCTTATGGATAGCGTCATCATCATCATCATCATCATCAATATTGTCACTGTTAATTTCAGGATCTTATGGATAGCGTCATCATCATCATCATCATCATCATCATCATTATTGCTGTTATTTTCAGGATTTTATGGATAGCGTTTGTGGCATACCTATGGGTGTACCCGGTGCTACAAGTGATGCAGAATCATGAAAGAACCATTTTCATCATCATCACTATCATCATCATCATCATCAATATCATCATCATCATCATCATCAATATTGTCACTATTTTTTCAGGATTTTATGGATAGCGTTCGCGGCAGACGTATGGGTGTACCCGGTGCTACAGGTGATGCAGAATCATGAAAGAGCCATTTTCATCGGTGTTCTTCTCCTCTTCTTCATCATCCTCTACCTCATCGGGGAGGCCAGCACCAATTTCTTGTGGCGTAAGTCAGCGATGTGGGGTGAATGTATCACTATGCACAGGAGTGTTGGGTACTTGTGTAAAGTGTAGTTTAGTACTTAGTACAGACCTGCCAACCTTTCTGCTTGGAGCGGACTTTCCTCCGCTCAGACTACATTTCTTCTGCTCAAGTCCATAAAATTCCGCTTTTGAAACTTTAAAAAAAAAAGTGTTTTTGAACACACAAATTCATCGTCTTATATACAGAGCAGCACAGCTGCTGTGCATATAACCGACTTTCTAGTTTCTATTTGCGCACTATTTCTCTTTCTATTTCTATTTCTATTTGCGTCAAGATGGCGATTGACACATCGATGTGTGTGAGACTCTGGGGAGAAAAGAAAGACAATAGACCAACATTTCTGCCAAGATTACATGGAAAAGTATCTGTGCATTCAGAGATCAAGAAAGCGTGCATCATGCTAGATGTATGATGTGCTCACTACACTAAAAGTCTCCTATGGAGGGTGTCCAGACATCAAATACCTCATTGCTTCTCATTGTCTTATCGAATCTGCAAACTCCCAGACTTCGTCTTCCACCGTTACCGACTTTTTCAAGCCAACGGAAGGAAAGGAGAACAACGATGCACTTAAATTCATTATCTTCTTTCTAAGTCTTATTATTTCAGTCATCTATGGCACCAACTGTCTTGGTCTGCCCAAATAAAAAGGGCAGAGGAACAAACCAAAAGCTTCTATTGTGTTAGGAATAGTTGTGACACTTCCAGACAAGACTAGTTTCAAACAAGACAAGTTTCACTAGGATGAAAATTGCTTGCTTCAAATTATGTTTATGTGCGCGAAAGGTAAGATGCCGCGTCAAAATTCCTCTTAGCTCCCAAAAATTCCTCTTTCCTGCTACAAATATTCCTCTTTGGTCTGTTGGGGGGTTGGCAGGTCTGTGCAGGGTGCATGGTGGTGTCTTTGTTTTGTGGACTTCATTATCTGTGTGTGTTAGTCTGTACAATACAGGGTGCATGGTGGTGTCTTTGTTTTGTGGACTTCATTATCTGTGTGTGTCTGTAAAATACAGGGTGCATGGTGGTGTCTTTGTTTTGTGGACTTCATTATCTGTGTGTGTGTCTGTACAACACAGGGTGCATGGTGGTGTCTTTGTTTTGTGGACTTCATTATCTCTGTGTGTGTGTCTGTACAACACAGGGTGCATGGTGGTGTCTTTGTTTTGTGGACTTCATTATCTGTGTGTGTGTCTGTAAAATACAGGGTGCATGGTGGTGTCTTTGTTTTGTGGACTTCAGTATCTGTGTGTGTGTGTGTCTGTACAACACAGGGTGCATGGTGGTGTCTTTGTTTTGTGGACTTCATTATCTGTGTGTGTGTTAGTCTGTACAACACAGGGTGCATGGTGGTGTCTTTGTTTTGTGGACTTCATTATCTGTGTGTGTTTGTCTGTACAACACAGGGTGCATGGTGGTGTCTTTGTTTTGTGGACTTCATTATCAGTGTGTGTTAGTCTGTAAAATACTGGGTGCATGGTGGTGTCTTTGTTTTGTGGACTTCATTATCTGTGTGTGTGTCTGTACAACACAGGGTGCATGGTGGTGTCTTTGTTTTGTGGACTTCATTATCTGTGTGTGTGTCTGTACAACACAGGGTGCATGGTGGTGTCTTTGTTTTGTGGACTTCATTATTTGTGTGTGTGTCTGTACAACACAGGGTGCATGGTGGTGTCTATGTTTTGTGGACTTCATTATTTGTGTGTGTGTCTGTACAACACAGGGTGCATGGTGGTGTCTTTGTTTTGTGGACTTCATTATCTGTGTGTGTGTTAGTCTGTACAACACAGGGTGCATGGTGGTGTCTTTGTTTTGTGGACTTCATTATCTGTGTGTGTTTGTCTGTACAACACAGGGTGCATGGTGGTGTCTTTGTTTTGTGGACTTCATTATCTGTGTGTGTTAGTCTGTACAACACAGGGTGCATGGTGGTGTCTTTGTTTTGTGGACTTCATTATCTGTGTGTGTTTGTCTGTACAACACAGGGTGCATGGTGGTGTCTTTGTTTTGTGGACTTCATTATCTGTGTGTGTTAGTCTGTACAACACAGGGTGCATGGTGGTGTCTTTGTTTTGTGGACTTCATTATCTGTGTGTGTGTTAGTCTGTACAACACAGGGTGCATGGTGGTGTCTTTGTTTTGTGGACTTCATTATCTGTGTGTGTTTGTCTGTACAACACAGGGTGCATGGTGGTGTCTTTGTTTTGTGGACTTCATTATCTGTGTGTGTTAGTCTGTACAACACAGGGTGCATGGTGGTGTCTTTGTTTTGTGGACTTCATTATCTGTGTGTGTTTGTCTGTACAACACAGGGTGCATGGTGGTGTCTTTGTTTTGTGGACTTCATTATCAGTGTGTGTTAGTCTGTAAAATACTGGGTGCATGGTGGTGTCTTTGTTTTGTGGACTTCATTATCTGTGTGTGTGTTAGTCTGTACAACACAGGGTGCATGGTGGTGTCTTTGTTTTGTGGACTTCATTATCTGTGTGTTAGTCTGTAAAACACAGGGTGCATGGTGGTGTCTTTGTTTTGTGGACTTAATTTAAGTTATTAGTATCTGTGTGTTTGTCTGTAAAAGTACTAAAACACAGGGTGCATGTGTGGTGTCTTTGTTTTTGTGGACTTCATTCAATGTGTTAGTACAGGGTTGTTGTTTGCCGTCGGCCTTCGGCGATTCGCCGAAAATTACAAAAAGTGTCCTAAAAGTCAACCGTCCTGTCGGCCCAGTGGGCTGAAGGTTTGATTACCAAATCGGCACGAGTATGTCCGGTTTGTTATGAAGAACGAAGTGAAACAAAGTTTGCTTGCACAGCGTGTGACCGAGATAAAAAAGCTAACTTTGTCGCGTCATGATTTTGCTAGCACAAGGCCAATTGCCTCGTGAGAGTTGCTTCCCTTGCTGCTTATGGCGGAAAATTTCTAGCACCATCTCTGTAGTATCTGTGTGTTTGTGTTTGTGTGCAGGCAAAGAGCGGTCCATTCTCGCTGCCAAAAAGATGAAGCACAAGTGAAGGAACAACCGATGTTCCATGCCAACCTCATGACATGTCACTGCCATGAAATCATCACGTTATAATTTTGTGCAGTGTCATGTAACTGTCACTGACAGCATTCTGCCTTTAAAGTTGTTACTGTATTTTATGCTGTGATGTGTTGGTTTTGCATCGTATTGATTTGACTGATTCCAACAATCTGTTATTGTTTTGACATTGTTTTTACCTATCATTGTTTTGATTCTAGTTTATAGTTGATAGCCAAAACAATGAAATGTGAATTGTTTTTACTGAATCAAATAATCGGTTATTGTTTGGCATTGTTTATACCTATTTTAACAATCATTTCATTGATTTGATTCTAGTTTATAGTTGATAGTCAAATCAATGAAATGTGAATTGTTTTTACTGAATCAAACAATCGGTTATTGTTTGGCATTGTTTACACCTACTTTAACCCCGTGACTGCCATATGTTATTAACAATCATTTTACTTGTCATTCTACTTTGTAGTTGATAAGCAAAGCAATGAAATAGAAGTTGAAGGTGGGCTAGATATAGACAGCAGTGATTGTTGCAGATATATATGTCGGGGAAAGAGAGAGAGAGTGTGTGATAAACCTCGCTGTAACTGACAATTAGACACAATGATTCCACATTGTTATAAATTGACTTTGCATTAAAAGTTAGTGTTTAGCTTGTGTAAAGGCTTGTATACGTTACATCCGCAATTTTCAAGTTCCATGAGGAAACCCATACACTTGTATACGTTACATCCACAATTTTCAAGTTCCATGAGGAAACCCCATACACTTGTATACGTTACATTTGCAATTTTCAAGTTCCATGAGGAAACCCATACACTTGTATACGAAGTAAGTGGACGGAGATTGTGCATGAGTCTCTGCGTGTGACGTATATGTTACGCGTAATGTGAACAATTGCCTAATGTTGACATTATGCAATACTTTGCCTAATGTTAACACTAGAAATTCACTTGCCTAATGTGTAAAATATGTCCAGATTAGGCAGATATTTGCCTAATGTTAACATTAGACAACTGCTTGTTGCCGAATGTGAACAGACTTGCATAATGTGGACAGAAATCAGGCAATATATCTCTTTCTCTCTCTCTCTCTCTCTCCTTGGGGCGCCCGATGACTGACGTAGATCACTAGATGAAGATTGGCTCGCGTCGTCATGGTTGACGCGAATACGTGACTGACCTCTGTTTTCACAGAGAAAGTCCAATTCCTCTTCTGTGTGTACTTCGCCAAACATTGCGTGTGGCACAACAGTTGACAACAATCCCACTTTGGGATCTTCCCCAAAAGTTACTTTGAAGGGGCTCTGTCTGATCGTCTCATGCTCACTGATATTAATCTGCCACTGCGCAAATTTGAGTCCCATTGACCACTTCTTGCTCTTGTTTTCCTTCATCCAAATTGCCAGCTTGTCCTGTACGACACCATTGACACGCTCAACGGCTCCTTGGCTCTGGGGGTGCCGAGGCCTACCTGTCACAAGCTTCAGGTCGGGCCACAGAGTAGAGAGTTCTGCAATAAGAGAATTCACAAATTCTCTCTCGTTATCGGATTGTAGAATTGCGGGAGCACCGAACAAGAGGAAGATGTCCAGTAGGTTCAAGGCGACTTCTTCAGCTCTTTTTGAGGTCAGTGGGCGAAGTATGCAAAATTTGGTGAAATGGTTAAGGTAAGTCATGATGTACTTATAGCTTCCATAGGGCAGGGTTTGGAAATTGATCAAGTCAACTTGTCCTCTGGAAAAGACAGCATGGCTTCGGACCGGCTTCACAACCAAAGTTTTCGCGATCTTTCTTGATTTCTTCTGGTGACATGATTGACAAAAGGAGATGAACAGACGGCATGCTTCTGGAGTTATATTGCCCCACTTCTTTTTTGCCTCCATAAACGTTTTCTTTTCACCACCATGCCCGACAGCTTTATGAGCAGAATCAATGATCATAAAAACATCTTCAAATGCAGCAATGAATTTCAGTTCTTCTCCACCGTGTCTGTGTTTGATCAATCTGTCACAATCTCCAACGCGAAGTACTTCAAATCTCCGTTTCACATTAAATTCGTGAACACTTTTTGCGCCCACAGATTGAATCCTCAGAAGTAATATTTTCTGGCACTGTGCTTGGGTATGAATAACGGAGTTGTCTGCTTTTCCTTGAAGCTTTTCTGATAGCTTTTCTTCAAACTGGGCTTTGATATCCATCTTGCAACTGACGGTATTATTTTGTTGCTGAAAACAAAGAACTAATAAAGTCGTGAAGCGAAATGAGCTCACTTCTTGGGTGTCGTTTTCAGCTGTTTTGCGGCACGAAAACAAGTCATGTTCCAGTTCACACCATGTTCTTGATCAACAGCAGAGAGATTTGGGGGGGGGGGGGGGGGGGGGGACTTACAGTCACTTCCCTCAACCCTACCACTCAAACCCTCTTCCTTTACATTTGCGTGATTGACGTGACAATCTTAAGTTTGGGATTCATTTGTTTGTTCGGAGGCTGAAAGCATCAAAACAATTCGCTTTCTAGCCAACATCCATTCCCCTTTTTGCTCATGTTCACATTAGGCAACAACAAAAACACGCCTATTGTGTACACAGGATGTCTGTTCACATTAGTCAAAATGCTCCTGCCTAATGTGAAAGCGTTGCCTAATGTCAACATTATGCAAGTTAGTTGCCTAATGTTAACATCTGGAAAATGATCCTGTTAACATTAGGCAACTGTTCACATTACGCGTAACATATATATACTCCTTCATATTTCTTACTTTCAGATTTTTTTTTACGGATTGCGCGTGTGTTTCCGCCCTGAATTTCTGCTTATATGTGTTCCTCCCCTGGAGCCGCAAGACCACCAGTAGTCAGTTCTGTTTATGTGGCAAAACAATACTGTTGTTCCTCCCCTGGAGCCCCAAGACCAGTAGTAGTCAGTTCTGTTTATGTGGCAAAACAATACTGTTGTTCCTCCCCTGGAGCCCCAAGACCAGTAGTAGTCAGTTCTTTTTATGTGGCAAAACAATACTGTTGTTCCTCCCCTGGAGCCCCAAGACCAGCAGTAGTCAGTTCTGTTTATGTGGCAAAACAATACTGTTGTTCCTCCCCTGGAGCCCCAAGACCAGTAGTAGTCAGTTCTGTTTATGTGGCAAAACAATACTGTTATGTCGCAAACACATTTTCTCTCTTTTTTTTTCTTTCTTCAGATCAGCTAATATTATTGATTATGAATGGTACCTTTTTTTTTCTCTTTTTGTAAAGCAGCTGAATATTCTGGTTGTACTTGTGTTTTCTGTCTGTTGTGGGTATGTGCTTAAAGCAGACTGAAATACAATTTGTTTTTAAAGTGTGCAGAAGGATACAAAATCGAATTGGATCATAATCCATTATTTATTGGAGGAGGCCACAAGCATACATCAATCTGAACCTGATCAAGCCGATAGCTTATAATTGGCAAAAAAGCGTGTCGCCGTTCGCTTGTGTTTCGTCTGCTTCTGTGAAGTCTCGTTTAGAGACGGAGCTGTGACGTCATTGTTAGACAAGTTCCTAAAGTTAAAAAGCCTGTCACTTTGTCTTATTTTGACGTCACAGGTGGTCCAAGGATTTTCTGTATTGCACAAGTCACGTTCCGTGAGACTAACGGACAGTTGATCCCTGGCTCCAGATCTGCGGCAACACAAAAGTGAATTTTTAGAAGTAAAAATAAGAGTGGTCACTTTATCTTGGAGAATGTGACGTAAAAGGTAGGTTACAGCGATAGACTTTGTATACTGTAGCTAAGTATATATCAAGAAACAATTTTGTGACATTTTTAGAGCATTTTTGGATCCGAACTGAGCATCTAAGTCTCCTTTGATGTTTTATTGACATTTTATTTTGAGTCATAGATAGACTGACTGGCACAAAACAAGTAGAAGGAGAAAAGAAGAGCTTTGAATCCATGGTATAATCAGTGGTTATGAACACATGCATGTGCTGATAGGTGCAGGAGTTTCTGTTGAATGTCTTCATCAGGGATGGGGATTGTCCGCCAAACAACACATTTCCGACGAAATGACATTGCTTTTCCGCCGAAAAAGAAAGTGCCAATTTTGTTTTTAGCTCATTCTATTGCTGTTTGAGGGCTTCATCTATAGGGTCTGCCATAAAAGCTTCAGCCTAAGGCCGGGGTCACATTAGACGCGTAAGTTCCATACGGAAAACCCTAAATAAGTGGAAGAAAGGATAAAAGTTGACGCATATAGGGGAAATTTGGACACATGCGCAAATCTTTTCCCTTCTTTGTTTCACTTATTTATTGATTGCGCACGGGTTTCCGCACGGAATATTCGCTTATGTTTGTACATGGCCGTAGAGTCCCGCTTTTCTACTTTTTTTTTCTTTTTTTAATTCCCATGCCTGGTTCATGTACCATAGACATGAGTGTGTCTGAAACAGTTAACACGGTTAGCAAAATGAATAAACTGCCCATCTGATTCTAATCTGCATTTTACTACCCGCATTATTTTGTTTAAGTTGCGCTACCAGATTAAGGTACACAACGTAATTATGCGCACATACTTAATTTTGCAGAAGTTGTTTTTTTCCTAGTTTTGTGTGTATGGTGTAAATGTTTTTGTTTAAGTCTTTTATACTTTTTAAAATTTAATTTCAGACCTTGATTTACGAGGTTTCATTGAAATTTATCGAGCGATATGGATCAAATATTGATATGATGATTTGTTGTTGAAATGGCGGCCATACAGGGAACATTATTGATTTTTTTTAATTTTTCGTCATTGCTTGAACAAATGAAACAAAAACTGTATGACGGTGAGAATGTCGTTTTATCCTTTAGGGATGGGGATGGGTTTCAGTGTATAATGTATGCATGGAAGCCGATCCGCATATTCCAACGAAAACCCGATAAAATACTACTACAAATAACAGATAAGAAATAAGCAAATGGGATAGCGATAGTGCATGGGGAAAACAGAAATAATGGAATTTGGGCATAAATTGAGATAGTAATTTTTCATGATCGAGCAAAGATTCCGTGTTAATACACAGAAAACCGAATTGAGTTATATTGTCTAGTTTTTATTCCATAATTATTTGAAGTTTGCCATTCGAGATAGATCGTTTGCAGAATTCAGACATAGAAGACGTAATTTCGCCTCTTTCTTTCTATTGACTTGATTTAAAAATCAATCGAAAAAACATTCAACATTGTCTTGTGGATGCTGGCAGAATACATAAAAATAGACATAAACATGCCCTAAATAGAAAATCGATGTTTTGGGGTTGTTGACTATTTTGGGCTTTTGCTCAAAAACATTCTGAGCGACTTATGTTGGGTTTGGTTTTTTACCATGCGCCGTCACTTTTAATGTGGATGAGTTTTCAGGTGTAATGTGCACCTGCCTTTAGTCAAGAAATCCAGCATTATTAGGAGTGTTAATATAGCAATATTTACATTGATGAGCATTTTTACAGTACTGTATGTGGTGATAGGAATGTTAAGGTCGCAGTGCACGTTGTTAGATTCCACTTTTCCCCCATGGCAGCACACAGCGATAGGCAAGTAATGTCATGACTAGAGTATCTCTGCGCTGCCATGGGGAAAGAGTCAATACTATCAACGTGTATGTCCACCTTTACTCGAGCTGAACATAGGAATGAATTACTGATTCCCCCCCCTCCCCCGAAATTGGAGTGTGGCTGCCCGACGTAATGTTCTCATCCAATGCACTGCTATGATAGTGTTCAAGTGCTGTTGGTATGCAGACCTGTTTACTCTTTTCGAGTAGTTTTCTACTCAATTTTGGATCTCTACTACTCTTCAAAACTGAAAATGATGCTCTTTAATTCTTGATTACTGCTCATTTTCAGGGAACATTGTTTGATGGTTTGATGAATAAAACTACATATGTTGCACCAAAACTACGGTACTCATTTCAGCTACCCAGGCTACTCAAGACTTGTGTAGGTAACAGGTCTGGGTATGATCCCTGGAGTCTTTTAGCCAGGGTATAACAATAACAGATAGTTTGCTTTTATTCATCAGAAACAATATTTCTCCCAAACGATTATTTTTTTTATTTTTTTTACATAATATTAATCATTGTTGAATTAACAAGTGTGCGTGATTCTTTGTTACTGTGTTTAATGAAACGTTCAATGTAACCATGCACGATGCATACATGTTTTGAGCAGTGCATCTCTGTTGTAGCGTTCATTACTGTGATTAATGGCAGTGCTTACTTTTTTTAATTTGTGAAGCTGTGAACAAGAATCTGGGTGGTTTACTGTTTTGCAAAAATTATGAAAAAATACAGCTGAGTTTGTCTGACCAGTCACCTTGTGTGTATGTGTCTGTCTGTCTAACTGTCTGTGTGCTTGCTTGTGTATGTGTCTGTCTGTCTAACTGTCTGTGTGTGTATGTGTCTGTCTGTCTAACTGTCTGTGTGTGCGTGTGCGTGCACACATAGGTATTTGTTTATAATTTTAGCCTTCCACCACCTTTTGGGGCTTAATTTCAATTTTGGTACAAAATGTATTGTGAACCGTCGCACATAATCACTTCAAGCATTGCGGTGGCAGGTTTGTCGCTGTTCTTGATGACAGTTTTGGTATT
>CM065706.1:42597129-42601831 GCA_017654935.2 Phymorhynchus buccinoides | reverse complement strand
ATAGCGCTGCGTGGAAACGAAAGGAAGAGGACGGCCTCCCTCCTCCCACCATCTCTCCTTCACAACTATCACATGCCAAGGCTGGCACTGGGGGGGAAAGAAAGGAGACGGCCCTCCTCCGTCCTCCTCACCACCATCTCTTCCTTTCCAACCACTATCAATCATTGCCCAGGCTGGCACTGAAAGAAGGAACGACAGCCTCCTCAGTCTCCCGCACCGCCTCCCCTTCCAACCAACTATCATCATCCAAGGCTGGCACTGAAAAGAAACAGCCTCCCCAGTCCTCCACCATCTCGCCCTTCCAACACTATCATCATGCCAGGCTGGTAAACCACTGAAAAGAAAGGAAAGACGGCTCCTCAGTCTCCTCCCCACCTCCTCTCCCTTCCCACCAACTGTCATCATTCAAGGTGCTGGCACTGAAAAGTAAAGGAAAGACAGCCTCCTCAGTCTCCCCACCATTTCCTCCCTTCCAACCACCTATCAATCATGCCAAGTCTGGCACTGAAAGAAAGGAAACGACGGCCTCCTCAGTCTCCCCCACCCCCCCCCTTCGTCTCTCCCCGGTTCTCCTATCTTTCTCTTTACTTCTCTCATTTCTTTCCTTCTACTCTTTTCTTTTCCTTTCTCTCCTTCTGAGTTCCTCTCCTCTGTGGTGTGTCACTTGGTGTTTTTCAGGATTTTTTGTTTTCCTTCTGGGTATTGAAATGTTTTTTGGCGAACATTTTTAAATTTTAGAAGTTTAACCCCGGATTATGAAATGTAGCTACACAAACACTGTTTTGAAGCATTTTGACGTGAGTATTTGTCGCATAAAATATCGGCGCGCTCGGACCCTTTCCCGTTCCGACTCACAATAGACTGTACGAACACAGCAATCGGTGCCTCTCTTCTCAGCGATTTTGTCACTAGTAGGTGCCCCTCGTTTTATATTCGGCGCATAGGTCACATTGGAGACAAAACTATTGCCTTATAACCGGAAAATTACGTAACTTGTGACACCAACCAATGGATGAGCAGTGGACAGATCAGTGAAGCAACCCTCCGACGGACAAATTTGGCTCAGCACACAGTGATACAAGAAATCCATTATCCCTGGGCAGTGAAGGGGCTGATTAAAGCTTGTTATGTTTAATTAACATTGCTGACTGTGCAGCCATCAAGTATTACCGGCGTTCCATTGATTAACATTGTTGACTGTGCAGCCATCAAGTATTACTGGCGTTCCATTGATTAACATTGCTGACTGTGCAGCCATCAAGTATTACCGGCGTTCCATTGATTAACATTGCTGACTGTGTAGCCATCAAGTATTACTGGTGTTCCATTGATTAACATTGCTGACTGTGTAGCCATCAAGTATTACTGGTGTTCCATTGATTAACATTGCTGACTGTGTAGCCATCAAGTATTACCGGCGTTCCATTGATTAACATTGTTGACTGTGCAGCCATCAAGTATTACCGGCATTCCATTGATTAACATTGTTGACTGTGCAGCCATCAAGTATTACCGGCGTTCCATTGATTAACATTGCTGACTGTGTAGCCATCAAGTATTACTGGCGTTCCATTGATTAACATTGCTGACTGTGTAGCCATCAAGTATTACTGGCGTTCCATTGATTAACATTCTTGACTGTGTAGCCATCAAGTATTACTGGCGTTCCATTGATTAACATTGTTGACTGTGCAGCCATCAAGTATTACCGGCGTTCCATTGATTAACATTGTTGACTGTGTAAGCCATCAAGTATTACTGGCGTTCCGTTGATTAACATTGTTGACTGTGTAGCCATCAAGTATTACTGGCGTTCCGTTGATTAACATTGTTGACTGTGTAGCCATCAAGTATTACTGGCGTTCCATTGATTAACATTGTTGACTGTGCAGCCATCAAGTATTACCGGCGTTCCATTGATTAACATTGTTGACTGTGCAGCCATCAAGTATTACTGGCATTCCGTTGATTAACATTGTTGACTGTGTAGCCATCAAGTATTACTGGTGTTCCATTGATTAACATTGTTGACTGTGCAGCCATCAAGTATTACCGGCGTTCCATTGATTAACATTGTTGACTGTGCAGCCATCAAGTATTACCGGCGTTCCATTGATTAACATTGTTGACTGTGCAGCCATCAAGTATTACTGGCGTTCCATTGATTAACATTGTTGACTGTGTAGCCATCAAGTATTACTGGTGTTCCATTGATTAACATTGTTGACTGTGTAGCCATCAAGTATTACTGGCGTTCCATTGATTAACATTCTTGACTGTGTAGCCATCAAGTATTACTGGCGTTCCATTGATTAACATTGTTGACTGTGCAGCCATCAAGTATTACTGGTGTTCCATTGATTAACATTGTTGACTGTGTAGCCATCAAGTATTACTGGTGTTCCATTGATTAACATTGTTGACTGTGCAGCCATCAAGTATTACTGGCGTTCCATTGATTAACATTGTTGACTGTGCAGCCATCAAGTATTACTGGCGTTCCATTGATTAACATTATTGACTGTGCAGCCATCAAGTATTACTGGCGTTCCATTGATTAACATTGTTGACTGTGTAGCCATCAAGTATTACTGGCGTTCCATTGATTAACATTGTTGACTGTGTAGCCATCAAGTATTACTGGCGTTCCATTAACATTGTTGACTGTGCAGCCATCAAGTATTACCGGCGTTCCATTGATTAACATTGTTGACTGTGCAGCCATCAAGTATTACCGGCGTTCCATTAACATTGTTGACTGTGCAGCCATCAAGTATTACCGGCGTTCCATTAACATTGTTGACTGTGCAGCCATCAAGTATTACTGGCGTTCCATTGATTAACATTGTTGACTGTGCAGCCATCAAGTATTACCGGCGTTCCATTAACATTGTTGACTGTGCAGCCATCAAGTATTACTGGCGTTCCATTGATTAACATTGTTGACTGTGCAGCCATCAAGTATTACTGGCGTTCCGTTGATTAACATTGTTGACTGTGTAGCCATCAAGTATTACTGGCGTTCCGTTGATTAACATTGTTGACTGTGTAGCCATCAAGTATTACTGGCGTTCCATTGATTAACATTGTTGACTGTGTAGCCATCAAGTATTACTGGCGTTCCGTTGATTAACATTGTTGACTGTGTAGCCATCAAGTATTACTGGCGTTCCATTAACATTGTTGACTGTGCAGCCATCAAGTATTACATTGTCCACGTGCACCCATCAAGTATTACTGGCGTTCCATTGATTAACATTGTTGACTGTGTAGCCATCAAGTATTACTGGCGTTCCATTGATTAACATTGTTGACTGTGTAGCCATCAAGTATTACTGGTGTTCCATTGATTAACATTGTTGACTGTGCAGCCATCAAGTATTACTGGCGTTCCATTGATTAACATTGTTGACTGTGCAGCCATCAAGTATTACCGGCGTTCCATGCAGCTGGTTCCGGACATCGAGTCCAAGATCGACTTCTTCCAAAACAAGAGTCCCAGAGGTCAGTTGGCTGTTTTGTTGGGGGACAGTGGGTGGATGCCTCATGCCTCCATGCGGGGAGCTGGACCCTTCCATGATTCTCTCCTCCTGGGGATACCGGGGGTCTTTTATAAAAAATAGTTCCCCCGTCTTCTTGAATTTCTGTGATTGTAACGTCCTCTGATCTGCCCCTCTTTGACTCTGCCTTTTCTTTTGCTTACTGTCATCTACTAGTCTTTCTGACTTGTGGGCCCATTCTCCTAGCCTTTTCCCTTTGCTTTCTATCATCTGCTATCTTTCTGACTTATTTGGCCCATTCTCCTGCCTTTTTTCAAAAACATTATCTTCCAAATAATTTTTCTCCTTTGAGCTCGTAATCCGAAATCGGAATGTGTCGGCTGTACGCAGCGGGGAGACCAGTGAAACTGAAAACCGGACACTTGCGTACCTTACCCAGTTATGGCCATATGGCCTGGGGATGGGAATGCAGAAGAAGAAGAGTTTTCCGTTACATGTGACGGTGCATGGGTAAAGCAGACATAAGTCGCTCAGAATATTTTAGAGCAAAAGCCAAAAATAGTCAACAACCCCCCAAAATTCCAATTTCCTATTTAGGACATATTCATGTCTGTTTTTATATATTCTACCAGTATCCGCATGCCTTTGGATTTCAATCGTAAGGTAGCATTCTTTCCGTTTCAGAAAATAACCCTTATTGAATACTCATCCTATCCCTTATTTGAGCAAAGCAAAATGTTGTTTCTTAGTATACATTTTCAATGTGAAAATTGAGTTAAAAGTAGCGAAGCTGCATTTCTATTTCAATAAATGTCATTTGAATGAGTCAATTCAAACCCTTATTGTAGCTCCGCCCTTTCAATCAGCTAGCGTGCGTAGGACTGCTATCGGGGGCTTGATTGTAACATTTGCCAAATGCTTTACATGGCGAAGGAAAGCAGGCAGCTGACAAGTGAAATAGAAAAAGAGATAGCGGGGGGGATGGGGGGGGGGGATGAGAGAAAGAAACATTTTTATATTATGATTGTTGGCGCATGTGTGTCTGTTTTGGCCTCTGTGTGTGTGTTTGTATGTATGTGTGTTGGCGTGCATGCTTTAACGGGAATAAATCACTGACATATAAAGCTCTGAAAGCAGAACGGCAGGCACTTGGCATGTGACTGTCTTTGCATTTGGTGGTGAGTGAACTACATGGATGCCAA
>CM065706.1:42584629-42592129 GCA_017654935.2 Phymorhynchus buccinoides | reverse complement strand
TCTACTCTTTTCGAGTAGTATTCTACTCAATTTGGACCTCTACTACTCTTCAAAATTGAAAATAATGCTCTAATTACTCATTTTCAGTGAACATTATTTGATGGTTTAATGAAGAGGACTACTCATTTCACACCAAGCTACTCATTTCAGCTATCCAGACTACTCAAGAGTGTGTAGGGGGTAAAGAGATCTGACGTAGCCACACCCCGGCTTGTTCAGGTCGCAGAATCCGAGATCAGCAGTCTAAGGGGAGCGAATCTATGTTAGGTCGTCAGGAGGCAACCAACCGAGGAGACACTGCACTGCTGCTGAGTCACTTCGGTGGAGTTCAGTGAAGCCTGTATGCAGGACACCACTTACTAAGCCCCCTACTGACGACAATAATGTCTTAGTTGCGGAGCCAGCATGAGTGAGGTCCTCCTCCGAGGGCGCCACCACATCCGTCCATCGACAGCTCCCCAGAACATACTGATCCCCATGACTTTGACCTGAACGCACCAAGGCATAGACTGGATTGGTAATCGAAACTGAGGTCACCATGAGAGCAGTTCATGCAAGGCCACAGAATTTGAGACATTTTTTTCTTTTTGATGATTGATGAAAAATTAGGCGGATGACGACGATGATGATGATGATGCTATGGAGTTGGTATCGGTCCGAGACTACATGACAGGGCTGTATTCTACGCTTCCTTTCATAATGATATCCCGGCGTTAACCAGACCCAAGAACTACAGACACCTGCAGTGTTGGTCATGAAATTAGAGCAACACTCTCAGAATTGCATACGTTTATTATTACTGGCCTGGGGCTGCCTAGAAAAAAATATAATAAAAAAAAAGTGTAACAAAACTCACCTCCATCAGTGATTCATTTTCAACAACATTTCTGGTTGATCAAAGTTTAATTTTAACTTTGAAATTGTGATTACTTGCATTAAAATTGGAATTATTAGTCTCCTTATTACTATCAGTGTTAACGAACATTTATTGGCTGATGTTTTGACATTTTGAACATTAACAAATGCAAAGGAAGTGCCAAACATACATGAAGCGAAGGCTGGAAGCGTGACAAAGAGAAGTAACTCCAAAAATGTGGTTTGGACTGAGAGAACGAGGATTCAGACAAGTTTGAGACTCAGAAATCGCTGTTCAGAGAATGCTGGGAATTAGGCCCTGACTGGAGTTCTCCAGTTCAGAGAATACTGGGAATTAGGCACTGACTGGCGTTCTCCAGTTCAGAGAATACTGGGAATTAGGCCCTGACTGGCGTTCTCCAGTTCAGAGAATACTGGGAATTAGGCTCTGACTGGCGTTCTCCAGTTCAGAGAATACTGGGAATTAGGCCCTGACTGGCGTTCTCCAGTTCAGAGAATACTGGGAATTAGGCCCTGACTGGCGTTCTCCAGTTCAGAGAATACTGGGAATTAGGCACTGACTGGCGTTCTCCAGTTCAGAGAATACTGGGAATTAGGCCCTGACTGGCGTTCTCCAGTTCAGAGAATACTGGGAATTAGGCCCTGACTGGAGTTCTCCTGTTCAGAGAATGCTTGGAATTAGGCCCTGACTGGAGTTCTCCAGTTCAGAGAATACTGGGAATTAGGCTCTGACTGGCGTTCTCCAGTTCAGAGAATGCTGGGAATTAGGCACTGACTGGCGTTCTCCAGTTCAGAGAATACTTGGAATTAGGCCCTGACTGGCGTTCTCCAGTTCAGAGAATACTGGGAATTAGGCCCTGACTGGAGTTCTCCAGTTCAGAGAATGCTGGGAATTAGGCACTGACTGGCGTTCTCCAGTTCAGAGAATACTGGGAATTAGGCCACTGACTGGCGTTCTCCAGTTCAGAGAATACTGGGAATTAGGCCCTGACTGGAGTTCTCCAGTTCAGAGAATACTGGGAATTAGGCCCTGACTGGCGTTCTCCAGTTCAGAGAATACTGGGAATTAGGCACTGACTGGCGTTCTCCAGTTCAGAGAATACTGGGAATTAGGCCCTGACTGGCGTTCTCCAGTTCAGAGAATACTGGGAATTAGGCCCTGACTGGCGTTCTCCAGTTCAGAGAATACTGGGAATTAGGCCCTGACTGGCGTTCTCCAGTTCAGAGAATGCTGGGAATTAGGCCCTGACTGGCGTTCTCCAGTTCAGAGAATACTGGGAATTAGGCACTGACTGGCGTTCTCCAGTTCAGAGAATACTGGGAATTAGGCCCTGACTGGCGTTCTCCAGTTCAGAGAATACTGGGAATTAGGCCCTGACTGGCGTTCTCCAGTTCAGAGAATACTGGGAATTTGTCTGGAATGAGTTCAGAATCACTGCAGCTACTATCAATAACTTGACTGACTGTGTGGTTCATTTTGTTGCCTGCTTTGTACAGAATTTGGGGCAAACATTTTTTGTTATATCAGAAATAATAATAATAATAAACGGACACTTATATAGCGCTTTTTATCAAGCACAAAGCACTTTACAATTAGCATTGAAACACACACACGCACAACAGACACACACGCACGTACGTGCACGCACGCGAGTGAACGCGTTCCTGCACACAGACATACACACACAGACCCACACACATTTCATCAAACACACAGAGAACACATGCTCACTGAAACGCACACACACTTACACAAACACACAGACACACACGCGCACTCACATACACAAAACACACACGTGCACTCACACTCACAGACACATACTCGCACACACCCACTCCCCTCTTCTCTCTAGCCGAACACAATCTCTCCTGACACCTGCTAACAGTTAACTCATTCGCATTGCAACGATTTTTTATTATTCCCAAAACTCACAAATCACTCCAGCCATACACACAAACAAAACATACATAAACAAAAGGAGAAATAAAGGAAGATTTTTACTTCAGGTTTAGACATAGGGAAGTGGTAGATCAGACTCTTTTTTATATATAGACATTATATAAAAAAAACTTCACCAATTGGTTTCCCCACAACACACCACTACAAAAGCGAAGTCAGGGGGAAAATTGTGGTCTAAGGGAGCGAAGCGAGTTTAGAAGTGACCAAGGTATGGTGTGCGCACAGATTTACTTCCCTTGAAGCAAATGCATCAAATTGACAGTTATCTATTAATTCCGGACATATATGGCTGGAACGACCTGAATGAGTTAAGGGTGTAATGATTACAACTGTGTTTTGCTGCTGATTTGTTCCCTGCAGAATCTGGGGCAAGCACTGTGGCAGCAGCAAGAAGTATGGCGGCTGGCGCAACATGTACATTCAGCGGCCGCACATTCTCTTCAACGGTACGGCTATTTCGCATAGCATTCTTTGTCTGAACTTCCGCAATTCACTGTCACGTTTATGAGAATTCATTGACACGAAAAACCTGGAATGTTGCATCCATGTACCCGATGTTTAAGTTTTAATTCACTAGATGTTTTGTAACATTTTGTAAGCAAAACTTGTTGTCAACTTTTTTTCAGTATCTGTTTTACAAGACCACTTTTTTGTTGTTGCAAAACCAAGCAAGACTTCATTGAATAAAGAGGGAATACTCTCTTTCTAATTAACTCCCCTCCACCAAAGTTGATTACGATACCAATCATCTAGCAATGCGTGGGTCAGAACCAAAGTGAGACAAACAAAGCATCATTCTCAAAAAAGCATAATTCTCTCCACCATTGTTGATGCGTACTGTGTGGGTGGAGGGTCATAAAGGCTAACTTGGCACATCTTTTTTTTTGAGAATGATGCTTTGTTTGTCTCACTTTGGTTCTGATCCACGCATTGCTAGATGATTGGTATCGTAATCAACTTTGATGGAGGGGAGTTAATTAGAAAGAGAGTATTCCCCCTTTGTTCAGTTTCATTCTTTGATCAAGCAAGACTTGTTAACAATTCTAAAAAAAGAAGAAGAAAGAAAACACAAAGGCACACATCAAACTGAAGTAGGGTACAGTAGTGTGCTAATGTTCATAGGCAAGCTTAACCCTTTCACCGCCAGCGTCTCATTTTAGCACCGCAATGGTTTAACACCCATGTGTTAAGGCATCGTATCAGGGTCTGTTATCCAAAGACCCTATTCTCTTCATGTTAGGAGGTACGGATAGGCCTTTAAGTATGTCACAGAGGAATCTCCAATATTACAGATGGTTTTCTCTACCCAGGTAAGTTTAATGGAATTGTTTTGCTGAAAAATGGCGGGCGGCGAAAGGGTTAAGCTAGCATAACTGCCTTATTCACACAGGCAGTTTTGCAACGACGGTTGCAAAGGAACCCCAGAAGTACTGGTCTTCATCGGCTGTCATTTCAGGACCAGAAGAATGTTGTTCTTTCACCCATGAAGCAAGGACAAGTTTTAGCCATGAAAACCTTCCCAGTTATAACTCTTTTGTATTCCGATTCGCCAAACTAGCAATGGAACGTTCCAGGCTTGCATCAATTCACTTTCTCGTTGTTGTTTCCTTTAGCCCTTTCACCGCCAATGTCGCATTTTAGCACCGCAATGGTTTAACACCCATGTCACTAAAAGGCATCCAAGAATTTAATTTTTGGGAGGTAAGGATAGGCCTAATATTATATATGTCACAGAGGAATTCGCATTATTGCTGATATTTTATTTTCTCTACCCAGTTAAGTTTAATGATATTTTTTTGGCTGAAAAATGGCTGGCGGCGAAAGGGTTAACCTTGAAAATGTCTGCTGTGTGCTGGGCAGGCTGTTACATCAGTTGCGCCTCCTACGTGCGTCAGGGGGAGCAAAGCATGGACAGTTTCTACCGGCCCTTCCACGTGGTGGAGTATTACCGCTTCCTCAGGTTCTTCCCTGAAGGTGATCATGTCTGTTAACTTGTCTGGAGATTTGTTCATGTGGCTTCATGTCTTCATTTGCTGGTTTGAACTCAATTTGTTTTAATAACGTGTATTATTATTGAGTAAATATACTTTTATACTAGGTTGTAGGGGTTATGTGTGTGTGTGTCTAATGTGTGTGTGTGTGTGTGTGTGTGTGTGTGTGTGTGTGTGTGAGTGAGTGTGTGTGTGTGTGTTTTGTGTCTGTGTTTTGTGTCTGTGTGTGTGTGTGTGTGTGTGTTGTGTTTCGTGTGCATGTGTGTGTGTGTGTGTGTGTGTGTGTGCGTTTGTCATATGTGTGTGTGTGTGTGTGCGTTTGTCATATGTGTGTGTGTGTGTGTGTGCGTTTGTCATATGTGTGTGTGTGTGTGTGTGCGTTTGTCATATGTGTGTGTGTGTGTCTACTGTGTGTGTGTTTTCTGTCCACCCCCATCCCACTTCAGCATGGTCAGTGTCAATCTACAGCGTGAAAGAAACGGCCCTCACGTTGACTATGCACATTTGTATATGGCACTGTGGCATTTCTTATTCTTTTCTTTTTTCCATCATGTTGAGTGCTGATGGTTTACTTTGACAAGGCTTGATACAGCCTACCAAGATGGGTTACTTTGATGATGTGTGTGCAGATGTTCACCTATATTGCTAATGCTAGTTTCAGGCATCAGAATTTGTCACAGGATTTGACAATTTCAGTGGATTGAAAATGGCTGGGAGAGGATTTGATTGAGGTGGCAGAGGATTTGATTGAGGTGGCAGAGGATTTGATTGAGGGGGCAGAGGATTTGATTGAGGGGGCAGAGGATTTGATTGAGGTGGCAGAGGATTTGATTGAGGTGGCAGAGGATTTGATTGAGGGGGCAGAGGATTTGATTGAGGGGGCAGAGGATTTGATTGAGGGGGCAGAGGATTTGATTGAGGGGGCAGAGGATTTGATTGAGGGGGCAGAGGATTTACCGTAGCTTTTTAAGGTAGTCTTCACCGTCGGATAACTTTTGACAGTAATTTTCTAACTGAATTATGCCTTGCAGGTTTTGGTCTTGCTTGGAACAGATTTCAATGCTGCCCCTCCGTGCTGTGTAAGGCCTCAGTAGCCCTTTTCTCCCAGTTTTCAGAGGGTTAGATGTCAGACAATAGGAATTGTTCGGAAATAATTAAGGGGAGTACTTTCATGGTGTGTGGGAGTGATCTTGCCTAATTCAATGGGTCAAACAGGGGAAGTCACTCTATCATCAGCTCTCGTAGCCTATCGACCCATGTGCTTGAGCAGACATACAGCCCTTAGAACACCTTGCGTCATTCTAAAATTTATGTCATTTATATTTTTACGTCACATTTTGCAAGTTTTATCAGTTTGTGGCCACTGGCCACCCCTAATTTTTCTAAAAAAGATGTTTGCTAGTCGCTGACTCGCATCCTGCGGTTTCAAGCTTCGACGCCATTGTTGCTATGGTATTTGACCGAGTAATGGAGGTAAGCAACTCTAATTTTCACGAAGTACTCTCCCCTAGATTTTTTCCGAAAATCGTCTATTCTGCTGCCTGTTAACTTTGTTTGGTTTTGCCGGCAAGTGCAGTATTGGTGATTGAGTACACAGGCATGAAAACAGCTCTGCTGTTTCCGCCGTCTCCGCCAATTTTGTTTTTTGAAATCGAGCGATCTCCGCCGGAAAAAAAACAACGAACCAAAATTATCTTTACATGGCACAATCTTCATTTCGCGCCTTTTTACTCTTCTGCCATTATCATTTCCAAGAAGGCGTCCGCCGAGAACCCATGTATCGAGTTGGCGAAACCAAAATATAAATACTTGCCCCCTCCCTCAACAAAACTTCTGACGTTAGTTAAAAATCCGGGTGGAAGGATTTATCGGCTAAAAAAATCTCCTTTTTTTTTGGAACAGTAGTTTTCATGCCTGGTACACAGATGCTTCTTTCTTGTTTGTTTTTTCCTCAACAGCATGGTGTTGATGGACTGGTTCGTCTATTTCTGTTATGTCTGCGTGAACAGGGACGGTGCTGATGATGTGCAGTCCCGAGGAGCCGGCCCTGGTGGTGCCCAAATTGGGCAGTCCTCACTGCCGAGTGCAAGGCGTCTTGAAGGGATACTACAAGCTGTCAGCCTCCAAGGTCAGTTAGTGTGTCAGTTATGAGTACAGACTGGTCGGTTAGTGTGTCAGTTATGAGTAGCGTGGTTATGAGTACAGACTGGTCAGTCCTCACTGCCGAGTGCTGGGCGTCATGAAGGGATACTACAAGCTGTCAGCCTCCAAGGTCAGTTAGTGTGTCGGTTAGTGTGTCAGTTACAGGGATGTGAGAGTTACGCGTAAATGCGCTTTTTCTATTCGGGAAAGCCCCCCCCAAAAAAACGAAAGCAAAAAAACGTAATGACGATCGATTTCGCCGACGTTCCCGCACGCTTACAAACAACCCGAAAGCAGAATTTAGCTCGTAGTACTCTCCCTTGCCTGAAAATCGTAAGCTTCTTTGTGATTGGTCAATTTCGCCCAATGACTGCGCGATTCTCATACGCTTGGCGTTTGTTCGATGGCGGTGCAGGCGAGTGATCTTGAGCGATTGTTTTATCCGCAACAATGAAAACTATTCATCGCACTGTCGATGTGAATATCGAGGAGACCGACAAAGGATGCCGATACAAATTTGACTGGGCT
>CM065706.1:42577129-42579629 GCA_017654935.2 Phymorhynchus buccinoides | reverse complement strand
CAGTTCACTGATGAACATCAGTTGTTGCTTACAGTCAGTTTTTTTTTTTGTTGTCCAGGCTGATGAACATCAGTTGTTGCTTACAGTCAGTTCACTGATGAACATCAGTTGTTGCTTACAGGTGTTCACTGATGAACATCATGTTGTTGCTTAAGTCAGTTCACTGATGAACATCAGGTTGCTTACAGGTCAGTTCACTGATGAACATAGTTGCTCTTTTAAGGTCAGTTCACTGATGAACATCAGGGTTTTTTTCTTGCTTACAGGTCAGTGATGAACATTCAGCTGACGAACCCCAGAATCGACGCTTACAGGTCAGTTCACTGATGAACATCAGTTGTTGCTTACAGGTCAGTTCACTGATGGTTGTTGCTTACAGGTCAGTTCACTGATGAACATCAGTTGTTGCTTACAGGTCAGTTCACTGATGAACATCAGTTGTTGCTTACAGGTCAGTTCACTGATGAACATCAGTTGCTTACAGGTCAGTTCACTGATGAACATTAGTTGTTGCTTACAAGTCAGTTCACTGATGAACATCGGTTGTTGCTTACAAGTCAGTTCACTGATGAACATCGGTTGTTGCTTACAGGTCAGTTCACTGATGAACATCAGTTGTTGCTTACAGGTCAGTTCACTGATGAACATCAGTCGTTGTTGCTTACTTGCAGGTCAGTTCACTGATGAACATCAGTTGTTGCTTACAGGTCAGTTCACTGATGAACATCAGTTGTTGCTTACAGGTCAGTCCACTGATGAACATCAGTTGTTGCTTACAGGTCAGTCCACTGATGAACATCAGTTGTTGCTTACAGGTCAGTCCACTGATGAACATCAGTTGTTGCTTACAGGTCAGTCCACTGATGAACATCAGTTGTTGCTTACAGGTCAGTCCACTGATGAACATCAGTTGTTGCTTACAGGTCAGTCCACTGATGAACATCAGTTGTTGCTTACAGGTCAGTCCACTGATGAACATCAGTTGTTGCTTACAGGTCAGTTCACTGATGAACATCAGTTGTTGCTTACAGGTCAGTTCACTGATGAACATCAGTTGTTGCTTACAGGTCAGTTCACTGATGAACATCAGTTGTTGCTTACAGGTCAGTCCACTGATGAACATCAGTTGTTGCTTACAGGTCAGTTCACTGATGAACATTAGTTGTTGCTTACAAGTCAGTTCACTGATGAACATCGGTTGTTGCTTACAAGTCAGTTCACTGATGAACATCGGTTGTTGCTTACAAGTCAGTTCACTGATGAACATCGGTTGTTGCTTACAAGTCAGTTCACTGATGAACATCGGTTGTTGCTTACAAGTCAGTTCACTGATGAACATCGGTTGTTGCTTACAAGTCAGTTCACTGATGAACATCGGTTGTTGCTTACAAGTCAGTTCACTGATGAACATCGGTTGTTGCTTACAAGTCAGTTCACTGATGAACATCGGTTGTTGCTTACAAGTCAGTTCACTGATGAACATCGGTTGTTGCTTACAAGTCAGTTCACTGATGAACATCGGTTGTTGCTTACAAGTCAGTTCACTGATGAACATCGGTTGTTGCTTACAAGTCAGTTCACTGATGAACATCGGTTGTTGCTTACAAGTCAGTTCACTGATGAACATCGGTTGTTGCTTACAAGTCAGTTCACTGATGAACATCGGTTGTTGCTTACAAGTCAGTCCACTGATGAACATCGGTTGTTGCTTACAAGTCAGTCCACTGATGAACATCGGTTGTTGCTTACAAGTCAGTTCACTGATGAACATCGGTTGTTGCTTACAAGTCAGTTCACTGATGAACATCGGTTGCTTACAGGTCAGTTCACTGATGAACATTAGTTGTTGCTTACAAGTCAGTTCACTGATGAACATCGGTTGTTGCTTACAGGTCAGTTCACTGATGAACATTAGTTGTTGCTTACAAGTCAGTTCACTGATGAACATCGGTTGTTGCTTACAGGTCAGTTCACTGATGAACATCAGTTGTTGCTTACAGGTCAGTTCACTGATGAACATTAGTTGTTTGTTTGCTTTCTGACCAAGAAGAGTGTTTTAGTTTCTCAGTAAGGTGTCAGTTGTTGCTTCACTGATGAACATTATTTGTTGGTTTGATTTCTGACCAAGAACAGTTGTTTTTAGTTTCTCAGTAAGGAATGAAAGTTTTTGCTTCAAATTTTGATGTTTTATTGCTGAGGGCTAAAAACATGCTCATTACCCAACACACAACAGGACAGACACAGAGCCACCTCAACAAAACGGTGACACGGACAGACAGACAACACACAGACAGGAGGGGTGAGGTGGAGGCATGTGGAAGAGAGAGAGAGGAGAGGTAGGGGGAAGAGAGTAGAGGAGGAGAAGAGGGGGGGGGGAGAGGAAGGGAAGAGGGGGGGGGGGTGGGGGAGGGTGTACGGACGGGGAGAGGAGGGGTCGGTTTGGAGGAGAGGCAGAGGATGGTTGTCCGCGAGCGGAAGAGAGGGGCGCAGAGAGAGAGGC
>CM065706.1:42559693-42576629 GCA_017654935.2 Phymorhynchus buccinoides | reverse complement strand
ATATTTTTTAAACCAGCAACTCCAATGCATTGATGAAGTATTAAGATATGTCACAAATTGAGTTGTCCATCTCCAAAGTGACAGTGTATCAATGGAAGGCATGACTGTGGTCCATGGAATTTACAATGCTATACAGATTGTTATACATCAACACGCCAAGAGCCGAATTATAAAAAAGCAACAAAAGTACATTATGCAAAAAAAAGAAAGTTGTAAGCTTTTATAAGCTATCCACAAAAAGTTAAGGATCACTTGCAAACTAATTCATAACTTTCCAAATAAGAAAGCCAATGCGTTGAATTTTGGCCAACATTTACTTCAATGCTTTAGTGATAACGATACACAATTGCCTTCAATTTCGAGCAATCGTTTGGTCTGTACATTTGATCAAAGTGGGTACGTATCGAAATTTGATTTCCCAAAGTCATTGAAATCACAAGACAGGGCATTCTGATGCTCCCAAAAGTTCAGTAATGCATGTATCCGCCATGGCTGTTCTGGCACTCGACGCAGCGAGTCCTCATGGAGTTGACCAGGGTGGTGAAGATCCTCTGTGGAAGCGCCTGCCACTCAGCCTGCAGCATCTGGTAGAGGTGCTGGGCATCCCTGGGAGGGGGGGGTTGCTCCTCACTTTGCGATCCAGCTCATCCCAGAGGTTCTCAATCGGGTTGAGGTCGGGACTGCATGCTGGCCACTCCATTCTGTTGACTCCAGACTGCTGCAGGAAGTCGTTGACCACCCTTGCCCTGTGGGGGCGAGCGTTGTCATCCTGGTAGACAGCCGGCGGTCCCATCTGCTGCAGTGTAGGCACAGCCAGCGGTCGAAGGATCTCATCCCGGTATCGAAGGCCAGTCAGGTTACCCTGTACATGATACAAGGGTGTTCTGTGGTGAAGGCTGAAGGCCCCCCAGACCATTACAGAACCTCCACCAAAGGCCACCTTTTCTTGGACAGTGGCGTCAATAAAGCGTTCCCCTGGGCGCCTCCAGACCCTCAGTCGGCCGTCGTTGTGGTTCAGGGTGAAGCGTGATTCATCACTGAACAGGACCTGGGACCATTGCTGACGTGTCCACCTCACGTGACGTCTGCAGAAGGCGCGGCGTGCTGCCCTATGGGCTGGAGTTAAGCGTGGCCGTACAGCTGGGCGACGAGAACGGAGGTTAAACCCATGAAGGCGGTTCCGTATGGTCTGCTGGCTGATGTTGATGTTAGTAGCCACCCTCAGCTGCCTTCGAATGATGCTGGAAGAGGCTGTTCTTGTCTGCAGGGCTTGTCGTTCAATGAGACGATCTTCACGTGGAGTTGTCTTCTTCGGTCGACCAGATCTGCGTCTTTCATGGACCCTCCCAGTGGCTGTGAAGCGTTGAATCAGTCTGACAATGACCGAGATGGACACCTGAAGTCGCCTGGCCACTTCTCGCTTGGGAACACCATCTTGGAACCATGCAACAGCTCGTCCCCTATCCAACTCGCTCAAATTTCGTCGTGGAGGCATTGTCAAATCAGGCCTAATACTGGTGGTATGTCTTCTTATAAAGCCAAGCAAGAGACAGCATCTCACACATAAACAGCAGTGCTTGCACGTGCATAATGGTTTTTCTATCTGGCTTGTGCAATGTGTTCATGCAGAACGATCCAAAACAAGGTCCTTTTTTGCAAGTTTCCGCTTTTTCTTTTGCTGCCAAGCTCAGTAATAGAGAATCACGTGCAATGTTTCCACTAACACAACATCGCCCACTTACAGCTGAACAAGAATTCATAACAATTTGGCTTGACTGAGAAAAAAATAACAGGAGCGAACGGAGTTTATTGCGCACCTGTTTTCTCATAGTGATCCTTAACTTTTTGTGAGTAGTGTAGATGAAAACGGTACAAAAGAACAAACGGTTGAACTACATCCGCTATAGTCTTCAGTAACAAGGCAAATGTCAAACAAAGCAGTACTCAATACAAAGAAGCATTGCATGTCAAACTAAAGCGAATTGAAATAACATTGTAGCAGATTAGACGAACACGAACGCAGTCTGATACATCAGCTGCACATTTTAGCATTTCTGACAACACGACAACAACAAATAATGAAAAGATTGTATCAATACAAATCACAACACACTGTCTTCCCGACAAGAACACGAAAGTTTATTAATTCAAAACTGTGCGTAATTTTTAGAACCCACAATTTACAACAGAATGTTTAGCATCCATTGGTTTCCAACACAGTACCGCGCTCACAATAATACAAAACGAAGGAGAATTAAGTAGAAAACAATACTTGAAGCAAAATGCAAACCTTGCATGAAAAGAATCTCAAAAACAAACCGAAAAACGAGAGAGAGAGAGAGAGAGAGAGAGAGAGAGAGAGAGAGAGAGAGAGAGAGAGAGAGAGAGAGAGAGAGAGAGAGAGAGAGAGAGAGAGAGAGAGAGAGAGAGAGAGAGAGAGAAGAGAGAGAGAGAGAGAGAGAGAGAGAGAGAGAGAGAGAGAGAGAGAGAGAGAGAGCGAGAGAGAGAGAGAGAGAGAGAGAGAGAGAGAGACTGACACACAGACAGAAAGACAAAGAAACAGAGACAGAGATGGTCAGACAGACAACAAAAAGAACGACATAGAGGTGGTTGAAGGGTAAGTGCGTTTTCTAACCTAATTATCATCAGCTCATTACAATGGGCTGATCTGTTACAGTGAGGTGAAGGAGGGTTGCTGCCTATATCATTACTAGAATGTAAACTAGCACCAAGCCCACTCTCTCAGTGAGGTGAAGGAGGATTGCTTCCTATATCATTACTAGAATGGAAACCAGCACCAAGCCCACTCTCTCAGTGCTTGTATCATGATGACACCACACCACACATTGGCCTTTCACCCATGTGGCTTTTATCACTGGCTGACATTATCCTGTAGAAAGGGCCAATAGTAAATGAGAGCTGTGCTACATATGGTTTTTCTACTGTTGGAATATCATGGTACAGCTTAGTCTTTCGTGGAAGACTGTGACTCTTTAACTAGGGGGCATTGGCATTGGCTCTGGTGCTGCAGCCAAAAGGATTGGTTGGCCTTTGGGGACCTTCCCCAACCTCAACTTTCGTCCTCAAATCCGTTTGGCCGAGAGAGTGGGGATGTACCCTGGGCAAGACTCCGCTAGAAACAAATCGTAGCCCGGCCCGCCGCAGAATAGCAGCTGTCCCCTCTGCTATCTGGCAGTCATTGTCGGAAACGACAGACAGGCCACAACAACAACAACACTACACACGTGCCAGATATGAGGCCTATTTCAATCTCCACTGGTCATATTCTCACATTGATGTTTGCTTTATAAACACCCCCCTCCCCCACATCCTATGTGACTCTTTCCTCCAAGTAGTAGCGACGACAGCTAGATTGGTCCCAAAAAGAGGAGAAAATCCAAAGAAAAGAAAGAGGCACCAATCTTCCAGCGCAGTGCCAGTGAAAAGCAATGTGAATATTGTGATGAACTTTATCAAAAGGCAGTGACATAGCAAGGCTCCACAAAGGCACTATACAGAGAAAAAGTCAAACATTGCAAAAACAGTGGAGAAAGTCATTGCAAAAAGAAAACAAGAAAATTGGTTACAATTATACAACATGAAAAACAAAATGCAGACGATGGCCATGCTTCTCTTTTCTCTGTTATTTTTAATTGTTTATTCAGTTGTGAAAGGGCGAATGAAACTAGCATTTTCAGACAAAAACTAAACACACAATAAACACACTCTCTGGTTCATAAGCTCGCTCAATGTTTTCGAAATTTTCAGTTTTGTTTGTTTTCATTCAGATTAAAAAGAAAAATCGCGGGTCACTAAAAACACCCATATCGAACAAGATATAAACCAAATCCAGATTTAAAGAATCAGCAAATAAGGGCCAATAATCATAAAAATAAGTACATTACATAGAAAGAAAAAAGGATTAATTAATCAACATTAAAACAACAATAAAATATTTTCTTTATTAACAAATTGTTAAGCTAAGCGTTGCATATTTTCACAAGTAATTCACAAAAAGCTTTACAAAATTCGCTCAACCTTTGCACACATATTACAATTATATGTGTGAGTGTAGTGTATGCGCGAGCGAGCGTGCGAATGACAGTACTTTAATGTATAATTCGTTTAGCAATCAGGCCGCCTGTACCCTATTTTTTCCTATCTTGTTCTTCAAAATGCAGACTATCATTTTGTCTTAAATATCCGTCTCCATTCCTCGCTTGTTCCTTGTTAGACGTAACTGTGTGTTTGGTTTCTTCATAACCCAAGGGACATAATCAGAACAAATTACTTCCCTTGTTATGTGTAAAAGGGTCTGCTACACCAGGTATTAGGTATTAGAGGCGTCTCTGTGAAATTAGGGTTGCTTCCACCCGGAGAGCGCGTCACAGCCAGAGGCGCGCCAGCCATTTGTTTTTGCATGCACTTTGTGTGTGACTGATGAGGAAGGAAAGGGTGGGTACAAAACTCAGATATTTCATCAGATTCCTGTACGGGAGACTAAAAACATAGTGAGCATAACTAGTAGGACTTCATCAGATTTATTCACAGTAGAATTTCACGTCAATCATGTCTCACAAACGTCGAATTCGGATCGCACTGAATCGAATCGTATGTAGTGTGCCTGGCTCTTAGTGCAGCAGCCAAGGGGATTGGTTGGCGTTTGGGGACCTTCCTTTTAGCTCCAGCTGTGTGTCCTAAAGGCCTCATGGCCGGCAGAGTGGGGGGGTGCCCTGAGCAAGGCACCTTCACTTTAACCAACATTCGTCACAGCTTTCCGGAATAGCATTGACTTCTGCTAAACACGCGCTCTCCAGGTGGGAGCAACCCGAATTTCACAGAGACGCCTCTGTGACTATAATGTACCTAATCTAACCTAACCAAATATGGTCATCATCGTCGGACACACACACGCACGCGTACCCATACGCACATGCACACACACACCCACACACACAGAGGCGTGCGCATGCACACACGTAGCCTGCACAAACACACATAAACACACAAAGCCGCACGCACACATACACACTCAGAGGCATGCGCATACATACATATGCACACACACACACAGAGGCGTCCGCATATACACACACGCACACGCACACACAAACACAGGCGTGCGCGCGCGCACACACAAATTATTGGATTTTGGTTAAACAAATGCACTCACAACGTCCATTCTCACAGCACAAACAGACGACGTCAGAAGTTTACACACGTTTATTGAAAAGAGCTGAGGATCTGATTATACATGATTATAATAGCAATGCAAGCATGTATTCTTCAAGCAAAAACAAACACGAAACCACCATGATCGCACGTTAAAGTCTTCTTGCCATGTTCTTCAATGCATAATGAGCATATCCAGCAAACAGCGTCAACCAAATATTTTTAATAAAATCACACATGAACATGAGATGATCGAATCTCTTGCACAAATTCAGATGTTTCTCTCTCTCTCCTCCAGTTAGAGTCCTTCAATTTTGAAGCTTGGCTTACACGGTAAACAGATCTTGTTGTTGTTGTTTGAATTATCCACTGTTTTAAAAACCCACAAAGCGGTGTGTTTTTTCGTTGAACATAGATTTATAATGGAACAGGGAAAGGCGTTTGATTTTTTTTTTTAAAGTATATTTACTGTGTTTCTATAAATGCATAATTATGTTTGTTTTTATTTTTCAAGATGACATTAGTAGAGAAAATAATGTTCCATACTTGCGCTTCGTGATTAAATTAACCAACTGGTGAGTTATTATTTTTTACTTCATAGAATTTATATTAAAAACAACAACTGGTGAGTTATTATTAATCTTTACTTCATAGAATTTATATATTTTTTAAACCAGCAACTCCAAAGCATTGATGAAGTATTAAGATATGTCACAAATTGAGTTGTCCATCTCCAAAGTGACAGTGTATCAATGGAAGGCATGACTGTGGTCCATGGAATTTACAATGCTATACAAATTGTTATACATCAACACGCCAAGAGCCGAATTATAAAAAAGCAACAAAAGTACATTATGCAAAAAAAAGAAAGTTGTAAGCTTTTATAGATGAAAACGGTACAAAAGAACAAACGGTTGAACTACATCCGCTATAGTCTTCAGTAACAAGGCAAATGTCAAACAAAGCAGTACTCAATACAAAGAAGCATTGCATGTCAAACTAAAGCGAATTGAAATAACATTGTAGCAGATTAGACGAACACGAACGCAGTCTGATACATCAGCTGCACATCTTAGCATTTCTGACAACACGACAACAACAAATAATGAAAAGATTGTATCAATACAAATCACAACACACTGTCTTCCCGACAAGAACACGAAAGTTTATTAATTCAAAACTGTGCGTAATTTTTATAACCCACAATTCACAACAGAATGTTTAGCATCCATTGGTTTCCAACACAGTACCGCGCACACAACAAGACAAAACGAAGGAGAATTAAGTAGAAAACAATACTTGAAGCAAAATGCAAACCTTGCATGAAAAGAATCTCAAAAACAAACCGAAAAACGAGAGAGAGAGAGAGAGAGAGAGAGAGAGAGAGAGAGAGAGAGAGAGAGAGAGAGAGAGAGAGAGAGAGAGAGAGAGAGAGAGAGAGAGAGAGAGAGAGAGACAGACAGACAGAAAGACAAAGAAACAGAGACAGAGATGGTCAGACAGACAAAAAAAAGACAAAACGAACGACATAGAGGTGGTTGAAGGGTAAGTGCGTTTTCTAACCTAATTATCATCAGCTCATTACAATGGGCTGATCTGTTACAGTGAGGTGAAGGAGGGTTGCTGCCTCTATCATTACTAGAATGTAAACCAGCACCAAGCCCACTCTCTCACTGAGGTGAAGGAGGATTGCTGCCTATATCATTACTAGAATGGAAACCAGCACCAAGCCCACTCTCTCACTGAGGTGAAGGAGGGTTGCTGCCTATATCATTACTAGAATGGAAACCAGCACCAAGCCCACTCTCTCAGTGCTTGTATCATGATGACACCACACCACACATTGGCCTTTCACTCATGTGGCTTTTACCACTGGTTGACATTAGCCTGTAGAAAGGGCCAATAGTAAATGAGAGCTGTACTACATATGGTTTTTCTACTGTTGGAATATCATGGTACAGCTTAGTCTTTCGTGGAAGACTGTGACTCTTTAACTAGGGGGCATTGGCACTGGCTCTGGTGCTGCAGCCAAAGGGATTGGTTGGCCTTTGGGGACCTTCCCCAACCTCAACTTTCGTCCTCAAATCCGTTTGGCCGAGAGAGTGGGGATGTACCCTGGGCAAGGCATCTCCTCAATAAACAAATCGTAGCCCGGCCCGCCGCAGAATAGCAGCTGTCCCCTCTGCTATCTGGCAGTCATTGTCGGAAACGACACAGGCAACTACAACAACAACACTACACACGTGCCAGATATGAGGCCTATTTCAATCTCCACTGGTCATATTCTCACATTGATGTTTGCTTTATAAACACCCCCTCCCCCACATCCTATGTGACTCTTTCCTCCAAGTAGTAGCGACGACAGCTAGATTGGTCCCAAAAGAGGAGAAAATCCAGAGAAAAGAAAGAGGCACCAATCTTCCAGCGCATCGCCAGTGAAAAGCAATGTGAATATTGTGATGAACTTTATCAAAAGGCAGTGACATAGCAAGGCTCCACAAAGGCACTATAAAGAGAAAAAGTCAAACATTGCAAAAACAGTGGAGAAAGTCATTGCAAAAAGAAAACAAGAAAATTGGTTACAATTATACAACATGAAAAACAAAATGCAGACGATGGCCATGCTTCTCTTTTCTCTGTTATTTTTAATTGTTTATTCAGTTGTGAAAGGGCGAATGAAACTAGCATTTTCAGACAAAAACTAAACACACAATAACACACTCTCTGGTTCATAAGCTCGCTCAATGTTTTCGAAATTTTCAGTTTTGTTTGTTTTCATTCAGATTAAAAAGAAAAATCGCGGGTCACTAAAAACACCCATATCGAACAAGATATAAACCAAATCCAGATTTAAAGAATCAGCAAATAAGGGCCAATAATCATAAAAATAAGTACATTACATAGAAAGAAAAGGCTTAATTAATCAAGATTAAAACAAAAATAAAATATGTTCTTTATTAACAAATTGTTAAGCTAAGCGTTGCATCCTATATATCTAAAAGCACCATCTTGTCGAATTAAGTTACAAATAATTAAGTTGAAAAAATAATAAAGCAGATAATGTTTGCGATAATTATAACACAGCCGAAGCAAAATGTAAAAGTTTGGCTATTTTTAGTCTGTCCCACTAAAAATAATTGTAATTGTCACAATCTTTCTACAGTACCATGCAAGTACTTTTCATCTTTACTATATGTCACCCAGCACCACGAAAGGGACATTAAAAAGTCGCTGGGCTAGTTTCTCACAACAGGCGTGCAAAGTCAAAAGTCCCATTTTTTGAGTTATGGGTATTTTCTTATTCTCTAACGCCTTATCTTTCGAATTTATGAAGGACAATCTTTAACACGGTCTCTAAATGGTCTTATAAGTGTCTTGAAACGAGTAGGTCAATGCATTTTCTTCAGCTAGGCTAGAATTTAGACTTTTCTCAAAATGGCCAACACTCGCCTTACTAACTTTAAATGTGATTAACTCTGGAACGGAAAAAGATACAATGGTTCTTGTATCATTAGAAAGAGAATTGTCTGAAGTTTTCAAATGTATATTTTCTCAGAATGGTCAGTTTGACACTTAATGTCCCTTTCGTGGAGCCGGGTCACACATAAGTTTTTTCCCCTTTTATTCATCCTCAAAACTAAAATTAACCAACAACATTATATTTCTTGTTCTCTTACCCTTCCACCCGACACCCCTTTTAATACCCCACTCCCTTGCTTTGGCTTTCACTAAAAAGCAAATGCCATACATAACACACAAACAGTAAAATAAAGTTACTCTAATTGTCAAATGCATACGTATAAATATTTATTCATAAAGACCTTACATTTGCTCAATTCAGTCTTTTTTTTTTTAAAAACACGTCGTGAGTTTCACTCAACTAAACGTTTATTGAATACTAATTGTGTGAACTAATTGAAGAGGTGGTCAGACTGTCAACCTGTTCACCTCGACCACATTGGACCCACAGTGAGAGAAAGCTAAGGGAACAACAACGCGAGCAAGGCTACAGATCAAGTAGTGAAGGTCACAGCTAAAGATTAAGTAGTAAAAGTGACCGCTACAGATTAAGTAGTGAAGGTCACCGCTACAGATTAAGTAGTAAAGGTCACCGCTACAGATCAAGTAGTAAAGGTCACCGCTAAAGATCAAGTAGTGAAGGTCACCGCTACAGATCAGTAGTGAAGGTCACCGCTACAGATTAAGTAGTAAAAGTGACCGCTACAGATTAAGTAGTGAAGGTCACCGCTACAGATTAAGTAGTAAAGGTCACGCTACAGATCAAGTAGTAAAGGTCACCGCTAAAGATCAAGTAGTGAAGGTCACCGCTAAAGATCAAGTAGTGAAGGTCACCGCTCACAAGTAGCTACAGATCAAGTAGTGAAGGTCACCGCTAAAGATCAAGTAGTGAAGGTCACCGCTAAAGATCAAGTAGTGAAGGTCACCGCTAAAGATCAAGTAGTGAAGGTCACCGCTAAAGATCAAGTAGTAAAGGTCACCGCTACAGATCAAGTAGTAAAGGTCACCGCTACAGATCAAGTAGTAAAGGTCACCGCTACAGATCAAGTAGTAAAGGTCACAGCTACAGATCAAGTAGTAAAGGTCACCGCTACAGATCAAGTAGTAAAGGTCACCGCTACAGATCAAGTAGTAAAGGTCACCGCTAAAGATCAAGTAGTAAAGGTCACCGCTACAGATCAAGTAGTGAAGGTCACCGCTAAAGATCAAGTAGTAAAGGTCACCGCTAAAGATCAAGTAGTAAAGGTCACCGCTAAAGATCAAGTAGTAAAGGTCACCGCTAAAGATCAAGTAGTAAAGGTCACAGCTAAAGATCAAGTAGTAAAGGTCACCGCTACAGATCAAGTAGTAAAGGTCACCGCTAAAGATCAAGTAGTAAAGGTCACAGCTAAAGATCAAGTAGTAAAGGTCACAGCTAAAGATCAAGTAGTAAAGGTCACCGCTAAAGATCAAGTAGTAAAGGTCACCGCTAAAGATCAAGTAGTAAAGGTCACCGCTAAAGATCAAGTAGTAAAGGTCACAGCTAAAGATCAAGTAGTAAAGGTCACCGCTACAGATCAAGTAGTAAAGGTCACCGCTAAAGATCAAGTAGTAAAGGTCACAGCTAAAGATCAAGTAGTAAAGGTCACCGCTAAAGATCAAGTAGTAAAGGTCACCGCTACAGATCAAGTAGTAAAGGTCACAGCTAAAGATCAAGTAGTAAAGGTCACAGCTAAAGATCAAGTAGTAAAGGTCACCGCTAAAGATCAAGTAGTAAAGGTCACCGCTAAAGATCAAGTAGTAAAGGTCACAGCTAAAGATCAAGTAGTAAAGGTCACTGCTACAGATCAAGTAGTAAAGGTCACCGCTACAGATCAAGTAGTAAAGGTCACCGCTACAGATCAAGTAGTAAAGGTCACCGCTACAGATCAAGTAGTAAAGGTCACCGCTACAGATCAAGTAGTAAAGGTCACCGCTACAGATCAAGTAGTAAAGGTCACCGCTACAGATCAAGTAGTAAAGGTCACCGCTACGCTGCATACCACTCAATCCAACAACCAGCCAATTGTAACACCTGTGAGGCAGGATTCTCGTGAAATACTACTGTCTAAACGAATCTGATGAAATCCCACTAGTTGTGTTCACTATGTCTGTTCCTTCGTACACAAATCTGGTGAAATATCTGCAGTTTTTGTTTCGGGAATTTTAAGAGATTGATGTATTAGGGTCTGCACGAGAGTAGTGAACGAAAAGAGTGCAATAGTTTTCAGACGGAAGTGTTTCACGCGAACCCTGCCTCACAGACGTCCTCACAGTTGGAAAGAAACGGCACGTGTGTGTCGGCCCAGTAAAACAAGGCTCCCAGTCAGCGAACACTCAACTGGCAAACACATTCTGCAAATGAAAAATAACACCAGAGAATAGAAGAAAGAGAGGGGATGGGGGGTGGGTAGGGAGGGGGGAGACAGAGATAGACAGATAGAGGAGTGAGAGAGAGAGAGAGAGAGAGAGAGGGAGAGAGAGAGAGAGAGAGAAAGAGAAAGAGAGAAAAAAGACAAGAGAGATAGACAGACAGACAGAGACAGAGAGACAGAAAAGGAGACAGAAACAAAGAAAAGAAAACGTCACCACCAACAACCAAACCCTGGGACAATCCAATCGGCCACAAGCCCTGAAGTCACGTGCCAGGAATTATTCTAACCTCGGCATCGTCGACCTCAAAATGACCTTCACCCGCTCGGTGAGTGACCTTGACCTCCTCCTGGACCTTGCCCTTGTTACTGGGACTTCATCTTGCCGAGGAAGAAGAGGACGACTGCTCCGATGCAGAGGACGAAGGCGACGACAGTGAGGGCGAAGCTGTAGCCGAAATGGTCGCTGACTTCCTCCCTCTCTCCAGCGAACACGGCAAACTCGATCAGCGCGCAAAAGGCTGCAGCACGATACATGCACAAAAGATAAAACAATCAGATCAAAATCCAAGATACTTTATTATCTCAAGACAGAAAAATCCATGTCAGGTGCAACACATGTCAGGTGCAACACATGTCAGGTGCAACACATGTCAGGTGCAACACATGTCAGGTGCAACACATGTCAGGTGCAACACATGGCAGGTGCAACAACATGACAGCAACACGACACTACTGAAAAACACTACTGAAAAACAAACATCAAAGCATTTGAAATGCAACGGGAGAAACCGAACTATTAACTTCAAGATTCATTACACCAACTTAAAAATGTGCACATTCGTATGAACATAACTTATTGAAAATAAAAGAGATGTCAGTTTAAAACAAAAAGTCAGACTGACTCAGGAATTTAACCAGCAGATTGAACGCGGTATGAAAATGTGTTTTTTGCGCCGGTGCTTTCAGCTTAGAGTCGTGTACCTGCGTCCTGATGGCCATAAATATCACTCAAATCAAATCGATACGTTTAGTTCTACATAATGATTCTCTTTGCGTACAACTAAACACAACACAACAACACCACAAGAAACGACCATGAATATTGTCGGACACTTTGACACGAGGTACGGTATTTACAAGTGCGTCTTAGACAGTCAAGTGCGTCTTAGACAGACAGTAGTAGTATGTAAATTAGGCTGAACAGCCAATCCTTTGGGGAGTTTAGTCTACTGTACGTACTACTACCCGTGATGACTGTCTAAAGCTGGAGACAGACTATGCGACTGCCTCATATGACTCGATCAGGTCGTGACGTTGACCAAATTTTGTTTCCCGCACAGAAGAGGTCACAAACCATCTGACTCGATCAGCGAAATTTAGAACCCGCCCTATTCGGCCCTGTCACTTGACTGGGCCCGACCGAGTCAGACTGATCAAGCAGAATGGTATGCAAATGAGGTGAAACGTCACGACCTGATCGAGTCACATGAGGCAGTCGCATAGTCTGTCGCCCGCTTAAGATGCACTCATGATTACACGTCCAGTTGACATAGCAGGAAATGAGACTGAACAAATGAGTCCGCAACAGACTCAACGAAAATCTGAACTAGAAAAACACAATCCTAGTTAGAAACAAAACCAAAAGGACAAACCCGATATATTTGTTAAAGGAAGCGAAACCCTCAACACTGTGTGTGTTACAAAACGAATCATTCGTGCATCTATTCAAATGTTTCTGTGTGATCATAATGATTACTGCTCTCTGAAGCCACAGCCTCCCTCTACACGCAGGCGAGAGTCCATTTCATCTGGGGCCATGGCCTGTGCGTTATTTATCAACTCCAGAGCAAGTACTGCTTTGCTCAGCATCATCACAATACGTATCAAGCGATGAGAGAGAAAAACTCAAACTCAGAAATGCTAACTCGTTCTGGACGAATCCCGAAAAGTCGGAACAGGAGAACGCCAGTCAGGGCCTAGGCCTAATTCCGAGTATTCTCGGAACAGCTATGTTTTAGTCTAAAACTTGTCTAAATCCATTAGTTTTCATTCCAATCCACATTTTGCTCAGTTACTTCTCTTCATCACTGTTCCACCTTTCGCTTCACGTACGTTTGGCACGTCTATCTCTATTTCTAATGTTCAAATGTGCAAACAATCGGCCCTAGACAAGCCCCGGAAAATACTCTAATGCGTTTTCATTAACAGTGATAGTAATAAGGAGACCCATGATTCTGATTGTAATGCAAGTAACTACGATCTCAAAGCGACAAATAAACTTGGATCAATCAGTAATGGTGTCCAAACTGAATCATTGACAGTGTTGAGTTTTGTTGCGGTTCTTATTTGTTATCCTTTGTTTCTAGGCAGCCCCAGGCCAGTAATGAAGTTTGTTTGTGTAAGGCAGTGATGTCCTGAAGGGGTTAATGTCAAACCTCCGGCCTTCAACATTGGGGGGGGGGGGGGGGGGGGGGGGGGGGGGGTGGGGGGCATGCATATACACATTATTACAAACAAAAACACAACAGAACAGACGTTAATATTATTTCACAAGTGTGATACTAACATGATATTCAAATAAATCACATTTTTTATTATATTTCTATGTATCACTTCAAATAAGTTCATCTCGTTTTTTAAACGCATGACACATAAACACGGCAACATCTCTAGTTATGACTGTATTGAGGGACGAGAGAGAGAGAGAGAGAGAGTCTGCACGTATGTGTGTGTGTGCATGTGTGTGTGTGTGTGTGTGTGTGTGTGTGTGTGTGTGTGTGTGTGTGTGTGTGTGTGTGTGTGTGTGTGTGTGTGTGTGTGTGTGTGTGCAAAGAAAAGCAGACAAAACAGACAGAAAAACAAAGAGTGAAAGAGAGAGGGAATGAAGGAGAGAGAGAGAAGAGGGAGAGAAGAAGGGAAGGAGGTAGAGAGAGAGAGAGAGAGAGAGAGAGAGAGAGAGAGAGAGAGAGAGAGAGAGAGAGAGCATGCTGGCGCGTGCATTATGTGCGTGCATGCAATCCTTGCTTGTGTGTGCGTAAGCGAGCGTATCTGCGCCTGCGCGTGCACGCGCGTGCACATCACTATATACGTGCGCACATGCGTGTGCGTGTGTGTTCCCTGGCTTACCCCCTACAGCGGCCGCCACAGGGGCGAGCAGGGTGAAGAGGGCCTTGCGCTCACTCATGAAGCAGATCAGGAGGCCGGCCAGCACGGAGGCCGCCATGGCGAAGATGCCCAGGATGCCAAAGGCCCGACACGCCTCCACCCAGCCTGAAGAAAATCAACCGGATATCATAAGGAGGAGGAGGAGGATAGTGGTGATGATGATGATGATGATGATAATAATGGTGATGATGATGATGATGATGATGATGATGATGATAATGATGGTGATGATGAGAATGATGATGATGATAAAGACGATGATAATGATGATGATAATGATGAGGATAAAGACGATGATGATGATGATGATGATAATAAAAATGGTGATGATGATAAAGACGATGCTGATGATGATAATGATGATGGTGATGATGATGGTGATGATGAAGGCGCAGAAGAAGAAGAAGAGGAAGAAGAACGGAACACTCACTCTGCTCTGGTTTCCTATAAATTAAACCGTCAAAACGGCGATTCCTCCTTGGCGGAGATGCCGGAGAGAGTAGCCATTTTGGATGGGATGGGTGAAGGTCATTCATTGTGGTTGAAGCGTTTTCTTTTTGTAGTGCAGTAAAAAAACCAAAAAACATTGGAGCTGTTTCCTTTGTTGTGAGCGAAACTCTTTTAGATAAACTGCATAACATTTAAAAAAAGAGAAATAAAAAGGCTTGTATTGCGAAAAAATCGTACAAACAATTTGGTCGCCATTACAAAAGAGACAACACACGCCTTCTCTTTCAGTGAAATAATTTGACTTACAGCACCGCCGCCAAGGATAAATCATCGATTTGACGGCTTGATTTCTAGTAAACCAAAGCAAAGGGAGTGTTGCGATCTCTGTAAATGGCGTTTTCATGGTGATCTCGACGTGTTTCTTGCAAAATCTCATCCGTCAAGGTGCCCCTTTAAGGTGTCCGCGCGAGTGTACCCCCCCCCCCCCCCCCCCCCCCCGGCAACGGCAACGACAAGGTAGTCAACTTTAACTGGCCCGTCACTGTGCCGCCAGAGTGATGGATTGAAAACCGCACACGTACACGGAGACCCCATATTGAACATCTGCACGCACACGCACACGCATACACAAGCGCGCGCGCATGCACACACACACATATTACAAAAACAATCGAATGCTGGTCGCAAGACAAGTTGCGCCCATGTTCCTTGTTTTTCTCTTGTGCCATGTGTGATTTCTATCCAAGGCCATCACTTACACGCCCTCTCAAACAACAGTGTGCTTGGTTTTGTGTCAGGTTCGAACCTCTCAGCAGCTGTGTCCAGTTAGATCAGATGATTCAACTCGCCATCAAGAAGAAACGACCCCAGGGCATTGAGGAGACAAGCTGTCCTGCGAATAGCACGGAAGAGGCGAGGAAGACTTTCTTTGAGAATTGCAGGGGCTTAATGATACAGTTAATGATTGAGATCGTTAACACACAAAAATAAGGCACATTTTCCTGGGTGAATACGTGTATCTTGAGTCCTACTAAAACAGCAAGTTCAGGACATTGTCCTATTGGCAATGCTGAGCCAGGACATTATTGTCCTGTTAGGGGTCCAAACATGTGCATCACTGAGACAGACAGACAGACAGTCAGTCAGTCAGTCAGACAGACAGACAGGCAGACAGACAGACAGACAGACAGGCAGTCAGTCACGGTCGTTCTTACTGTCCACATCGTCATAGCTTGCGCAGTGGCTTCCTGAACAAACCTCCCACAGGCCAGACTCGAAGTCCACTCTGAAACCAAGCATCACACACCATGGAAGAGTAGACTATTCAATGTGTGGTGTGCCACCACTTATAATATTGGCATGTAACCGTGTGAATTTTTTTATTTCAATTTGTGGTGTCATCATTTATAATATTGGTATGCAACCGTGTGATTATTTTTTTAATGCATACTAATTATATACATCTGTATCGTTAAAAATTCGGGACTTTCCTGGAGTTGCACTGCCTCCGGGCATTGCCTACCGGATCGTTCCCACCATCGTTATATCTACTAATGTCCCATATGTGTCTGTTTCAGACCGGAGGACGTTAAACGGATTATCATTCATTTTTAATGCGCAAACTGGTTCGGCTTGTCCGACTCACTATTACTTTTTTGTTTGTGTTGAATTTAATATTTATCCTCGCTTCTTGGCTGATGGCCCAGAGAGAAGTCGGGGCCCTTTTCGTGTGTGCATGGCGTGCTATACAAGCCTGGTGTTGGCTTGCCTGAATGACGTACCAGATGATTACAGGTTTACATTTATAGTCACTTAAAGGAACACGGGTAGGGGGAGACCTTATTCAAGCACATAACATTATTCAATGGGCTTGTTGATCTGTCTTGGAAAAAACTATTTAAATCACATCAATGCAGTACAAGAAATTCATACGGTCATTTTTTTTATTAAGCAATGTAAAACTAATACTAGAAAAAAATTGTTTTACTAACAGAGTTGCTAATTTTGGGAATTATTTAACTTTTGATCTAAATCGTCTTCATAATTCTCCAAAATTGGTAAATGTATTTAGAAGCATTGATCATTAATTATTGTATGATAGGAACATTCAACCGTAAAACCTTGACCGCTAAAATTATTAAATATCAAATTGGCAATCGATGGGGCTGCTAAAAATCTTGACAGCTTGATTAGTCCCTATTCTTCTACTACTACTACTACTACTACTGCTGCTGCTG
>CM065706.1:42554693-42557193 GCA_017654935.2 Phymorhynchus buccinoides | reverse complement strand
AATCGAAGTGAGCACACGAAGGAAGAAGAGGGAGACAGTTTGTATGTATGCGTGTGTACGAGTTAATTCAGAATGCGTGTGTGCGTGCGCCTTAGAGAGAGCAGTGGGCCTGTGCGCGCGCAATGCGTGTGCACGTGAGGGGCGCTTAGTTATGGTAAGTTTGTGTATACGTGTGGCTGTGAGTGAGCGTCTTTTCCTTTTTCTTCTCTTTTCTATTACGTTTTTCTTTTTGTAGCACGTGCATCACAGTTTTTCTTCTTTCTTCGTTTTCTCCGTGGTAGAAAGATTATGTTTGTCTGTCGAGTTTATTTCAACAGTTGAGAAGCTCGCGTCCGAGTTTTAGTTTCTTGTCTTCAGTTCGGTATCGGCTCCTGTAGGGATCGCATCTCTGCAGTATTCAGGATCGCTCCTGGACAACTCCCTAGTTGTCGTCCTTTTCAAGAATCGTCGTTCGCTCGACGGGTACGGATCCTTGGCTGGAGGTGCCTATGCTGTATGGTCCTTAGGGGTTAGGTCCTGGGGACGAGAGGCTTCGCTGACGCTCTGGCTGTACCAGACCTGGTTTTTCTTCCTGTATATGATTCTACGTGTCACGGGGCGTGTTGGTGAGTTGCATAGTTTTTGAATTCCCGGTTTGTTGCCATTTTGCATAGGCTGTTCAGGGGCAGTTAAGTTTGTTTTTCCAGCTGCTTCTGGAAGGTGGAGGAACTAGGGTGGCGAACGGTAATATTGGTTTGTATTCGTTTTATTCGGTTGCAAGGGAAGTCATAGAGTTAAGTTATACTTGTTTCATTTATTTTCGTTTCATTCCTTTCGGTTTTCATTAGTCTTTGGTAGAGAAATTATTTCCCTTTCCCTTTGTATTTAATGTCTGCTCATGAAGGTTCCTGGGGTGGTCGTTGGCATCGTTGTTTCCGCGCCATCTGGTTGAGCTCTTATATGTTTTGTTTTGTCCTGTTTGTCTTCGGATTGCCGCCTGTTATTTTCAAGGCAGATACATTTGTGCATAGTATAGTTCGATGTGTTTGTGCAGATCCGTTTGTAACTCAGTATTTAATTTCACCTGCGGTTTACAAATGATTTTCTTTGGTACACGATTAGTTTCGTTGTTGGGCGCTATTGTTTTGATTGTTTCTTTTAATTTTTGCTCATGCTTGATAATTTGTAGAGCGCTCATGAGAATTGTGAACTGTTGTCATTTTAGTCTAGTCATTGGTAGTTTCTTTCGGCACGGGTCTGGGTGAGCGCATCGGTTTGGTGCGAGTATTTGGATTCTGGGACAATCATTGTGTGGTGTTCATTCGCTCGATTGGGATGAGCTAATTTATTTATTGTTTTGCAGAATCGATGCTCGAACGGGCATCGTGATTTTTCTTCTTGAGATATATATGGATATGTATTGAAGATGTATTGCCTTGCGCTTCCAAAGGGGGTGCAAGCAGTGACACTTGTGGCTATTTCCCTCCCTTTTTCCGTGATTGCCTCTGAAAGGTTTTGTTTAAATGGATAGGTGGTGTCTCTTGTAATGTATTCTCTTTCATTAGTGTGGTTGTAAAGGACAGCCATCGAGTGGTCTAAATTTGAAAGTTTTCAAAATTTGTTAAATTTGTCAAAAGGGCACTTTAAGCGCTATTTACCCCAAAGCCCCTATCCCTGAGAAGCTGCCACTTGTTGTCTATTAACTTTGATACTGATATACTGCGGGTCCAGGCCTGCATTTCCCGTGCTTTTGAGCACAGGTTTGATGACCTGCAGGAGTCCAGCAGTGGAGACTCGCGGATGTTGGAACTGAAGTCAGCAGACGGGCCTTCCTGCTGTCTTTCACTCTGTGGAGGGTGGAGTCGTACCACAAGGGGAGGAACTCCGCAACGTCGCCATCTCGGGCGACCAAATTGGAGTCTGGTCGCAAGGAGAGGAACACCGCAACGTCGACAGATCCGGTGAACTCTACAGTTGAGCATTAATCTTTTAGCTCATCGTCAAGGAAAGAAGGGAAAAGGGAGAGGGGTTAAAGTAGTGTTTTGAAGGGTTCGTTTTGTTCTTTGTATGTGGGTTTTTCTTTGTTGTCATTAATTGGAAGGCGTTTCAGAAGAAAAGCGATGGCTGTTCTACCACATGCGTTGTGTTTTAGTTTACTTTAATTGAACAATTGTGAAGGGAAAGACTTAGTTTTGTTTGGTTTACAGTCTTCTCTGTCTTGTTTAGCAAGTTATTTCGGCCTGAGGACTTTTTCCTGGCCGATTGTATTTGATTCTTTGGCCTTTCGGTCAAGGAGAACCTTGAACTGGCGGGAAAAAGAACACGTGCCTCATAGTAGGTCAGGACCTAGACCGTTTTCGTTTTCAATAAGTGTTTATATATATTGTTATATTATATTGTTTTGTTTTACTTCTTTGCCAAATAGTGAAACATCCCTTTTGGGAAAAGTTCTCTTCATTTGTGTTTTTCCGGTATGTGTGTGGGTGTGTTGGCGTTTGCATCTCTACTCTGATTACCTGCA
>CM065706.1:42547193-42549693 GCA_017654935.2 Phymorhynchus buccinoides | reverse complement strand
GACGGGAGCTAAGGAATGATGACAGGAGTGCAATAGCATCGGTTGAAAAATTATACACTGATATTTTACGAAGAAGTAGAGCATGGTTTATTGTGTCAAAAGCCTTGGCAAAATCAACGAAGACGGCTGCTGTGTATTCATCATTATTAATATTGGAAAGCCATTGATCGACCAGATTTACAAGAGCTGTATGACATGAATTATTTTCTCTAAAGCCCGATTGATTTGGGTGTAGGAGGTCAAACGTTTTAATGTGTGATGAGATGTGACTGTTGATGTGCTGCTCTAGTGGTTTTGAGAGGACAGAGAGAATTGAGATGGGTCTGTAGTTGGAGGGGTCATTTTGTTCACCTGATTTATAAAGAGGAATTATTTTGCTAGTTTTGAAGTGCTTTGGGAAGTAGTTTTTGTCAATACAAATATTGTATATGTAGGTTAAAGTATATGTGATGTATGGTGCACTGAGTTTTATTATTTTACTATCAATTTCGTCTAAGCCTTTTGATTTGGACTGTTTGATTTTAATTAAACTGTTATAAACATAAAATACCGCCATGGGTGGTATGGTCAATGGTGTGTTAATCTGTTTTTCTTTGCAAAAATCCTTTAGTTCCTTTAAGTCATTTTGTGTCGATTTGTCATTTAGAATAATTTTGTTTGCTACATTAACAAAGTGTTTGTTAAGTTCATCAGTGGATATGTTTTTGGAAGTGGATTGTTTCTGAGAAACGTGTTTGTTTGTGATACAGTTGATTGCCTTCCATAAAGATTTCGAATCATTTTTAGAGCCTGCTAAATCTTGAAAATATTTCTTCCTGAAGTTGCGTAACAAGGTAGTAACTTTATTTCGCTGTGCATGAAATTCATCTTGATTTTTAGAGTCGCAGAGCAAATCTCTGTTGTTCATTTCGTTATCAATATCTTTTGTTATCCAGGGTGGTTTAGGTTTGTGTTTAACTCGTTTACATTTAATTGGTGCGTGTTTATTGTAAATATCTATGAATGTGTTATACTAGAAATCCACAGCTTGATCTGGGTCAGTGTATTGATAGACTTGTGAAAGCTGGGACTGTGCCAGATCAAAGAGAAATGAATCTTCGTTGAATTTTGAAAAACATCTGTAATGAATTGTTTTATGTCCAGCTTTTGGGATTTTTGAACCCTTCTCAAGTTATGCAGATTGGTTTGTGATCGCTACAGCCAGACAACGGTGAGCAAAGCTCAATAATGTTTTGTTTTTCGGTTGTGTATATGTGGTCAATTAGCGTCTCAGATGTTGGTGTAATTCTAGTCGGTATATTAATGAGTTGTGTTAACTGAAACTGTCGTATAATTGTGTCCATTGCACTTGAGGTTTCATTAAGTCTATATTGAAGTCACCAAATATTATTGTTTCTTTTGATTCTAGGATTACATGATCCATCATGGAGTTAAAAATGTCTTTCCAGTCAACGCGTTCTGAAGGATGTCTGTATAAGAATCCTAATAATAATGGCTTAGTGTGTTTAATATAAACTTCCATCCATAAACATTCAATGCCATGTTGTTCAAAAATATGCATTCGTTTTAAGGTGATAGAATGACTATAGCATACTAAAAGACCCGTTTGTCTCTGTTGTGTGGGATCTAACCTAAGAATGTTGTATCCATTTACTGACACATCACTATCCGTAATATGTTCTGATAAATGAGACTCGCCAAAACAAACAATATGAAAGGGGTTACCAGAATTATGCAAAATCGAATATACATCTGCTAACTTGTTGATGACGTGGTTGATGTTTAAATAACCTATTCTCAAGCCTTCTTTCACAGGCCAAGAAGTAGTACAGCTAGGCATGATATCGTAATGTTAACAAAAGCCACAATGTCAAAAACACAACATCAAAAAAATACAGTCAATAAAAAATAGGAATATCAAACAGCTCCGATTAATTAAATGTCGTAACCGAAGTGATACAACGAATGTAAAGCAATGTCAATATCAATCTGCCAAACTCACAAAAAGGGGGGAAACAAAGAGGGGGGGGGGGGGGGGGGTAGTAATAGTCAAGCAGTGACTGAAAGAGGGAGAAAAAAAGAAAGAAAAAGAAGGTAATTCGTTGTCCCTTGATAGAAAAAACCCCCACTGTATAATACAAAATGAACAAATAATCAAATGCTGACCTGAATCTGAATCAATACAACACAATATGCCAGATTCAATCCAAGTCTTATAAGCATCAAATCACACGAAAAGTATTAAGCATCAAACCACAAAAAATGAAGTGATATATAATCACAAGATGTAGTAGGCCTAGTCAATCACGCTCATTGACCTTGAAGGGGAGCACAGCATTAAGTTAGAGGGCAGCAAACTACAGCACACCTGTCAGTGCGTGCGTGAGCACACACATACACACAAAAAAGTATACACATACGCCTATGCGTGGGAATATATATGCATGCATGCATACACATACACACATACATACACATACAAACACACACATGTACGCAC
>CM065706.1:42534693-42537193 GCA_017654935.2 Phymorhynchus buccinoides | reverse complement strand
ATTGAGTCAATGGTCATCAAGCTTGAGGAAAAAGACATTATTCGCATTAAAACGCAATAAGTATATGTCCATTAGTTTAAGATATGGCAATTTAAATATATTTAAGTTAATTCTAACGGTTTTAACGGTTATCTTGAAATAAAATCAGTACTTTATAACGAAACTTTACAGTCATTCAATGGCACAATCTCGATTAGTAAACAGGTTTTTAATATTATGATTAAATTACAAGAGAAAGCCCAAAACACTATGTTGGTAGTTTAATCCGTTAAAAACGGTTATTTACAGCCATATTATACCTAGCTATTATCTGAGATAACGAGCATCATCCTTGATACATTGAACTAGTCACTCCCTGTTTGAATTTTATCATAAGCAGTTGAAGAGTTGTTGCTGAATAGATAAAAAGACGCTTTGGGTCTCTCAGACTGGTACAAAAGCCCACACCCCGATTATAAAGTACTGTCTCCCTTATATGGCTTGTCACAGATGAACAAGAACAGGGTGAATGACATCTATAATAACAGCAAAGGCGAAAAGAACAAAAAACAAAACAATAAACTTCACAGTTTTATGGAGTTTTTGAAATTAAAAATACCTCTGTCATCTTAAACTCAAATACAGACGCCAAAGAAGGAAATCTCGATTTAACCACCCCTCTTTCTATTATGAAGCCTTTCTAAATATTTAAGGGTACAAAGTACCTTTGTTTGGTGTCTGCTGGTAGTTTGATTCGTTATTTACATAACGGAAGAGAAAAAACGAAAATAAGATGAAAATCGAAGTTTTTACGGTTATCTAACTAACCCTACCTTCAAAATGAAAATACAGACGCCAAAGAAGGAAAAATAGGTCATAAAAACCCTTCTAGACATGTGTAGCCCTCATTTTAAAAAAGGCAAACATCCGGCTTTCGATTTTAATCATAAAAACGCTTCAGAAAATCATAGTGGCCATCCCCCCCCCCCCCCCCCCCCCCCCCCCCCCCCCCCCCCCCCCCCCCCCCCCCCCCCCCCCCCCCCCCCCCCCCACGGGGTGAGGGTTCACTTCTATGGCATTGCGGTCTATACGTCGTAACTTGAAAATTCGAACTATTGAGACGACACCTTTTTAGCTCTATGAGTCTCCATCTCTATATGTCCCATCTGTGTGTGTTCCTGTCTCTACATGTCCCTGTCTTTATGTGTCCCAATCATCATGACCCCGTCTCTATAAAAATTATATCCCCATCTCTATCACCTGAGTCCCCCGTCTCTTTAATTATGTCCTGTCTGTATGCGTCTCCGTCTCTATATGTCCCCGTCACTGTGTCCCTGTCTCTATATGTCCCCTTATCTATATGTCCCTGTCTGAATGTGTCCCTACCATTGTGTCCCCATCTCTATGTGTCCCCATCTATATACATCCACATCTCTATGTGTCCTCGTCTCTATTTTCTTGTCTCTATGTGTGCCCGGCACTATGTCCCTGCCTCTATATGTCTCTAACCCTGTCTCTACATGACACACAAAGACGGAGACACTGTGTCCCCATCATCGTGTCCCTGTTTCTATGTGTCCCCATCATCGTGTCCCTGTCTCTATGTGTCCCCGTCATGGTGTCCCTGTTTTTATGTGTCCCCGTCATCGTGTCCCTGTCTCTACATGACACACAAAGACGGAGACACTGTGTGTCCCCATCATCGTGTCCCTGTTTCTATGTGTCCCCATCATCGTGTCCCTGTCTCTATGTGTCCCCGTCATGGTGTCCCTGTTTTTATGTGTCCCCGTCATCGTGTCCCTGTCTCTACATGACACACAAAGACGGAGACACTGTGTGTCCCCATCATCGTGTCCCTGTTTCTATGTGTCCCCATCATCGTGTCCCTGTCTCTATGTGTCCCCGTCATGGTGTCCCTGTTTTTATGTGTCCCCATCATCGTGTCCCTGTCTGTACATGATAAACAAATTATACCACAAAACACTACCAACCCTCCATGCACTGTACAAATGTGGCTTGAAAACGCTTTATAGCTTAAACTGCCACTGTTAATAGTGGTGGATCCATAAAGGATGCCAGTGGTTCTACCCATAATGGAGATAATATTTGATCAAAGAAACCACAAACACCACTAACTTTTATTAGAAATGTCTTCCTGTTGGGGTTGATCCACAAGATAGTGTTTGTTAGCAGATATACACACTGACGAGAATTCCATAATTCGAAAGAGATCTCTCTATGTCCCCACACTATTATGTCCCTGTCTCTGTGTGTCCCCGTCTCGATATGTCCCCGTCTCTATGTACCCACACTATTATGTCCCTGTCTCTGTGTGTCCCCGTCTCGATATGTCCCCACACTATTATGTCCCTGTCTCTGTGTGTCCCCGTCTCGATATGTCCCCACACTATTATGTCCCTGTCTCTGTGTGTCCCCGTCTCGATATGTCCCCACACTATTATGTCCCTGTCTCTGTGTGTCCCCGTCTCGATATGTCCCCGTCTATGTGTCCCATATTCAT
>CM065706.1:42502193-42529693 GCA_017654935.2 Phymorhynchus buccinoides | reverse complement strand
TTGCTGCCAGGCTTTTGAGGACAATGCTTTCTCATGCTCTGGAACAGTCTCCTGAAGATTTTCTGGAGGATTAATGTTTTTTCCCGGCGTCCCTAGATCCTCTTACGACCGTTATAATGGTGTAAGATGAAACTGAAAAACGCCAGCGTTGGGCAGATTTTAACCTCCAAAATGACAATTCGCGTCTCCACTGAGCACATGTTGTGCAAAACCACCTTCACATCCAGGAATCCCAGACCTCCTACGGTCTACAAGGTCCCCTGACCATGATCAATCAAATGCCTTTCAAGAATCCGTGACCCAACACATTTTCAATTGTTGCATTACTATTTTTGTGACTTTTGGACCCATTGATGTCAGTCTTCTCTGGCAATCACGTGACGTTTCAAAATTAATTTTAGTCTTCGATTTATGTTCATGGAATAACATCCTTTTGTTTTCAAATTGAATATAGCTTATCATTTGGTTATTGAACCCACAGTGATCTTACAGAACACAATATCCCCTACTTTGTGTGGGCAGCACAGTTTGATTGAAACCTCTACAGTTGTTTGTGATTAAATAGATGGAATTCCTCCGAAGTCGGAGTGTGGCTTCCCACGTGGCGGGGTAACTAAAAATACGGTCACTCACGTAATGTTCTCATCACTAGTTGGGGCATTTGTACCATAATGCTCAACTGCCTACTACTCCTACTCCTACTACTATTACTGGCCCTCTCCTTTCGCCCATTGCGCCAGAGGGCTACCACTCTACCACCTGTCAACTTTGTTTGCTGTCTTCACTTCATGACTAAGTGCCTATGGCACGAAACGTTGGAGTTCTTCCTTTCACAGGTACCTTGTTTTCTTTCCCACCATTTTTACGTTGTATCTCCAACAGGTACTGCAGTCAATGTTTCATCTTCTCGAGTCATTCGTAACAGTGAATATGTTTCAAGTTGATTCATAGTCACATATTCATATTCTAATAATCGTAGACACGGGCAGATTCATATACACAGGCACACAAACATGCGCGCACAAACGCACGCACACGCACACACATACACACACACACTTGTGCCTAGTTGCTTCTGTAATTATCAAGCAAGCTCACTATCAAGCAAGGCAACAAATGTCACAGCAGTTTAAGCTTCTATTGTGTCCACTAGTTCTAGGCCATTATGAGTCATTATTGTTATTGCTGCTATTATTGATGAACCTTTGGGGAGGGGAGACCACAGTATCTGACTATATCTGCAGACTGATGGAATAAATCATCCATGACGCGGTATGTGCTTCCAATATGATTTATGTGTGACTCTGTCTGTCTTCTTAATTGCTCCAGCTCTCTGTCTCTGTGTCTCCCTCTCTCTTTCTCTGATGACAGAATAGAAGAACAGGCCTAGCCTAAATTCTTACCCTTCTAAAATAAAGTATCTGAAGTGTGAAGGTTGACTGTCTGTCTGTCTCTGTCTCTCTCATATTCTCACCTTCTCTCCCTCTCTATTTATTTTGCACGCATAAGCAGGCCCTACTTATGTGCGTTAGCGCATGCGTGCGTGCGTACAAGGAGAGAGACCGACCGACAGAAAGACAGACATACATAGAGACATAGAGACAAAACAATGAAAGAGAACTTCGTTAAGAGAGAGAGACGAAAAGAGACATACAGAGAAGTTCAGAGAGAGAAAATGAGACAGACAGACAGACAGACAGACTTCTGACACTGCTTTGTCCTCTGAACAATAAAAAGCACTGTTCCCCCCTTCTCTCACTATTATTCCAGCAAGGCCACTTTCCCCCCACTCTTCCAGCAATAAAGAGCCAATGTGTGTATGCAAATGTTCATTGATTATTCCCCTTGATCAATCAGCGCAACTATAGCGGATTTGTTATATGCCCCCCCCCCCCCCCCCCTCCCACACACACACAGACAGACAGACAGACAGACAGACAGACAGACACACACACAGACAGACAGACAGACAGACAGACAGACAGACAGACAGACAGACACACACACACACACACACACACACACACACACTCTTCGCCTTTAACGATAACAATGTCTGACTCGTGGCCTCATTTCTGCCCCAGCCTTGCAGTTCGTCAGGCAACAGTGGCTGGAACCCTCGTGCCTCCATACGGGGAGCTGGACGATCCCGCTCCCTCCACGAGTCTCTCCCTGTGGGGAAACGGGGAGTTCAATGCTAGCAACGTTCTCTAACCTATCACTCTCTTTGACTGACCCTACCTTTTCCCTTTCTTACTTCATTAATCATGATCTACAGTTTTTCTGACTTACCCTTCTGTCTGTTCCCCCAAAATCTTCCAAATAATGTTCTCTCCCAGCCCGCCAGAATAGCATCTGCCCACTCTGCTATTTGGTAGTCATGGTCGGAAACGACTGACTGGCATACGCATTGCACATTACTATCAGGCATAATACGGAGGAGAAGACTCTTTGAAAACAGTGAAGGGGTGTGTGGGGTGGAGACGTTGTCTCTGGTAAGATCAAGGGATAAGGGTCTCCATACACGTTAACATTTTCACTCTTTCCCTATGTTAACACAGTGATAGGCCAGTCATAAGATTACTTGCACATTACTGTGTTGCCATGGGGAAAGAATGAGCAATGTTCACGTGAACAGAGGCCTCCAAGAGCCCTTTATGGTGATCAGGGGCAAGTGATCATCATTTAAAATGATAAAACTGTTACAAATGGGTGAAGAAGCATCTCCTCAAGTTCATAACCTTTCTGACATTTGTTTTTCTTTATTCACTTTTCTCGGAATTCAGAGATTCGCTGAAAAGTGCAACGCCTGACTACACAGAAACGGTGACAAATTTGATCTGGGTCTACTTTCAACGGATAATGTTGACGCTGGTCTCGTTATTCTGCTGGAGTCAGTATTTACTGTAACACAGGTGTGAAGGATACAACTGTCTCCAATAGCATACTGTACCCATGTTCAATCTACTCTGGAGAAAGTTTTAACAAATTTTAAAAAATCAATAGTCTCCAAGAATTAAAACTTGTACAATTCTGATCTTCAAAAAAATACTCATAAACATTAGTGTCACTGAAATGATACAAAATACACAAATAATTTGGTATTTGGCATTTGGTATATTCTAGTCACAGAGACTTATCTGTGAAATTCGGGCTGCTCTCCCCCGGACAGCGCGTCGCCGCAAGTGCAGCGCCTATCGTATTGTTTTTTGGTTGTTGTTTTTAGGGGAGGCACAGGGTGAGGAGAGTGTGTGGGCACACTTGGAAAATATAGCTATCAATTCGGCCATACCAGGCAGCGGGATTTATCCCTGCTCTTACCGACTTTCAACTGTCGCGGGTTTCTTACGTGCGCAAAGCGCACGGGTCAGACTAGCTTTAAGTCCTCATCCGAAGGACTCGACGTTCAGTTCGATTTACATGAAGTACCTAAAGTTTGTCTAATGCACATCTAATGCGTTTCAATTTTCTACAGAGAAACACGTGCCAGTAAACCAGTAATTTTATGGGATTTTGTCTATCCAAAACATCGGCGTACACAGACTGCACACGTTTTGCATGGACAACGCACACTGTGTGTGTATGCATCATGTTGACAATTAATTCTATGCTGGGGAAAGAATCATGTACCAGCTGGCTACCTGTACCATACGACAGTTATTTGATCTGTGCAGACAGACCAGAAGTCAGTAATTAGGGGAAGACGGGGTAAACAGCGCATGGGCGGGTAAGAAGCCCACCCCAATTATCTCATGAAATGAAGCAAATTTCAGTCTCATTTTGCCCATGAGACGAGCGTTAATGTCTAGCATTCGTCTCATGGGCAAATTTGACTGAAATGTTCTTTATTTCATGAGATAATTGGGGTGGGCTTCTTACCCGCCCATGCGCTTTTTACCCCGTCTTCCCCTAGCAAACTATAAACTTTATAGAAAGATCTAACAGAGGTATTCAGTACTAATTATTATGCAGATCATTTTGCTTATTTTATTTATTTATTAAGAATATTTACATAGCGCATACCTTTAAGCTCTATGCGATTGTTTCATTGTACGTTGTACTCTGAAAAATAAATATTTGTTAATTGCGTTTCCTTATAATCTAAAAGGAAATAATAGGCTAAAGGCTAATTAAAAAGCCTATATGCCATATATGATATGATATCTGTTCTTTGGGAAGAGCGGTCGGATGTTAGTAATGATTTTGAAATGTAATCGCTTTCATTCACTTTCTTTCTGTCTCTGCTTTCACCCACACTCCCGCAGGCCTACAAACATAAACGCACACATACAAGCACATAAACATAGGCCCACGCTTCCAAACCTGCACACACTGCAAACGTTTCAGAGGATTCTGACAGCCGTGATACTGTTCTATGAGACGTATGAAGTCTATGGCAAAATAATTGGCGTATTGAGAATACTGTTCTATGAGACGTATGAAGTCTATGGCAAATAATCAACGTATTGAGGATACTGTAATGTTAACGCTCGTCTCATGGGCAAAATGAGACTGAAATTTGCTTCATTTCATGAGATAATTGGGGTGGGCTTCTTACCCGCCCATGCGCTTTTTTACCCCGTCTTCCCCTATTGAGATAATTGTTCTATCAGACGTATGAAGTCTATGGCAAATAGTCGGCGTACTGATTGTGGCCATGCACGCCCAAGAAGAAGAAGACGTGATAGTTTGGTCGTCATGACGTCACTCATACGAAACCGACAAAGATCAAAGAGTATGAGAGACGTGAATATGACAGTCGTGGCATTCCTGAAATACGCGATACTGAAATTTCTATAGCTCCATTTGTAGTCGTAAACTCTGCACCTCATGCATAATTCGCAGTCAGCTGGGCAACGGTATAACGAGAGGAGGGGGGGGGGGGGGGGGGGGGGGGGGGGTGGGGGGGGTGGGGGGGGGGTGTGTGGACACATATTTTCACTGAGAACCACCCCAATATGTCTCTGAATTAAGCTGCAGTTCTACGCCTCTACATCAGTCTGCCTCTGTCTCTCTGTCTATTTCCATATCTCTGTCTCTCTCTCTCTCTCTCTCTCTCTCGTACTTTTTGTCCACAACGCATTATAATTTAGAAAACAAAGTCTGTGCTCATGTCAACTTACTTGTAAAGGGCTAAGGCCTATGGAATAAACCATCGTGAATCTCTCTCTCTCTCTCTCTCTCTCTCTCTCTCTCTCTGATCTGTGCTTCCTCCACACGAAAAAGACACGGAAAGGGCGACCATGCCCAAAACAACTTCTTCAACCCTTTCTGTCCTCAATCGCAATCTGTCAAACACGGGAATTCAGACCAAAAAGACGTAAGTAATGAGTGAGAGAGAGAGAGAGAGAGAGAGAGAGAGAGAGAGAGAGAGAGAGAGAGAGAGAGAGAGAGAGAGAGAGAGAGAGAGAGAACGAAATTTTATTTATACAGGGTAATGAGATAAGCATATACTTTGTTTTACACCCAGCCCTGTGGTAAACGAAAATATCGAATAAACAACAATAAAAAAAACCCACATGTAATGAAAGAAAATAATAAACAACCATATGAGAGAGAGAGAGAGAGAGAGAGAGAGAGAGAGAGAGAGAGAGAGAGAGAGAGAGAGAGAGAGAGAGAGAGAGAGAGAGAGAGAGAGAGAAGGAACGGACGAAATTTTATTTATACAGGGTAATGAGATAAGTATACATACTTTGTTTTACACCCAGCCCTGTGGTAAACGAAAATATGGAATAAACAATTTTAAAAAAAACATGCAATGAAAGAAAATAATAAACAACAACCATGAGAGAAAGAGAGAGAGAGAGAGAGAGAGAGAGAGAGAGAGAGAGAGAGAGAGAGAGAGAGAGAGAGAGAGAGAGAGAGAGAGAGAGAGAGAGAGAGAGAGAGAGAGAGAGAGAGAGAGAGAGAGAGAGAGAGAGAGAGAGAGAGAGAGAGAGAGAGAGAGAGAGAGAGAGAGAGAAAGAGAGAGCGAGAGAGAGAGAGAGAGAGAGAGAGAGAGAGAGAGAGAGAGAGAGAGAGAGAGAGAATATTGCACTCAAATCTGAAGTCAGTAACGTTCGGTTGTAGAGTGCATAAATAGGTTCTATTAATGGCGCAATACATATTACGACTCATTAATGTTGTTTCACTAAACCACCCTTCCGAAAAAAAAAGAACTTCCAGTTCAAATAATTTTAATGGGCTTCTATTAATAATCGGTGTGTGTGTGCCTGTGCGTGTGCGTGTGTGTGTGTGCCTGCGTGTGTGTGTGTGTGTGTGTGTGTGTGTGTGTGTGGTTGAGTTTCTGTGGTGGTTGTTGGGTGTGGGTTTTTTGGGGGGGCGTTTTTTGTTTGGTTGTTTTGGGTGTTTTTCTTTTCTTTCTTTTTTTTGCACCTACTGTATTACTATAATGACAAAAATCCCTTCCAATTTCATACGATGGTGAGGCAAATGTTAAGAATAACCCCCCAACCTTGCCCCTTCCATTCATTTCAGACGGTTTCAGGTTAGGGTTAGGGTCAGATTAGTCATCAACGTTTATTTGTTTGAGTATTTGATACTAAACTGACCCTAAATCTATCCCTAACCCTATTCCTAACCAAACCCTAACCTGAAACCGTATAATCCACACACACACACACAAAAGAAAAACCCTGAAACATTCTGAAATGAATGGAAGTGGCAGAGGAGGGCTCTTTTCTTGCCATTGGCCCATGGTGAAATACCTGAAGCCGATGTGTCCCGAGCTCTAATGGCGAGGGACAAATTAATTCAAATTCAAATTCAACTTTTGCCATACTGACTCAAAGATATACGCTTCTTTCAATCTTGTCCAGAGCCTGTGTTCACGTTGAGATAAGCATTATGTCTCAGAAGTCCTTCTAAAGTCTTGTTAAATGATAGGCATGAGACTTATCATCATGATATCTTAGAAGTCCTTGTAAAGTCCCGTTAAATGATACTACTTTAGAAGGACTTCTAAGATATCATGATAAGTTTAGAGAACGTAAGAAGGGGGTCTCTGGCTCAGTATCGGTTTCAGTTTCGGTTTTGCTCCTCCATTTATTTAAAAAACGGCTAAAATCACGCCTTTTTTAATGTTTTTTAACCCTCAAAAAGGCGTGATTTTATCGTTTTCTCGTGTTTTTTATTCTCGAAAACAGTGCGATTCAATCGTTTTTTACTCTCGAAAACAGCGTGATTTAATTGTTTTTTAATGAAAAAAGAGAAGGAAATTCTCATAAAATATTCTACACGTTCTGATTTTCTTCACAAACATTTGTACTGACTAGGAAAATCTGTTTTTAATACCAGTTTACAGAATTTTTCTTTTCTTAGCTTTTGTTTTATTTTATTTTTTTCTTCTTTTGATTCGACAACATCATTTTCATCAAGACATTCTTCAAAGCTGTTTTTGTCTTTAGTAAAAAACAAAACAACCGTCTTTAATTGTTCTCTAAAGTCTTTTAAAACCGAGTTATACTTCTGCGTTAAAATCCATACGCTAATTCCTGCATGCCGACCACTGAATGCTAGTTTTGCTAAACTATTTCTTTTTTGGACAATGTCTCTTTCAGCCGAACAGTCATCAATGATAAACAAAGTTGGTGTTCCTTTAAACAGTTTATAAAAATACTCTAAACAATCGCTTAGTTTATTACTTGGATTGACTAAATAGATTTCATCATCTGTCCAAATAAACTTTCTTTCTTTATAAGACTTGTTGAATTCTAAAGTAGTACAAAAAATTACTATGTGTTCAAAGTGATTACGATAAACCGTTTGTATTAAATCTAAAGCGAACACACTTTTTCCGCAGCCTGTCATTCCACAAAATAAACCACAATGAGGTTCTTTTGTAAGGAAATTTAAATTAGTCTTCAAATCCATTATTTTAATACACGATATCTTTTAATCTGTTGTCTTCAATGTTCAGCTGAGCATCGCATAGTAAATATACATAAATATATATTTGCTTATTCTCTTCCGCTTCTTTATGGATTTGAATGTTTATTCCTCCTGATCCATCACCAACTGTTCTTCCACTACCATGTAGTTTGTTATCTTCTGTTGTTCTAAGATCTAGCCACAACGCATACTTCGAATATAAATAATCTTCAAGTCTGACATCATGAAGATGGAGGTCTTTGCAAATTAAATCAGCCGCCGGGTCTCTTTGCCGACCACCTCCACCCAACAGCTTTCGTATTTCATCAAAATGCTGATAAGGTAAAAGACCACTTGCAAACAACTGATTCGGTTGTCCTTCAATCGTACATGTTAGTTTAGTTATTTTAGGATTATGAAACTTCTCGCTTAATCTGTTAAAGGGTTTTTTGGACTCCTCAAACAGCAACAAAATCCCTTTCAATGACCTTGCTGATACATTCAAATCGATGTTCCAAATTGTGTCTGATTTGTTTTTAGGTATTTTACTATGATTTAAAATTCTGTTGTAGTATATTGCTAATCTTGTCTGGTATTGTTGGGAGATCAACCGAGCTAATTCTGGATGACGAACAACATCAAACTCTAATGTGATGTCTGAAATACTATATTTTGCATCAGGATCTGTCGCTGATCTGATAACACGGCTGTAATCATTAAAAGTTAATTCATACATAAGCCTATCTTGTAAAGCACCCTGATAATACGGGGAGTGCGTGTTTAATAGCTCGAAGTCAAGAGGTATATAAAATCGATTACCATAAACTTGTGCAACCAACGCATCTTGATTGCTATCTTTTTTGTCTTCAGCATCAATTCTATGTTTTATACCATTATCTCCCTGTATTCCTTGATAAGTTCGATCTTTTCTTTCATTTTGTGTGAGCCACAGGTCGCAATAACTCAAAAAGACATCTGCGTTATCTAATGACATTACCTCTCTCCCTTCAAGTTTAATAGTAATCTTACTAACGATCGCTCTACCAAGATTAGCAACTAAAGTTCTGTTCGGATCCGTCGCTGACTCCAGTTGTATTCTAAAAGCAAGACGTGCGGTACCTGGCACAATTACTTCATTAGATCCCAGACTAGGAAATCTTACTGATAATATTTGTCTTTGATCGATAGTTGAAGGATTATTACTTATCACGATACTCTGCCTGGTTCCTTTAACACCGAGTGGTTCTTTTAACCGTCTGTATGGATCAAGAATTGTTCCGTATGATTGCGACATCTCTTTTTTTTTAGAAATAAAATAAAAACATAATTATAAATAAAAACATGGCAGGAATAGAAGCAGACCACGATTATGATGTCTTTGATGATGAAGCTGGAGATGACATGAGTGAAGCTATTCAATCTCGTCATCAATCATCTTTAAGACGAGAACTAATGGAAAGTAAAGTAAGATCGTTTTATGAAAGCATAGGACAAGAACCACCTGAAGTTTTCGATTCTAATGACTTTGAATATAAAGACGGTCATTTATTTGCGAAGGTTAAAGATGGAAAACTAGTCCAACTTACAACTAAACCAAACCCCTCAAAGTTTTTAAAAAAGAGTACAGCTCGTGGCAGGCTCAGTGTTAGTGATCAAAGACGATTTAATATCGAACCAGACCTAAGCACACAAGCTGTTTCCACACTTCAAAACACACTACAAAGACTACCTACTGATTCCCAACTTCAATCGATTCCTCTTAGAGACTTAAGCGCAACTGCGGACCAGATAATAAAAATGGAAACTAGTTTTATAACTTTAGAAGATGAAGAAACCCAATTAAAAACATTACATGATTCACCATTACCTATGAGAGAACTAATGGCGCTCAATTCAACATTACAATCTACCAGAGGCCAGTTAACAAATAATCTAGCAAAGTTAAGCGAACTGGATGCTCACATTGACAGAGAAAAACAGAAATTAGTTGAAGCAGATGATAACAACCTAGGACAAGACGTGAAAGACAGAATCATGCAAAGACTAGATGATCTTCAACACGAGAGAGCTGCAAGACTAGAAGTACTGTCAACTAACCGTGAACAATTACGCTCACAATTCAACAGAATAAAATAAACCATCCAAATAATGTTATACGAAAACACGACGTTAGCTGAACGAATAAAAACTTTATTTAGAGAGCAAGGAGTCACGATTGCGAGCGTTATGACAGCTTTAGGGTTTGCAATCTCTACTTTAGTGTTTGCTTTAACAGGAACAGGTGGTGGTGGTGGTCAATTACCTTCTCCACCTTCACCGTCAAAAGATACGAATTGGATTAAAAAACAACTGGAACATTTAACGAATCTATTAAAAAAATTAGGAGAAAAAGCTCTAGATGCACTACCCGGTATATTAGGTGGAATTGTTATTTGGCTTTTTTCTACTGCAAGCAAAGTAGTCGGTTTTATGGCTGAACACTTATGGACATTAATAGTTTTAGTTGTAGGATTACTCTTTAGTAAAATAAAAATAAACTAGACCAGCTGCAGTTAGAAAAATAACTAATGCTGTCTTTTCGTTTTCATGACTGTCAGTTAAGTTCGTTAAGTTCGTTGAATTCGTTAAGTTAATATTCTTTTTTTGACTGTCAGGGATTGGATGGTGTGTTCTTTGTATGATCGACAATGTAGAATTTATTTCTTTGTTTTTACCAACTGCTTGATTATTCCCCGCTATAAGGATTTCGTTGTTATAGTTTACAATTGTTCCTATTTGAAGTCTAAGATCAGAGGGCAGCATGTATAATCCACTACCGACAGCAAAGTCTACCTTCGATCTTGCGAATCTTAAAACGTCTTGATACCTTTTAATGCTTGCTGGGAGGTCAACTGTAGAATTGATTGCATCTTCTAAATTAGCTAAATACTGTTTCTGCGCATCAAACCCAGTTGAAGGATCCATTATCTCAGACCTCACTTGCGCTTGAGATCCCAGCAAACACCACACGTAAGTACGAATAGAATCATTTACTCGTTCTATTCCCGCCTTTGTCAGTCCTTCGGAAGTATCAAGAATAAATGTAGACCAAGCGTTTTTATGTTTTTGTTGAATAGATCCTAGATGAACGGTCGTACCTGAAGAAAAAGACGTGTAAGGAGGATTCCAATCATAGTTATACTTTCTGTGCACACCCCAATAATAAAGTGTACCCAAACCATGATTACGATCTAACTTTTGTCTAAAGTCTGTATTCAAGTTAATGTTAAACTCATTACAAATCCGTTCAAAGGCCTTCATGTCAATTCTGTTGTTGAACGGATTAAAAGTGGAATCATTCGGTAATGGAGCATGCAGTTCAGACAAAATACGCTTGAATGTGTAATAGAAATGAAATCTATAAACTGCTTTTACCATGAGATCAGGATGATTTAAGTGATCAGTGAAAGAAACACCACACCCTGTTGTTGCGCAAAACACAGCAAAGTTTAACTGGTTTTGATAAAACTGCATTGGATGACTAAACCATGCCTTTGCGATGTTATCATGTTTGATGCTAGGATTTAAATAATGGTTTAATGGATTACTGACCTTAACTTCAAAAGAATCAACTCCCACTGCAACAACTATTGAATCAACAGCTATAGTTTTAGGGTTATATGATCCAACTGCATATTTAGCGTCTTTGTTATATTTAAAAGCATTCATTTATATATCCGCAATAAAAATGTTTATTTATATAACTGATCAAGACGAGCCAATACTTTTACAACGCCCTATTGAAAATCATGGTTCTCTAAAAGTAGCGCTCCATGAAATTTATTACAAAGTCAAATGGATTAACATAAGCAAATCCTTAAAAAACAATTGGATAAGAAAAATTACCAAAGAAGAAAGGATTGAACTAACTATACCTGACGGTTATTACGGTTTTTGTTCATTAAAAGAAATATTAAACGACTTCGACATTACTTTAAAACTTAATGAGGGAAATTTGAAAGTGAAGATGATGTTTAGAGGCCAAAAAGGAGTAGTATTTGAATTTGCTAGTGAATTGGCTAAACTATTAGGTTTTAGATTAGACAGGTTCCATGTCACTGATAATGCACTGGAAAGTAATGCATTTACGGCTGTAAAATCACTTAATCTCGGAATACATTCTTTATTATACTTTCATTTAGATATCCTGAGTACAGATGACAACTTATTTGATAACCAGCCGTCTACTGTGTTAAGAGTTCTTCCATCAGCAAAAGCGGCATACTGCGATTACGAAATTATTACGTTTCCCACATTACAGTTTAAAGAATTAATTTGCGGGATTCACCATTCACTAAAAATAAGAATAACTGACGAAAAAGGAAAAGAAGTTCAGTGCGACAGCCTTAATGCTTTGTTAGAAATAAAATAATTTAGTATAAAACAATGTCACGCGGACCAGATCAACCGGTTATGCTTGACCCTGTTAGATGCGCAACTTTAGAATTGAAGGACCTAGCAGACACAGAAGACTTTGATTTAAACGGAGAGATAGGAGCACTGTATGGTTTTGAGTACACAAACAACGGCTATTATAAACGTGCAGAAGTAAGTGATAAAAAAAGTACCTAAACTAGAGCAACTGCGTAATGTAGTAGCTGACAATGTTGGCCAGTTTGAATATAAAGTTGTTAAGAAAAGGGATAACAAATGGCATTTAATTCCATTCGTTGATTGGGAAATTAAGTTTGAATTTTTAAGCCCGTTTACATTCTTTGATAATGACAAACACTTTCGCAAATCATTTAACTCAGGACCGTTACATATCAGTCTGATTCCACAAAACAACAGCAGAAGAGAAATAGCAATCAAACCTTATAAAAAGAGACAGTACATGCTGCACAGAAAAAAGACAGTGACAAAAGATTCATCCACGCTATTAGAGTTCATTCCTAAAATGGCTTTAGCAGACGAATTTACTATGATATTTGAACTTTCTGTTAGAGCAGACAACCCTGTTGGTGTTAGCGACAACCTAATGAAAGGGATTCTTATTTCTTGGCAAAACTTGGATGTTGAATCAGTGAGATGTACTATCGTTATTCAAAACCGCGGTGAAGAAATTAAGGCAGTGTCGACCAGCGATAAAGTTATATTGAGTGTTGATCCAAACAATCTCAAAGAATTAACGTTCATTAATGTTACTAATTTAGATCTCATTGGGTTTTATTACACTGAAAGCATTTTGTCTGATGATCTTCTTAAAATGATAACAAGTGCAAATTAAATGTTAATTTTTTTTTTTAAATATAAAAAAGATGTCCGTTAAAGTTTATCCAAAAATACCGAAAGAAAATACTGACAAAGAAAAGACTGAGGGTGGTGATGATCCTGAAATCAGAAAGTTCAGATTGTCTACCATTACAGAAATACAAAGAGAATTGGAAAAAGACCTCACTAACTATAACAGAACCAAACGAAGGTACTCTTGTTTGTTTAATTCAATAACATACTTAAATACTGGATTTGGAACTCTAGGTACTTTAACAGCAGGAAGCTCTGTAGGGTTGTTAGCGACAGGGGTCGGATCACCCATAGCTTTGCCTCTAGGTTGTGTATCGCTGACGCTCGGGTTGTTTTCAATCGGTACGTCTGCTTTCAACAAAAAAATAAAAATAAAACTTCAAAAGCATACAGCCATGGTTCAATTAATAATGGCAAAACTTAGTTCATTTCGATTGATTATCAGTAAAGCTTTGCAAGACTCTCAAATTTCGGATGAGGAGTTCAATAGATTGCAAGCAGACTACAACGACTACAAAATGCAAAAGTTTGAACTTCAGAAAAAATCAAGAGCAAGTTTTTCACAACCGCAAGACATAGAAGCGATAAAAAAAGAATGCGAAAAAAAAATAAACGACACATTAAAATCTGTTCTAGGGAAATAACAATAAGAACTCCAAAGGGTGCTTATTCAATTCAATATGATTACAAGTTTAGAAAGTCTACTGACTATGACAATTAGTCCTCCAGTGTCCAACTGCATACGAAAACTCTGGTGATTTATATACACGCTTTGTGTTGTTTGAGTCAAGTGATTTTTTATTTACAACTGTTGTGTTTATTTCGTGTAACTTAGATTGTATTTTTGTGTTGTCATGATAAAACGTCTTGTTGTCGAACAGTGCTTTTAAATAGTTATCGTGTGTCATGACCATTTGAACAACAGGTCTACTGATTCCTTTTGCTTTTTTAATAACACTAGTTTGACTGGCAATTGAATACATCTTTGCTCTCAGTCCAACGTACTCTTTGATTATAGTTCCATTCAGTTCATCCTTCATCTTACCGATTACCTTTTTATTTACGGATGAATGCAATGGAGATTTAATTGAGTAGTCAGATGTGTCATACCACGATTCAACACCTTTCGTTAAATCTGTTTCTAAATCTTTATAAAAGTCTTCAGTCGGAATGTCTAGAATAAATGAATCCGTGTCTGTGTACAATACTTTAGATTCTGGATACAGTGGTTTAAAGTAGTCATATAGAAATTCCAGCATCAACAACTTAGACAACTCTAAAACAGCAAACCCAATGAAGACTGGTTTATCTAGTTTTACATTAAGTTTTTTCATCATTATACCGTAAAGGTTGTCATGGAACTTTCTGAAGTCTTGATAATTGGGTTTTGAAGTTAATTTGATTGCTTTGTTTTCTTGGGTAACTAATCTGACGTCTTTGCGTTTGTGTGGGTTTTCCATAGTCTTCCCAAAACAACTGTTATTCATTAGCTTGAAGAAGTCTTTCTCTGATGAATCGGTTGACTGAATTCTAAGATTAGTGGGTTTTTTAATATACGGCTCCATGAATTTCTCTTGTTTAAACGAAATGATTCTATGAACTGCTGTTAGTTTTAATCCGTGACGTAAATAGAATTGTAGGAGTCTATAATGACAGACGTATTTTTTTTTGCCATGTAGATTAGGCACAAGTTTTGGTAGCTCTGATCCCACCTGAAGTCTTTCTGCTGCTAACGGGTAGTCGTTGTGTAGGTCATGGAGTTCATCCGGATAATCTAAGTCGACTTCTAAAATGAAACCTGTTTCGTAAGAATCTGGTAATTTCAAAAGCCATTGCAAAAACTCTGTAATATTAAAATTAAAAGGAGCTGTAAACATTTTAAAGTTACGTAATGGAAGTGACTGACACATCGCCCAACCATAGAGATTGTTTGCATCTAAATACATGATATAATTTGATGGTTTAGTAGGATCGTAGTCGTCTAAGTATTTGTTGTTGGCCTTACAATAACTGTGTGAAGCCATACTAATTCCTCCACGTAGTCCGTCTTCAATCATCTGGAGAGTTGGTAGATCGGAGAGTAAGTCAATCTGTATTTTGGTAAATCTTAAGAATGCATCCCAACTCATTCCAGGAGCAGAGATATAATGAGCAGGGTCTAGACTGTAATGTTTCATACACGTTTTCCTGTAATTTTCAAATAAGTCCGCAAGCAAATAAACGTCAGCCATTAAATAGGCGTCATGATAGTCTCCCATGGTTTTGCAGTCTAATTTAATCCACGCTGAATGTGCGTGGTTGTAGTCAGAGTCACTTATATCTTTTCCTTTCAAACTAGAGTAGAATGCGCCTTTAGGTGGTAATTCTAAATCGTCAAATTTATCCCAACTACTCATGTACTCGTAAGGGTATACTCCTTTTCGTACAAGTGCTGGATCAAAGTATTTTTCTGTTATAGTGCATTTGGATAGTGACTGACCTAAAGACTCTAACGAACCCATCATATGTTGTAGTGAATCATAAAAAGATAATTGTCCTAATGTAAATGTCATGTACTTTTCTGAAGACTGAGCTATACAAGTGACGGTTCTAAATTCATCAGTAACTGCTTGTAGAATTAAATGGGAGTCATATCCACGTAGATTGTGAAAGAATAATTATAGGCAGTTTCCAAGACTTTGGTTCAAACTTTAACTGCAAATTACAGGAGTTGTGTGCTGCTCCTCTGAATTTTCCACTAATGTGATCATGATCTCTTACTTTTTCATCAGTTGCTCCGAATTCTTTTTTACAAATCCAACATTCAATAGATGACTCAAATTGATTTAAATCTTCTGATGTCATAATTAAATCAAATAGATTAAGTTGATTAGACAACTCATTTCGCTTGTATTTCATACGTAATAAGAATCGTTTTGCAGCATCAGGTCCTCTATAAAGTTCTGGCGTTGAATGTTTCCCATCTGATCTAACTATAATAAAAGCATATGAACAGATTTGATGATTGTTTAATAATACTGTTTTTGGAAGATTTTTAGGAGCTGGTCCTTGATACGGAACGATGATAGATTCGAAGTCAGCATAAACAACATAAGGACTTAATTGCAGTTTCTTCCAGTTTTTAAAGGTCACCTTACTACCTTCTTTGAGAGTAATAAGTTTAGTTTCACAGTCAACAGTTGAATTACAATGTTTTCTGTGTTCAACTGCAGCATAAATACTAGGAATTCTCTGAAAACATCTTCGACAGAAGTCCTGTTTTTCTTTGTGATTTGTAGTATAGTTTATAAGTCTGCTCATTGTTCGGATTAAAGTGTAGTGTGTTTTTGTTCCATCCGTTACTAAGAGTAGATCAATATGTTTTTCGTCTGGATCACCAATCATGGGAGAGTTCTTTGATACTCGGATTGGTTTAAGGTTTTCTTCTACACACCATGTGTAGATGTTAATTGAAATTGGTTTATTCTGTTCTTCAAATTGATCAACTTCGCTTAGGCTTACAGGGAAGTCGATTCCATTAAAGTTTAATTCATTTATGTAAGGTTGATAGTTAATTACTCTTTCTGCGTTCTTTTTGACATAATGAAGTTTAACTAAAACACACCACATAAAACATTTGTTATCTGTATTCTTAATGTTTAGTACTGCTCGTTTTAAAACTAAATCTTTAGGTAAAGGAATAAACGAGTTTCCTACGATGGGGGCATATTTATTCTCCCTTAATTTGATTTCTAATACTCCTCCTTCTGACCAACCAGATCCTCTCAGTTTTGACTCTTCTGATGCATTGATGAACTGGGTGATTAAAGTGTCTGCCCAGGTTTCTGTAAAATCATTATAAGTCAGAATTACTTGTTGTTTAGTAGAGACCCATACTTGTAACTGCTCCTTATTAACTGTTTCATAATCTATGTAAACTGCCAACATTACTTTAACTGGTGGTTCTATTATCAGTTTTTCAGGTATTTGTGAAATAGCATGTTTTACACTTTCTAGTACATTTTCTGGATCAATAACTTCTAATTCTGTTTCTTTAAAAACATTGTCTAAATGTTCGCGTTCATCATCAAGTGTCATTGTCATGTTGAGTTTCTTTTTTTAACTCAATTTTTTTTATTAATTTAAAAATAATTATTTGTTGAAAATGTACTAAAAGGTTTAGGATTGAACTGAAAAGCAACAAAAAAAAAAGAAGTAAATGAAATAATTCTTCTAAGTCTCTATTTAAAGCTCTTTTTAAATTGGAACTGTGTCTAGTGGGATTAGCTGCAGTTCTTCTTTAACAAATGCTCTTTTTGGAGCAGGTCGTATTGTCGTATCAGTTTCTCTTAAATAATACACAGGAGGATTCATTTCTATTATTCTTTTTATTTCGTACGGATCAATGCTCCAAATTGGATCAGTTGCTCTTATGCGAGTGTCTCCTTCTGCTTCTCCAGGTGCATAAAGAAACCTTACTTTTACTCCAAATGGTATTAGTTGTTTTGTAATTGAATGTTGAATTGGCAAGTCAATTGTTTTCTTCTGTATTGCTTTTACTGGTTTAAATCCAGTGACCTTAGATTCTTCGTTATTCATGACACGCAGAACGGAGGGTAGTCTTCTAACCCATTCAGTGTTTCTAGTTGAATCAAGGAGTTCTCTATGGTATTGATAAGAGAAAAGTCTTTCTGCCAATTGTTTGTTAAAGTTTTCAACTAAAGCCTGAGATCTATGGTTTCCAGGAATACCCCTTTTAATAACGACTTTGTGTTTTAACATTAACTGATTGAATTGTCCTTTAAATTCTTTTCCTTCATCAACTTGAATTAAACGAGGATAGGTTAATGGACCGCGTCTATAGATTTCTTGTAAAGCCACAGAGACTGAAGTAGCACTTTTATCAGTCAATGGTTCAGCATCTTTATATCTTGAAGAGATGTCAACAACTGTAAGCGCGTATTTAAATCTTTTTCTTCTGATTAAATCATGAGGGAGGTATAGAAGATCCATTTGATGAGTGTCATTTGGTGTTGTGTTAACAAAGTGCGGTCTTTTAATTCGCTTAGGCGCTGGTAAATAGATTTGCCAAATAGCTTGTTTAGATAGCCATTCTTTTGCTGTTTGTTCAGTGACTCCTGCAGCTTGATTTAATTTTTGAATAGCAGTTAAACCTTTCCAATAACCTTTCGGTGAATAATAAATTTTAGATAGTTTATTATTCATTTTAATACTACACGTTTTTTGCTATGAAATAAACAGCAGTCATACCGATTACAATAAAAGCTATTTCCTGGAGTTTTTGTTTTTTTGGATGGTTGGTAGAAGTCACTTAATTTTGGTGGTGGGAGCTGTTGGAGGTCTTCTCCTGTCACTAAATAATACTCTTTAATGGCGTCGTCAACATTCTTAAAAGTGTAGGCTGCATGGTTTTGCAGTTTTAATTTGTTGTTAATAAAATCTAACTGAGCGAGTCTTTGCTTTTCATAAGCGTCTTGTGCTGCTGCTAATTGCTCCATTGCTCGATTATGTCTTTGTCTTTCCTTGTTTGTTTCTAGTTTACTAAACATGTAATTACTACCTGAAAAAGCAAGAGCGTTTACTACAGCACCGCCAATCATCATTGTGAGTGAAGCCATTTTATTTTACATATTTATATTTTCTGGAATTATTCCTTGCTTAACTAGAAAGTCTTTTGTTGCGATTGAAGCAGTGATTATAGCGATTAGTTTACCGGAGTCCTCTAGGTCAAGTTTTCCAAGGTCAGCCGCTTTCATTTTCAATAGTTTCTTACCAACCATCGTGTACGCAACAGAAAGTCCACCAATCAGAGCAGATTGATATACAAGGTTAGCAACAGTTTTTTTAGCACTCATTTTTGTTTTTAAAATAAAAATAATAAATCAACTAAAAATGAATTGTGACGAACTACTATTAAATGCGCAGGAAGCAGTAATTTCTGATGAAGTGTCGACAAGTGTTATGAATAAAAAGGAAAAGTTGTATTCTCTGGCTGCGTGTGGAAAAACAAAACAATACTTAGGAACAGAATTTAGTATAGAACAGATTCAACAAATGTCTTCTGCTGACATTGAAAAGTACTACAACAGATACGAAGCACAGTTAGGATCTAAAATGGTTAAAAGTTTAGGTCAAACTGTAATAAGGCTTGTACACTAAGTTAGTTAGTCATTTTTTTCCGCTCGATTCAAGCCAAGATTTAATGTACGATTTAAGTCAAGATCCTGTTTTAATTAAATCGTTAGAGTCTCTTAGTTGTGATCTTTTTTATAGGTTTGGCGGGCTTTTATCACCTGTTGTCATGGGATTAATTACTTTTAATCATATAGATTTTATTGCTATTAAAAATGAACGTGACAGAGAATCAAACGAATCAGATGGAACAGCAAACAAACCTCAGTCCGACAGTAACCAAGGTAACGAAGAGCCCAGGTCGAGTTGAAGCAGGTAAAAGGTTATCAGAGTGGAATCGACAACAAAAAATGAATAAACAAACAAAACAAAAACTGTTGTCTCAGAATGAAGATGAATCAACCATAAGCGCAATACCAGTTAAAAAAGAAGAAGACAAACAAAACAGTACGAATTACGATGTTGTATTGCTTACTGTTGGTGTGGTTGCTGGTGTTGGTTATTTGTCTTATAAATTATATAAAACACACATGCAACCAAAATTAAAAACACGAGTAGAAGTAAAAACAATACAAACAGAAAAAGCAACAGACAAACAAGAAAAACAAAAGCAAAATAGCTCAAAACCTGAGAGCGATCCATTTTTAATGCAATAAATTATTGTTTTAGAACTTTATAAAAACTTAACAATAACTTAAGTAAGAACTTGAACTAGAACTTAAGTAAGAACTTGACAAGTGTTTGTGTTAGAACTTAATAAAAACTTGACACAACTTACAAAGAACTTATTAATAACTTGAAGTTGACTTAACAAGAACTTGAATAAGAACTTAAATAATTACTTGATTAAAAACTTAAATAATAACTTAACAATAACTTGATAAATCATTTTGTTAACTTAATAAGGGGGCTTGTGTGTGTGTGTGTGTGTGTGTGTGTGTGTGTGTGTGTGTGTGTGTGTGTGTGTGTGTGTGTGTGTGTGTACAGCCTCTTTACCTTTATTTTGAACAGGGCTATGGCTGTACGCTTATAAAGGGGATTAGTGTATGCATGTTTTTTTCATAAGTGTTACATCTAGTCAAAAATCTTTTATTTAAAAAAAAAAGTAGTTTTACAAAACAGAATAGTGATTGCCCTAGTTTTAGTTCACACTAACTAGGACGAACGCTCATAGAAGAGCGTTTGTCCTAGTTTCAGCTTAACAGTCGTCCACATGTCTTTTAGCGGAAAGGATTCATCACTAGTTGTCATTGAAGAATGAATAGTAAGATTGGCCACTAAGTTAGTTGCACTTGATTGAGAACTTTGACTTGATTTAAACAAATCAGATGACGTTTGACTTGATTTAAACAAATCAGATGACATTGACTAGTAGATTCCATTGTTTGTCTTTCTCAAAGCTTGTTTTATATCACAACACAAAGCACAGACTTGTTTACTCTTTGCTGACTTTTGCTGGAATGGCAGCTAAGGTAAAATTCATGAGGTAAACGTCAGCGGTCACGTGATTCACAGAGCAATCTGATTGGTTTAAATCAATCACCTGATGTTTTTGCTGTCGCGCCACACAGAAAACATGCTATGTCACGTCTAAAGAAAGGGATACTCAGTGTTTTATACTCGACTGAGCATGCCTATACTGATATATGATCTTTTAATTGTGTGTGTTGTCTGTTTGACTGTCTCTTCTCTCAGTGTGTGTGCACTAATCACATATAATAAAGGTCTTAAAGAACGTTAGAATACTCAATCTGGATCGGGAACAAAAATAACCTCCTGCAAAGTGCGTGTAATGTCGAATCAAAAGAAGAAAAAAATAAAATAAAACAAAGGCTAAAAAAAAGAGAAATTCTGTAAACTAGTATTCAACGCTCCTGTCCGTTAATTATGTATACAAAATTACGCATATTATGTAGGTTGGTATCTCATAAAGTTGTATGCATTCAGGTAGCGACCTAATACAAACTGTATGCATCTAGGTAGCTATCTCATAAGAAGTCAATGCATTGTATGTCATTCTTTGGTTAACATAATGAAAAAAAGTTTTTTAAAAAAAAGATTTTATAGGAATTTCCTTCTTTTTTTTTTCCATTAAAAAACAATTAAATCACGCTGTTTTCGAGAGTAAAAAACGATTGAATCGCACTGTTTTCGAGAATAAAAAACACGAGAAAACGATTAAATCACGCCTTTTGGGGGGTTAAAAAACATTAAAAAAGGCGTGATTTTAGCCGGTTTTTTAAATAAATGGAGGAGCGAAACCGAAACCGAAACCGATACTGAGCCAGAGACCCCCTTCTTACGTTCTCTAGTTTTCATACTATCTCAACGTGAACACAGTTCCAGCTTGGTAACGTTCCTAGCATATTCTAAAATGACAGAAAGAAAGAAAGAAGGGGAAGAGGGTTTATGAACATATGCAATGTTTTTTCCCCCTGACTACAAAAATGCCAAACATGGGAAAGGTTGGGGTTTTTTCTGAGAATCGTTGCTTGACACACAAAAGCAAGCCCACAACTCCGCTAATGGTCTAGATACACGTGAACATTTTTCACTCTTTCCCCATAGCAGCCCAGATATATGCAAGTAATCTTATGACTGTTGACCTGGGGAAGGAGTGGAAATTGTTAACGTGTGTTGAGGTTTACGTGAACGCGAATATTCAAACTCCAACCCTTTTCGATGTTGGGATTGCGATGATTTGGGGTGGGATCTAACAGGATTGCCATTGATAAGATATGGGCGCGCTTATTGTTAGCTTAAGGTCAAGTAGGACATCGTTGACACACACATGCATGCATGCGTAGGAACACACACACGCGCGCGCGCGCGTGCGCAAACGCACTCAGAGAGAGAGACAGAGAGAGAGAGAGAGAGAGAGAGACAGAGAGAGACAGAGAGAAAGACAGACAGACAGACTGAGGAGAGCGAGAGAGGGAGAGAGAGAGGGAGATACTGAGAGACAGAGGGAGAGAGAGACAGACAGACAGACAGACAACGAGAGAGAGACGGAGAGAGACAGACAAACAGAAAGAGAGAGGAAGAGAAAGAGATAAACAAAGAGAGAGAGAGAGAGAGAGAGAGAGAGAGAGAGAGAGAGAGAGAGAGAGAGAGAGAGAGAGAGAGAGAGAGAGAGAGAGAGGGACAGACAGAGAGAGAGAAACAGAGAGAGAGAGAGGCAGAGAGAGACAGAGGCAGAGACAGACAGAGAGAGAGACGAGTAAGTTTAGAGACAGGAACCCACCCATGTGGGACACAGATAATAAGACACATTGAAAGACACATAGAAATTGGGACACACATTGACAGACATCGAAATATGGCTGAAAACCCAATTGTTTTACCCCTACCACTTTCAAGGCCTACCGATCTCCCTGACCTTGACCTTGATCGGTATGCCATCATCAGAACGGCCATACGCCAAAGTACCTACAAGCCACGTTTGAAGTCTCTAAGACCAATGGTGTGGAAGTTATATCCCCTTAACGATTTTCGGTTTTCAAGGGCATACGCCAAGGTCAAGGTCAGGACGGCGAAACGGTTTGCGCGGATGCCTTCCTCGCATGGGGACACACCACCACACAAAATTTGAAGCGATTCGGTCAAGCGGTTCGGGAGATATACTTGGGACAGACAGAAGAAGAAAAAAGAAAAAAACAATGGCATCGCCGAGCGGCAGATATGTCCTTTGCCAGTAACGCCCTGTACCTGCCCCGCCCTCTACCTCCCTTGCCCCTCACATCTTAGGCCCCCGTCCTCCTTGTGTCCTTTGGGTGATACACCTAAGCACACTTGACTGGGTGCAAATCCTTTTCCGGGATGCACACCCTTAATTGGTGGGGTGTACACCCTTAACACTGAGACATGTCTTCCGCTCGAGGACTTTTCATGTGGCACATTTTGTGCTACGATGTTTTTTACTTTTAGTATTAGACCCCCTCCTTTACCCCGCCCCCTCCTTTACCGGGATGCACACCCTTAATTAGTTTGGGGTGTACACCCTTAATCAATGTGGTGTACACTCTTAACTTGGAGACATGTCTGCCACTCTGCGACATTGAAATCCTACGTGGCATAATTTGTACTGCAATGTCTTCTACTTACAAACAAACAAAGAAACATACATGAACGAAAACATACCCCTTTGCGATCGTAGATCGGCAAAGGACAACAAACAAAGAAACATACACTTCAACAAATCTTTATTATCTCAAAATGAGAAATTAAACACGAACGAAAACATACTCCTTTGCGATCGTAGATCGGCAAAGGACAAAACGAGTTGGTACTTGGTATCAGTGAATGACCCGGTGTTGACCCGGCTGTCTGCTGGAGTAGAGTCAATGACCTTGGGTAGCTCGCGAAGCCTCCCTGGAATTTCCTGGAAGGAAAAGCTAATTTCGGTTCAGAGGCATATGCTAGTTTCGATTTTGGCTAATGCGAATGGGGGAGGGTGTGTGTGTATTTTGTTGTGTGTGCGTGCTCTCTCTCTCTCTCTCTCTCTCTCTCTCTCTCTAGAAAGCTTTACCACACGATTCAAAAGTAGTAGGCCTTTCTAAGACTAAAAATCCCATGTGGCATAATTTGTTCTGCAATGTCTTCTACTCTTCTGTCTACACACCCACACAAACAGACAGACAGACAGACAGAAAAAGAGAAGAAACATACGCGAACGACAAGGGCATCGCCGGGCGGCAGATATGTCCTTTGCCGGCTACGCCCTGTACATGCCACGCCCTCTACCTCCCTTCCCCCTTCACATCTTCAGTCCCCGTCCTCCTTGTGACCTTTGGGTGATGCACCTACACACCCTTGACTGGGTGCAAATCGTTTTCCGAGATGCACACCCTTAATTGGTGGGGTGCACACCCTTGACACTGAGACATGTCTGCCACTCGGCGACATTTAAGCCCCACTTGGCACATTTTGTGCTAGGATGTCTTTTACGTTTAGCATTAGACCCCCTCCTTTACCGGGATGTACACCCTTAATTAGTGTGGTGTACACCCCCGTAACTTGGAGACATGTCTGCCGCTCGGCGACATGAAAATCTCACGTGGCATAATTTGTACTGCAATGTCTTCTACTCGTCTTTTTACACCTCCCCACAAAATTTGGAGTGATTCTATACAGTATTTCACGATATATAGGAGGGTGAAGAAAAACAGAAACATGTCTGCCGCTCGGCGACATTCTATTTCCGAGGGATAATTCATGTGTTATACTGTTAGTGTAACATCCTGACACAAAATTGGAAGGGATTCTGTCTTCTAGTTCACGAGATACAGCTTGAACAAGGACGCCTAATCAATTTAATGCCCTAGGCGTTTACAATATAAAAATATAATATACACATATAACACCACATATAATACTATTTAACATATAGCATAAAGAATGGGAAATGAAAATTACACAAACACCCAAAGGCGGTCAGACAAACAAACAGACATAGAATTCCACACGCGTGCGCGCAAGCACACGCACACCACACACCCACACACGCGGACACCGACTACAAAAACACCAAACATGGGAAAGGTGGGGGTTTTTTCTGAGAATCGTTGCTTGACACACAAAAGCAAGCCCACAACTCCGCTAATGGTCTAGATACACGTGAACATTTTTCACTCTTTCCCCATAGCAGCCCAGAGATAGCAGCCCAGCCCTGGGGAAGGAGTGGAAATTGTTAACGTGTGTTGAGGTTTACGTGAACGCGAATATTCAAACTCCAACCGTTTTCAATGTCCGGATTGCGAGGATTTGGGGTGGGATATAACATGACTGCCATTGATAAGATATGGGCGCGCTTATTGCCTCCTTTGTTACGTTAAGGTCAAGTAGGACATCGTTGACACACACATGCACGCACGCGTAGGCACACACACACACAAGCGCGCGTGCGCAAACGCACTCACAGAGAGAGAGAGAGAGAGAGAGAGAGAGAGAGAGAGAGAGAGAGAGAGAGAGAGAGAGAGAGAGAGAGAGAGAGTGTGTGAGAGAGAGAGCGAGAGAGAGAGAGAGGGGGGAAGAGCGAGAGAACGAGAGAGAGAGGGAGAGACTGAGAGACAGAGAGAGAGAGACAGACAGACAGACAAAGATAGAGAGACTGAGAGACAGAGAAAGAGAAAGAGAAACAAAGAGAGAGAGGGAGAGACTGAGAGACAGAGAGAGAGAGAGACAGACAGACAGACAAAGATAGAGAGACTGACAGACAGAGAAAGAGAAAGAGAAAGAAAGAGAGAGAGAGAGAGAGAGAGAAACAAAGAGAGAGAGAGAGAGAGAGAGAGACAGAGAGAGAGAGAGAGAGAGAGAGAGAGAGAGAGAGAGAGAGAGAGAGAGAGAGAGAGAGAGAGAGAAAGGCAGAGACAGACAGACACAGAGACGAGTAACTTTAGAGACAGGAACCCACACATGTGGGACACACAGAGAATAAGACACATAGAAATTGGGACACACATTGACAGGCATTGACATATTCCCCCAAGTAGAACCTTTTGTTCTCAATAGAATAGAATACTGTATTCGTACAAGGCCTCCAACTGCTTCAGTGCTGCAATAAAAAATAAAAAAAATAAAAATAGAAGTGCAACGCCGAGCGGCTGCAAAGTCCCCTCGCAGCATCGCCGAGCTACTCCGAAATCGGAATGTGTCGGCTGTACACATACATAAAAACGTATCAAAACAGCACGTAACTACATAGAAACGCATCAAAACAGCACGTAAACTGAATAGTTTTTTGTATATAGCCTTGGGGTTCGGACCCGTGATTTGAGCGCGCGCGATCATGCGCACACGCGCGCACAGAAAAATTCATGACAACTGTGTTGTAGACTATTCATCAAGAAATGTGAAAAAAACTGCGTTGAAATACATGCAAAACTTCGCGAGATATTAGCGATTATGTGTTTCGGGGTTTGAACCCCGTAACTGGCGCGACCTTGACCTTAATGTAAAACTAAATACATCAGTGGATAGCTTGCATCTTGGCAAACTAGTATACCAAATTTGATGATGATAGACTGAATAGCTTTTGAGAAAAACGGACGAATAGCCGGACGGAGGCACGCCGGACGCCGCCAGACGGACCAGACAGAAACAATAGTTCCCGAACCTTCAGCTCGGGGACTAAAAACTCAGACGATCCCCATTCATCCACCCTGTCTCATAAATCCCACCCGCGGCCAGGAAATTGAAGAATAACGCTCCAACACCGACCCAATCAGTCAATACCAATAGGGAGAACCGACGCCATTTTTGACAAGCACACGGCATTAGGTTAAACATTTGCATTGGCGCGCGGTTTCTTTTTTTTGTTTGTTTGATTGGTTGGTTGGTTGGTGGTGTGTGGTTGTTTTTTTCTCCAATGCAATGTGATAACCTTACTAATCAGTCACTGGAAACCCACGACAGAAAGTCGATTTCCAAAAACACAATTTCCCCATAATGTGGGATTGGTTGTTTTTTTGTAACCTAATTTTTTTTTTATAATGATTATGGCTGGGGGGTGTTAGCAGTTACGCTTTACTTGAAAGGTTCCTTGCATTTTTTCCGTTTTATTAATGCTGTTGCTGTTGTTGTTGTTGTTCTATCCCCGTTTCACAGAGTGAAAAGGGGTTATGTTGTTTCGCAGCTGCCTGTCTGTTTGTTTGTTTGTTTGTCTGTCTGTCTGTCTGAAAGTCGGTTCTATCAAAACCTACTTGATGCATCTCAACGATACTTTGTCGGAAGATGGAGTCCGCCATGCGGGAGCGTGAGTACGAAGATGGAGTTAATCGGCGTTGTCAGATTTGCTTTTTTAAGCAATTTTGTTTTTAACATAAGTCAAAGAGGAGACAGCTAGACCACGCCCCTAGCTGTCAGTCATGTTAGGTCACTTAAGGCGGCGTCACACACGCATAAAATCGTATGGGGATGCGATGTGATTGGGTCACGTGAGTCACGATTCACGTGACTACTTCGATTGTAAGAAGTCCAGGGTAAAAAAAACTTTGATTGAGGGAGAAGAAAGAGTCTTTTCTGAAAAACTTCTATTGCCCAGCTCTCCCTTTTTTTGCTTACTACTAAGATCGTTTTCATCTAGGTTGTTTCCAAAGAATGGTTTTACCCATATGCACACGGCATGCATATCATGTTTTTAGGTCAATCTCACAGCAGAACGCTTCCTTTTAGACCTGTTATTTCCCCACAAGGTGTGTCCAACAACTAGGCCTGCT
>CM065706.1:42494693-42497193 GCA_017654935.2 Phymorhynchus buccinoides | reverse complement strand
CAACTTAGCCTACTGCACTTCCGGCAACAAGGCCTAGGCCTAGAGTCCATGCCTTACCTCATAATCAAGACGACGTACTTAACATTTAGCCCACATTCATTTCAGTCTTGAAAAAAAAATATACGGAAAATCCAGGATTCGTCGATTTCACTGCCTTCGACGTACGAATCCTTTGTTAGGCCTAGACGATTGATCACCATGAGCAAAGACTGTACAGGGGAAGATAAACATGGATGAGCTTGCTGGCTGTGACCTTGACCTTTGCTTTGTGGCAGAGGGGGGAGGGAAATTAACGAAACGAAAATAAAATATTAGGACTAATATAAAATATCTTACAGAAATGTAGATGATGTGGAACAAGTTTTCATCGCATGAACAATCAGTTTAAAACAGTAACAGATCACGCAACTTCAATTATTAATTTTCTAAGAGTAAGAGGCTTAGAGACCCACAGGCAAAGACTAGAGGCCTACTACAGGTGTCCGTAGACCACCCTTACCCCGGCGGGGGGGGGGGGGGGGGGGGGGGGATTGGTCACTATGTTTTTTCTGAAAGCTTGGTCAATATGCTTTTCAATTTTACTTGTTTGCCAAAAATAAAAATAGGGCTCCACTATGTTACATGCGCATACATATAATTAAATTTTAAAGAAAGGGGTAGGGGTGCATAGAAATAATTTTAATTTACACAGTAAAATAAAAATTAATTCTGTTTTCAGATGCACAAGTGTCTACATAACAGTATTCTCTCTATACAGGCATGGGAATTGTCATGGGAATTCCCATGTCTGCTATAGTAATAAAAATCAGACGTGAGCCTTGCAGGCTTTGCCTCTTGTCTTGATTAACATGAAAGAACACTGCAACATTATATCAAACTAGATCGCTAAGATGAAAGAACACGGCAACATTATATCAAACTAGATCGCTAAGATGAAAGATCACGGCAACATTAGAACACGGCAACATTATATCAAACTAGATCGCTAAGATGAAAGAACACGGCAACATTATATCAAACTGGATCGCTAACATAGACAGGACACGGCAACATTATATCAAACTGGATCGCTAAGATGAAAGAACACGGCAACATTATGTCAAACTGGATCGCTAAGATGAAAGAACACGGCAACATTATGTCAAACTGGATCGCTAAGATGAAAGAACACGGCAACATTATATCAAACTAGATCGCTAAGATGAAAGAACACGGCAACATTATATCAAACTGGATCGCTAACATAGAAAGGACACGGCAACATTCAAACTGGATCGCTAAGATGAAAGAACACGGCAACATTATGTCAAACTGGATCGCTAAGATGAAAGGACACGGCAACATTATATCAAACTGGATCGCTAAGATGAAAGAACACGGCAACATTATGTCAAACTGGATCGCTAAGATGAAAGAACACGGCAACATTATGTCAAACTGGATCGCTAAGATGAAAGAACACCGGCCGCGCGGCAGCATTTTGGGTCCAGTGACCTTGACCTTTGACCTATCACTTTCAATTTCGAACTTGGACTAGATCTCTACAGTTCTACTAAATAAACAGAAAGCAGACACTTCACAGTCAGAATCACAGACAGGCAAACAGTAAGACCAGGAAGACATAAACATAAAATCCTTGGCACAGTCATTAACTCATTCCGCCCTGGGCCCCACAATTTGTCAGACGCCCTAATGCAGCCAACTCCTGGGCCCCACAATTTGTCAGACGCCCTAATGCAGCAACCAACTCCTGGGCCCCACAATTTGTCAGACGCCCTAATGCAGCAACCAACTCCTGGGCCCAACAATTTGTCAGACGCCCTAATGCAGCAACCAACTCCTGGGCCCGACACTTTGTCAGACGCCCTAATGCAGCAACCAACTCCTGGGCCCCACAATTTGTCAGACCCCCTAATGCAGCGACCAACTCCTGTGCCCAACAATTTGTCAGACGCCCTAATGCAGCAACCCTGGGCCCCACAATTTGTCAGACGCCCTAATGCAGCAACCAACTCCTGGGCCCAACAATTTGTCAGACGCCCTAATGCAGCAACCAACTCCTGGGCCCAACAATTTGTCAGACGCCCTAATGCAGCAACCAACTCCTGTGCCCGACACTTTGTCAGACGCCCTAATGCAGCAACCAACTCCTGTGCCCCACAATTTGTCAGACCCCCTAATGCAGCGACCAACTCCTGTGCCCAACAATTTGTCAGACGCCCTAATGCAGCAACCCTGGGCCCCACAATTTGTCAGACGCCCTAATGCAGCAACCAACTCCTGGGCCCCACAATTTGTCAGACGCCCTAATGCAGCAACCAACTCCTGGGCCCCACAATTTGTCAGACCCCCTAATGCAGCGACCAACTCCTGTGCCCAACAATTTGTCAGACGCCCTAATGCAGCAACCAACTCCTGGGCCCAACAATTTGTCAGACGCCCTAATGCAGCAACCAACTCCTGGGCCCAACAATTTGTCAGACGCCCTAATGCAGCAACC
>CM065706.1:42472193-42489693 GCA_017654935.2 Phymorhynchus buccinoides | reverse complement strand
TGAGCCTAAGGTCGAATGCAAAGTTGAGCCTAACGTCGAATTGCAAAGTTGCGCCCAAGGTCGAATGTACGGTTCAGCCTAAGGTCGAATGCAAAGTTGAGCCTAAGGTCGAATTGCAAAGATGTTAGGCTCAACTAAACATTCGACCTTAGGCACAACTTTGAAATTCGACGTTGGGCTCAACTGTGCATTCGACCTTAGGCTCAACGATGCATTCGTATAGGCCTAGTGGGTGTGGACGGCAGTTTGCAATAGGCCCTCCATGGCTACGAATTTCTTATAACGATTTAGACCATGTTTTAGTTGCAAGCACTATCTACTTCTGTCTTTATTTGCTTTGACATAGAATAAAATACCTTAGCAGACAAAATAGTAGTTAAATGGTTTTTTAAATACACGCACGCACGCACGCACGTTTCATATCTTTAACATGTATAAATTCTGAGAGGGGAAAACACGTTCTTCGTATGTCTAATGTTACACACTAAACTTAGTTGCCCCTCTAAATACCAATGAAAATACTGAACGCATGAAGACACCACATGGTCACATCGTTATTGTGGAAAGTCAAAAAAAGTCAAGTCAAGTCAAAATCATCTTTATTGAGGGTTAAAGAATTAGGCTCAGGAAAGACTACGTGTGTGGAACAAACAGCCTCTAGCCTACAAGACCTTTGTGGGGGAGTTAGGAAACAGTTGGGCGGGGTAAGGTATGCATACTGATACAATGCACCACTATACTGACTATAGACTACGTGTGTGGAACAAACAGCCTCTAGCCTACAAGACCTTTGTGGGGGAGTTAGGAAACAATTGGGCGGGGTAAGGTATGCATACGGATACAATGCACCACTATACTGACTATAGCTGTTGACCTACTGTTACTGCCCCCACAACTTCTCACATTACTCTCCTTCGCTTCTCTCAACGAAAGTTCCTATCTTTCCCAGTATTCTTCTTGAATCTTCTTTCTTTCTTCATTCCGATTGGGGATGTTTATCCTGCCCCACGCCCAAAGTCTTCGTTTAGACTGCTATTGGACGCACAGGATGCAAGCTTTGTGATTTCGTGTCATCCATTCCACCGGCAAAACACGACCTACTCCTACCGAATAGTGGAATGGGCTTTAACGTGTGCGCAAGATCTTGTGCGTGCGTTCGCATACGGGACCTCGGTTTTAGGTCTCATCCGAAGGACCAGGAAATAGGAGTAAAGTATCTTTCCCAAAGACAACACCGCGAATGGAGCTGGGTTCGAACATGGACACATTAAGTCTAAATATAGCATCCATGGATCGAAACCAGCGCACTCGCAAACCCGTTGGACTACAAGTGGCGACTCTAACCATGGACACTACATTGTGTTTTCTTGTCTTGACAAACAAGGTAGAGGTCAAGGTTACAAATATAAAGGTCACACCCCTCCCGTCCAGCCAGTTTTGCAGGGCATAGCCAATAGTATCTCTTCTGGGCGACCCCGACCCCTCCACGAGTCTCTGCCCGTGGGAATAATATAATAATTGGCACTTATATAGCGCACATATCTAGAACTTTTTATTCATGGCGCTTTACAAAGAAATAAAACTATAAACATTCCCATTCACACACACACTGATACACACACACACACACACACACACACACACACACACACACACACACACACACACACACAGGAAGACAATGAAGGGGAGAGGGTGAGAAGGGGGGGTGACGCGGGGGGGGGGGGGGGGGGTCACACACACATACACGCTGCATGCACACACACACACACACACACACACACACACACACACACACACACACACACACACACACACATACACACTGCATGCACACACACACACACACACACACACACACAGGAAGACAATGAAGGGGAGAGGGTGAGAAGGTGGGGTGACGCGGGTGAGGGGTGGGGGGTCACACACACATACACGCTGCATGCACACACACACACACACACACACACACACACACACACACACACACACACACACACACACACACTGCATGCACACACACACACACACACACACACACAGGAAGACAATGAAGGGGAGAGGGTGAGAAGGTGGGGTGACGCGGGGAGGGGGGGGGGGGCGTCACACACACATACACGCTGCATGCACACACACACACACGCGCGCGCGCGCGCGCAATACCGAGAAGTCCGTTGTACAAATAGCCCCCCCACCTTCTGGAAGTTATCTGCTAGCATCCTCCTCTAATCTGTCACTCTCTTTGACTCTGCCTTTTCCCCTTTGCTTTCTGTTATCTACTATTTTCCTACTATTGGCCCATTCTCCTGTCCTGTTTTCAAAAGTCTTTCAAATAATGTTCTCCTTGTTTGAGCTCCTCCGAAATCAATGTGTCGGCTGAAAGCAGCGGGATGAGAAGTGAAAACAGAAAACCGGATACATGTGTACCTTACCCATTATGGCCATATGGCTTGGGAACACAGAAGAAGTATCGTTTCATCTTTTTAAACACATTCCAAATGCCCAGTGAAAGATAGTACCAGTAATGCTTGTCAGAAGTACGAATCAGTCTCTCTATTCTGTCGAAGTGGTCAAGAGCTGCAATAAAACCACATGAAGCTCCTATTCACAAGTATGACCATTATAACATTTCCAGGGGTACTGTACTTGACCTCTTCTTTGTCCGTCACCGAAGGTGAACGGACTTTGCGATGGGCTGGTTTGTCTGTTTGTTTGTTTGTTGTTGGGTTGTTGTTGTTTTTTTGGGGGGGTTCTATCTGTCCCAAGGATATCTCCCGAACCGCTTGACCGAATCGCGTCAAATTTTGTGTGAAGGTGTGCCACCTTAATAGGAAGAGATCCGCGCAAACCGTTTTGCCGTCGTGACCTTGACCTTGACGTACGACCTTGAAAACCGAAAATCTATTTTTAGCCATATATCAAGCACCGATCGACATAGGATGTTGAAACTTGGTATGAAGGTGGTTTGGCTTATGCCCGTTCTGTTTTTCCTTTTGTGATAGTTCGTTTTATAGGCAACTACCCCTCGAATTTTATAAAGGTTTCCTGTTACATTTCATCATCATCATAATAATAATAACAATAATAATAATAATAATAATAATAATAATAATAATACATGTATACAGCACTTTACCTCATATGAGCCCAAAGCGCTTTACAATCAATTCTTCATCAACAAGTAGATAGCAAAATTGGTATTTAAGAATGACAAACCAGCAACGCATAAAAATCAACTTATACCACTCAAGATCGTGGCGGTACCATATATCCGACGAGGTTTAACCGAGGCGTGGTTACCGCTACACTTATCTGTATTGTTAAACATTCGGGACTTTACTGGTGTTGCACTGCCTCCGGGCATTGCCTCCAGTATCGTTTCCACCATCATTGTATCTACAAATGTCCCATATGTGTCTGTTCCAGACCGAGAGGACGTAAAACACCATTTTTCATTTCTCACAAGTTATTTCCCCACATGGCCGAAAGGCCAAAGAGGGCGTAAAACATTATTTTTGTCACAACAAACAACTCTCTCTCTCTCTCTCTCCCTCTCCCCCTCTCTCTCTCTCTCTCTCTCCTCCCTCCCTCCCTCCCTCTCCCTCTCCCTCCCTCCCTCTCCTCCCCTCCCCCTCCCCCTCTCTCTCCTCTCTCTCCCCTCCCTCCCTCTCTCTCTCTCTCTCTCCTCTCTCTCTCTCTCTCTCTCTCTCTCTCTCTCTCTCCCTCCCTCCCTCTCTCTCTCTCTCTCTCTCTCTCTCTCTCTCTCTCTCTCTCTCTCTCTCTCTCTCTCTCTCTCTCTCTCTCTCTCTCTCTCTCTCTCTCTGTCTCTCTCCCTCTCTCCCTCCCTCCCTCCTCCCTCCCCCCCCTCCCTCTCTCTCTCTCTCTCTCTCTCTCTCTCTCTCTCTCTCTCTCAAGTCAAACAGAATACTTACGAGAACAACAAATACTTAACTGTAAAGGGATGGCTTTGTTTATCTCTTGGTGTGTTTGTTTGTTAGTTTCATTGGTTTTCGAAAGAAACCATCTGCGTTAGAAAATCCAACAAGGCATCGCCGAGCGGCAGCAAAACATTGTGACAATGCAAACCCGGCCAGTTATGTCCTCTCCCCCCCCCCCCCCCCCCCCCCCCCCACCACCCCCCAATAAACACACCACTTTCCACCCTTACAGAACGCATAAAATACATAGCCCAAAATTTGAAGCGATTCTGTTCACTAGTTCACGAGATACAGCTGAACTTTTATACAAACTTCCTGGCACCATGGTACACCACCACACAAAATTCTGTTCACTAGTTCACGAAATAAAGTTGGGGGAAATTATATAGCCCAAAGAAGGAAATTTCGGTTTTCAAGGTCAAACTTCAAGGGCAAGGTCAGCACGGTGTTGATTAACGAAAGGAAGCTTCCTTTTCAAGCTGTCTACCCCTCTGCCACTTTTAATCAAACTCCAAACAATAGTTTTTAAGATAATCGATACACAGACACACACAAACCAATCGCAAAACCCCGGGTAATAATCTGCAGGGTCACGAGTAGCAACACACAGTAATCTGCAGGGTCAGAGAGCGGAGCTGGGTTAACCTTTACCGGACTTCTGGGGTCGCCCACGACCCCTTGACACACAAAACATGTTATATCTCTAAAACTATTTAAGCAATCTTCATGAAATTTCATGACTTTGTCACAAACGTAAATGGCTTTAAGTGTGTTAAATTTTATTAATGTGTATAAAATATAAATGATGTAATATGACGCGTAATTTTGATATACCTGTCCGGATGATGGGGGTCTCCCACGACCCCTACTTTAAAGAGCACTGCAGTGCATTGAGTAGGGGTCGTGGGAGACCCCCGCCATCCGGACATGGTGCCTCTTTGACAAGTAGGGGTCGTGGGAGACCCCCGCCATCCGGACAGGGATAAACACCTCGGAATTTGCTCTTTGATGAGTAGGGGGTCGTGGAAGACCCCCGCCATCGTGTCCGTGTAGTCAAAAGCATGATCCGGTAAAGGTTAAAGAGAGGGGGAAGAAGAGAAGGTGGGGGGGGGGTGGAGGGGAGAGCAGGCAATAACAGACGGTGTGCAGTGGAGGGAAACGAAGGAGAGTGGAGAGAAGACTTCAGTCCTCCACAACTTACTGACATTCCACACCAAAGCCAAAGAGCCTGAGACATGGGAGTATTGGTTTGCGTTTGAGGGCTCGATCCAACGCCACATTTGCAAGTCCACATGACTGTGGGATGGAAATATTCCAAGGTTTCTCCGCAGGGCTCCCAGGGACACCCATTTGGGGGTCTATGAAGCACTAACATTCTACAGGACCCTCTAAAAGAATGTGCAGGGGGTCCCAGGGATGCACTAGAAAACTTATTTTTCGCATTCGCTATGTCACTGAGACCCAGTCATTAGTCGGTTAAGGGCTCGGCACACGCTGCAACTTTTTAGTTGATACAACTAGTTGTATACAACAAGTTGCAGTTAAAATCGCAGTGCTTGCGGCACACGCTGCAACTTTGATGCACACCCTTGCAATCCCGTGCCATATATGGAAAATTCTCGCGAGACTTCCTAAGGTTTACATTCTAACAAAATGGTTTCCTCCGAGCGCGATGAAAATGAACACGACGATCTTATCATTGCTGCTGCTGCTGCTACTGTTGTTATTTTGTCATTCACGATGACGATGGTCGGTACCCGAGTCCTGTTTCGAGTAGGTGTACTTCTAAAAACTAGAACTGACAAACAGGGCCTAGTAGCCTATTTCTATTTTTACACAGTTTTGATCTAGACTACATCGATTGAAAAAGAAAACATGCCGTGGAAGTATTCATCATTCATGATGCCGCCCATTTCATGGCTTATTTGAATTTTGGCCTCTTGTACATGCCCCGACTTGTTTTAATCGGGACACTCGGTTCCCAAATGCAGGGGAAATTACGAATTAACTCGATCGATAACTTGCATGTTTCAGTCCGACGGTTTCACTCCGACATTGAGACATAAAAATCACGTGATACGAAACGACGCGCGCGCGCTCTGATTGGCTGCAACCTACAACTTGTTGCAAGTGGAGGCTCAGAGATAGGATCGTTTTCTATCGCCCTGCAACCCACAGCTGCAACCCTACAACCTTGTTGTAGGTTGCATGAAACTGTTGCAATCCCAAAGTTGCAGGTACAACTAGCAAAAGTTGCAGCGTGTGCCGAGCCCTTTACCACGGGATGTTACATGCATGAAAGTACACACCTGTGCGTTCAAGAGAGAGAGAGAGAGAGAGAGAGAGAGAGAGAGAGAGAGAGAGAGAGAGAGAGAGAGAGAGAGAGAGAGAGAGAGAGAGAGACAGAGAGAAACACACAGAGGGAGGGAGAGAGAGAGAGAGAGAGAGAGAGAGAGAGAGAGAGAGAGAGAATTACAGAGAGAAACAGAGAGAGAGAGAGAGAGAGAGAGAGAGAGAGAGAGAGAGAGAGAATGAGAGTATATATAAAGCAGAGAGAGAGAGAGAAACAGAGAGACAGATGGAGAGAGAGATAGAGATACACACAGAGAGAAACAGAGAGAGATACAGAGAGAAAGAGAGATACACAGAGAAACAGAGAGAGAGAGAAAGAGAGAGAGTATATTATACACAGACAGAAACAGAGAGAGAGAGAGAGAGAGAGAGAGAGAGAGAGAGAGAGAGAGAGAGAGAGAGAGAGAGAGAGATAAATGACTTGATTGATTGATTGATTGATTGATTGATTAAGAGAGATTAGACCTTGCATTCAAATGTTGTCTTCAAATAATATTTTGCCTGTTTCATGAAATGTGCAAGTCATTAGTTAACAACAGATTTGCTTGTTTTATGAAAAACACAAATCTGTTGCTTATTTCATGAAACAAGCACATTCTTGCCCATTTCATGAAAGACAATTTCTTAAAATTATACACGCCACACGTTTGTTTTTGTATCTCACCAACAGAAGACATTGCCTTTTCTGGGCAATCACTGACGCACACAACCGGATGTTTCGCGTGCCACGCCCTTGAACAAGTGAAGCCATCTAACTCCGTGGGTCGTCGTCTAGTTTGTATCCACAATCCTTGCGCTGATATATATATTCAAAAAGGTCAACACTTTCAGCTTTTTATATCAGAGGTCCCAGGGACCCCCATTTAGGGGACTATGAAGTACTAAAATTCTAAAGGACCCTCTAAAAGAATGTGCAGGGGGTTCCAGTGATGCACTAGAAACATTCTTTTTAAGCATTCGCAATGTCACTGGGACCCTCTATCCCGCCTCTAGGGCCCTCTGGCCTCTCTATACTGTAAGTGAATGAGTCGCTGGGACCCCTTGTTTGGCGGGACGATTGGGAGCCCTGTATGTACACATTTTATGATATGCTTTAAAGTGCACTGGTTAATCGTGGGCTCAGTTGTAGTTTAAACACCCCCACACACCCCATCAAATTTTGGCAGAACCAGACTTTGAGTTCGAGAATCGTAAACATGAGGGGGGGGGGGGGGGGGTCTCTCTCCTTCTTTCTCTCTCTCTCTCTCTCTCTCTCTCTCTCTCTCTCTCTCTCTCTCTCTCTCTCATCAGCTTTGTCATAATGATCCCTGTCTTTCTTTACGTGAAAGTCTAGCCTGTAAAATAGATAAGTAGAAGACAGAAATATCAATGAAGATAAGTACGTCAGGTTGACTTTAATCTGTATGTGCAAAAACTAAAAAGTGAAAGACTAGGCATTTCTATTTTCGCTGTATACAGTGTATAGTGTCATTCAAATAACTGAAATGCAAATTAGTTTTGTTTAAATTTCTGGTTCTCTTCTTCTTCTTCCAGTAATGTCCACCTGCCGTTTACCGGAAATTATTGACGTATACAGGGGTACAACCTAAACAAAAATCAAATCTGGTTGCACCAACAATAACACTTGCAATAATAAAATCGCATAATGTCGCATAACAGATTTTTTGAACAAAACTGAAAGAAAAGCAATGCATCTACAAAACAAATAAGAACATTTCTGCAAATATGGAAACACCAAAATATGTTATGTCAAAAACTGATTAGTAAGAGAAAAAAACGTGTTGCACACTTACCGTAGAAATGAAATCCAACTTTGTGCAGGGGCAGCAGACGAGACGTGAGAACAATGAAAAATGGGCTCTCCACAAGCTAATAACGGCGCACACACACACACCAACAGCCTTGCACTATCTGAAAACAGAAGTGTTCGAGTGAAGCTAGCTCGCTGGATGGTTTAGATAGATGACCCAAATACAACACTATTTGTCAAGCAACAGCCAGCCAAAGCGGCAGACGACACATTTGAATGAGTCTCGTTCTGGGTCGAGTTTCTCTAGACGACGGTCGCTGCACGCATAGCTGTTACGCCAAAAGTGGTGTAAAAACACACCACTAACCGCGAATAACGTTAGCTAAGCAAAGATAACTCTAATAGCTTACTCTTCACTTTCGGATAGAGAACAAAGTTGCTATCAAAAGTGAGATAAATCATACCTCACTGACAGGTTGTAGGGGAAGACGGGGTAAAAAGCGCAGGCGGGTAAGAAGCCCACCCCAATTATCTCATGAAATAAAGAAAATTTCAGTCAAATTTGCCCATGAGACGAATGCTAGACATTAACGCTCGTATCATGGGCAAAATGAGACTGAAATTTGCTTCATTTCATGAGATAATTGGGGTGGGCTTCTTACCCGCCCATGCGCTTTTTACCCCGTCTTCCCCTACAAATATTTCGATATCATTATTTGTGTGCAGAAAATTACGTTTGCACTACATTATGCCATCTAACATGATGGGAAATTAGAAAGAGCACTCAAACATACTTGTATTTGCATACTTTGCTCATACATTTTCGCTGTAGAGTGAAGAATATTTGCCTGTAGGCTATCCACTTTCTAGACTTTGTCTTCCATTTATAAACAAAAAGCTACGTTCTCGCGAGAACTAATTTTGCCGGAAGTTTTAAAAAAAAGTTGCACATTTGCGGCGTGCTAGGGCACGAGAGAGAATAAAACGTTACTCGAACTATCGGCAAACGAAGGGTGTTTCTTAGACCGTTTTTGACGATTTGCGCCCACGCTAGGGCGGGTAGGTCCCGATTGGCCCTTTCCCATTTCGCCCTTTCTTTGATCTATACCACTTTCCTCCTCACGTGATTTCCCTTTAACGATGAGAGAGAGAAAAATAGAGATTTAACGCCCTCTGGGCCAAAGGGCCATTTGAAATTATGAAGATGCTTAACGGAAAGGAAGACTTTAGTAAAGATACAGATGTTTTAGTTTTTACAGGTTTTCAGAAAGAGTTTGAAGAACAAGCAAAGTTATATAAAAAGTCTGGATTATTTTGAAGATAAAAGATATTTTAAAAGATATTTAGCAGTTTGCTTCAACTTATCTGGCAGACGGAGGAAATCTAAGATTTAAAATAACCCATGGCTACAATTTTAAAAAATTCATTTTGTGCTCAAAGGCTTTATTATTAAAATATTCCAAAAACAAAAGGCAAAGGCCCTTATTATATTATTTACAGTATTTATTAGGTATTAGGTACTTTATAGTCACAGAGGAGTCTGTGAAATTCGGGTTGCTCCCACCTGGAGAGCGCGTCGCAGCCAGAGGCGCGCCACCCAATTTTTTTTTTTTTGGCATGCGATTTTTTTTTTTGGGGGGGGGAATTTTGACCAAATGACAACGTTTTCGTTGCCACTGGGTTTAACGTATGCTAAGTGCATGGGCACACGGGACCTCGGTTTATCGTCTCATCCGAAAGACTCCACGTTCAGACCGTTAAGGCCTGACATTATGTTAATGGCTTAGGTCCTATTTAAGAGTTTGGGTGACCCAAAAGGGTCACGGGACCTTAAGTTTTAAAACAACCGTTTATTGTTAAAAACCTTTAACTTAATACAGAGCAGCGCAAGGCTGCTGTAGGGTTACCCTAACAGTACATGATCAGCTGTTCACGGAGTGCCCTAAGTTAAAAGAACTATTAAAGAATTGTATATGTACATAAATATGTACATTAAAATTTAGTTAATATGTACATGACTTTATGCATTTCGATTAAGTTTTTTCGCTTTAGTCATGAAATAAGTATTTTTAACTAAGTAAGTTATACGTCTGAAAATTTCATTACTTTAAAATCCTAATTATGATAAGATTTATTTAAAGTATTACACTTTGTTTATGTTGTTACTAGAACAATATTATAAGTAGGGGAAGACGGGGTAAAAAGCGCATGGGCGGGTAAGAAGCCCACCCCAATTATCTCATGAAATAAAGAAAATTTCAGTCAAATTTGCCCATGAGACGAATGCTAGACATTAACGCTCGTCTCATGGGCAAAATGAGACTGAAATTTGCTTCATTTCATAAGATAATTGGGGTGGGTTTCTTACCCGCCCATGCGCTTTTTACCCCGTCTTCCCCTACGTTTTTTTTACTTTTATGTTTAAAACTCGCTTAATAAAAGGATTATAAGATATTGTTTTAAAACTGGTGTTTATATGTACAAAATTAAAATGGGTTTGTTAAATGTTACTGTTGAAATTTAATTTGTTTATATGTATTCCATTATCTTATTTTTGGCCAAGCCTTACAACAAGGGGTTTGACCTTTTTAATATGAGCTCAAGTTTAATATATACAGGCAATGTCACCATTTCTATGAAATAATGTTTCAAGTAGTGCTCCCGCGTGCTATCTGCGTATCATTCGCGAAATCCAAAATAACAATAAATATGAAATTAAGAAAAACCATGTCTGTTTTAATACTAAATCAAATTTAAGTTTTTAAATGTAATTTTAATCTGAAGTGAGGGGACATTCCGCCAGAGGCCACCAATCATTTAAATACTACAGCATGGGTATTTTATTTCTGTAATTTTTGAAATTTGGTTAATAAGTTTTTAAGAGGTTTGGTTAAGGATTCCCTTCGGTTAGGGGCGTTACCTCGGGCGTGTCGCCAATAGGGGAGACCACCCGGAGGTGTCTCGAGATGGCAAGAGATACTCTGTCGCCATCCTGAAAGACCCTGCTAAAGTTTTATTGAAAAAACGATGCTTAGTAACTACCATGACTCGGTGTATGGGTCGCACCCCTTTGACGATGAGTGCCATTTCGCCCTTTCAAGAGTTCCATGATTTCGCCCTTTTCTCACTCAAATGCTTTTATTAATGTTCCAAAGATAGTAATGCGCTTATCCTTTCCTCTCTGTCTTACTTCCTTTCACTGAATAACTGAACTAAAAACATCAAAACGCTACACTCACACAAGCACATGAAGGTGAAATAAACAATATACACGACGAATAAAACCACATTTTTGTCTTTAAAAAGACTTTGACGAGGTGACAACACAAATAATAATAATAATGAGGACAATTTATATAGCGCCCATCCTACTATGTAGGCTGCAGAGCGCTTTACACACAATTGAAATGAAATAAAAACATGAAACAAAAATCCAATAACATGAGCAAACAAAACAATAGGCCCACCGGTCAGACTTCGTTTGGCCGGTAAAAATACACATAACAAACAGCAACAACAACTGCTGTGACTACTACTACCACTACTACTACCACCACCACTACTACTACTACCACCACTACTACTACTACTACTACTACTACTCATAATAGGCCTAATACAAGTGTGTATTACTATGCAGTCTGTCCAGTTTCACTAAACTTAACAATGACGGCAGTGAATGGATGACGCATACTAACTATATGACGTGATAATCTGATTACGGTGTCATAATGAATAAGTAGTCCTATGAAATATTTACCTCTGCGCATGCGCATTAGAACAGTTACTTATCTCCCGTGATTACTACTAACCCTAACCCTATCCCTAACCCTAACGAAGTTGAAACAACGGAAAGACATCTACGAAGTACGAAGCCACGCCTGACTGGCTGTACGGTTTCGTCTCTGTGAATGAGTGCTGTTTGTGACGGACTGTGGTTGTGTATGATCGTCATTTGTGTATCACTGTATGGAAATTGAGTGGTGTGTGTGTGTGTTTGTTTGTGTTTGTGTGTGTGCGTGCGCGCGTGCGTGCGTGCGTGAGTGTGTATGTGTGTGTGTGCATGCAGCGTGTATGTGTGTGTGACGCGTCACCCCCCTTCCCACCCTCTCCCCTTCATCGTTTTTCTTTGTGTGTTTGTGAATGTTTATAGTTTTATTTCTTTGTAAAGCGCCATGAATAGAATTTTCTAGATATGTGCGCTATATAAGTGCCAATTATTATTATTATTAAAGAACCAAGAAATAGAGCAGGAGAGTGTAAATCTACATATTTGCAGAGAAATCGATGTACAAAGCCATGCACTTAGTTTCGTAATTATTCACAATGGCGGACAAACAAACGATTCTGATTGGCTACGCGGCCAGAGGTAAAAATCTCATAGAGGTAAAAATACACTGCCACAACGGTAAAGTAAAAGAAAATAATGAATGAAAAGACGTAATCTTCGTCATCCCCTCCTGTCCCTCTTCTCTCTGTTTTTTTTTTACCTCCCACCCCCACCCCACCCTCTCTCTCCCTCCTCGCCTCCCTCTCCCTCCTCATCTCCCTCCCTCTCCCTCTGTTTCTCTCCCCTCTCGTTCTCTGTCTCTCCCTCCCTCTCTCTGTATCTTTCTCTCTGCCTCCCTCTCTCACTCTGTCTATCTTTCTCTCCTACCCCCCCCCCCACTCACACACACACACACCTCTCTCTCTCTCTCTCTCTCTCTCTCTCTCTCTCTCTCTCTCTCTCTCTCTCTCTCTCTCTCTCTCTCTCTCTCTCTCTCTCTCTCTCTCTCTCTCTGTCTGTCTGTTTTTCTTCGTTCTCTGTCTCCCTCAGGAGGCATCATCATCCGGGGCCATTAATCGAAGACGTTCAGTCCATCAGGATAGTTTGTCTGCAACTGGTGGCGCCAGAACTTTTCTCTTCTTTTCCTGATAGCACTGCTTTCTGATCTGATTTGCTCGATGGCAGCACAACGCATGTCCATGATGTTGTGGTCTTTTTCATTGAAATGTTTTGCCACCATCGTGTCCTCGTTTCTTATGGTTTGTTTGTCAAGTGCATCTTGTGTTTCTGCGTTATAATGTCTGATGTTGTACGTATGTCCATAGAATCGTTTTTGCAGTGTCTGTCCAGTTTCTCCAACGTATTGGACTTTTTTGCATTTGTCACAGTCAATTAGGTAGATGATGTTAGATGACTCGCATGTGAGGTGGTCTCTGATGGCATATGTAGTTCCGTTCCTGGCACTTTGAAACGATCTTGTTGGTTTTAGATGGTGTCGGCAAAGAACACATCTCCCAGAGCCTTTGAAACATCCGTGTTGTTTTTCAATGTTTACTCTGCTGTTTTCGTCTTTGTTTGTTTCCTGTTTGTCAGTTGTTGGTAGTTCTTTTTCTTGATTCGACTCCTGTTGATGCTGAGAGTGAGATCTTGGCTGTTGTGGCTGGTCTTTTCTTTGTGTTTGTCCATGTACTGGTGGTGGATCTCGTGGAAGCTGTCGTTGGTGTTGTTGCAAGGGCTTCGGGAGTTTGCTTGGCATCAAAAGACTGCGCATGTTCTTGCAGTTTCTTTCTCCGAGGATGGGCGGGTGAGGGAGAGCCTTTTGCATTCTGTAGCTGGAATGTAGAATGGGCATGTAGGATTTCAACCAGTTTCCCAGTGGAGGATTTTGGGGATTGTGCCTGATGATGACTGGCACTCTTTCGTTGCTTTTGGGGGGTTTGTACTTTAGGGTTTCTTCCCTAGGTAGAGAGGCCACCTTTTTTCGCGCTCCCTCAAGGAGTTTTTCAGGGTAGCCCCTTTTCCTGAGTTTTTCTTAAAGCTCTTTTGCCCTTGTTTGGAAGTCATGTTCCTCGGAGCATATACGCCTCATTCTCAGGAACTGAGAGTGAGGTATGCTCCGGGGGCAATGTCTTGGGTGACAGCTGTTGAATGGTAGGCACATGTTCGCATCTGTGGACTTCACATGGAGGTCAGTGACGATCTTGTTGTCCTTGATGCTGAGACTGACGTCCAGATATGGGATGTTGGATGTTCCATACTGTGCTGTAAATTTGATGGTAGGATGGAGAGTGTTGATCCATTCCAGGAACTTCAACAGTTCTTGTTCTCCAAGGAACCACAGCATGGCAATGTCATCAATGAAAATTTCCACGTCGTGGCATCGATGTTCCAGGGACTGGTTTCCAGCACTTTCTTCTCTACCCCAGCCATGAAGATATTGGCTATGCAAGGAGCCATGGGGGTGCCCATTGCCGTTCCAAACTTCTGCCTGTATGTCTTCTCATCAAAGTTGAAGACATTGTTTTTCAAGATGTGATTGATGATGGAGATGAGAAGGTTTGTTGGAGGCACCTCCGGGGGATCAAAGTCTTTGAGGACGTTTTTGATGGAAGACCCTACTTCTCCGTGAGGAAAGTTGGTGTATTGACCCACAACGTCGATTGTGACTATCAGAGAATCTGGTGGCGATGGTGTGAATTTACTGTTCCACGCTTCCACCGTGTTTAGGAAGTGGGTAGTGTCCTTTATGAACGATGGTAGTTGTTGGACAATAGGTTGAAGCCAGAAATCAATGAGTTTCGACAATTTATCTGTGGGTCCACCAATACCGGAAACGATGGGTCTGCCAGGTGGGTTATCCAGTCTGTGTAATTTGGGAAGGTGATAGAATGTGTGGAAACGATGGGTCTGCCAGGTGGGTTATCCAGTCTCTGTGTAATTTGGGAAGGTGATAGAATGTGTGGAAACGATGGGTCTGCCAGGTGGGTTATCCAGTCTCTGTGTAATTTGGGAAGGTGATAGAATGTGTGGAAACGATGGGTCTGCCAGGTGGGTTATCCAGTCTCTGTGTAATTTGGGAAGGTGATAGAATGTGTGGAAACGATGGGTCTGCCAGGTGGGTTATCCAGTCTCTGTGTAATTTGGGAAGGTGATAGAATGTGTGGAAACGATGGGTCTGCCAGGTGGGTTATCCAGTCTCTGTGTAATTTGGGAAGGTGATAGAATGTGTGGCATTTGACGTCTTTGGTGTTCACTGTTCCCCATCTCTGTGTATTTGTGTTGATATGGCCATTTTCAAAGAGTTTGTCGATAAAAGTGTTTGATTGTTGGGCTATTTCCTTGATAGGATCTTGGGATAGGGGCTCGTAGGTGTTTTTATCATTGAGCTGACGTTCGGCTTCTTTGATGTAGTCTTGAAGGTCTTGGATGACAACTGCGCCCCCTTTGTCGGCTGGAACAATTCGTACCTTGCGATCTGTCACCATGCTTTTGAGTTCAGTGATAGCTTTTTGGCAGTTTGTGTTGATGTTTTTTCGTTTTGATGGCTTGGGTTGAAAAGATCTGACCCCTGTTAGGATGGCCGAACAATATGTATCAAGTCCTGTGTCTCGACCCTCTCTTGGACTCCAGTACGTCTTCTGTAGAATTTTGGTTTGGATGAGATTTGGTTGGGTGTGTCTTCGTCAAAGAAGAATTCTTTTAGCCGAATTTTTCTCATTCCTTCTTTTGCATCCTCTAGAAGTTCCAGTTTGTTGACAGTACTGGGCGTAGGGCAGAATTTGGTTTCTGATTATGGAGACAGATTAGGATTGTCAATCCGTAAGAAAGCTGGTTTTTAATAGTGATTGAATTAGACATGATCTTCAAAATATAAACGATTTGGGTTATGCGTCTTGGTTTCATGCCTCGTTGTTTTACTTCCTTTTACTGATTTGTTTGCGGATATGCGCATGAGGAGGGAAACATATAGAGAGATCAAGTGATCAAGTTATTATACACAACAGAACCATCAGAAGGATGATGGTGGCTGTCGCCTGCAAGAAGAAGAAGAAGAAGAAGAAGAAGAGCGAGATAAATTTGTCATGTTATCGTCATGAAAGAAATGACAGAAATGCTTGTTATTGGCGTTTTTGGTTTGTTTTAATACAAATGCTTTTTTTATGTCTCAAAGTCAAAGAAAGTAATGTATCATTACATTAGTCCTTTTGTGTGGAGTGAGCGCCGCGAGAAGAACGCACGCATGCAACACAACAACAACACAGAGAGACTGGTACAAGGAGAGAGGAGGCAGGGGGCCGAGAGACAGAGAGAAAGAGAGTGGGGGGAGAGAAAGAGAGAGAGGGAGAGAGAGAGAGAGAGAGAGAGAGAGAGAGAGAGAGAGAGAGAGAGAGAGAGAGAGAGAGAGAGAGAGAGAGAGGGGAGAGAGAGAGAGAGAGAGGGAGAGAGAGAGAGAGAGAGAGAGAGAGAGAGAGAGAGAGAGAGAGAGAGAGAGAGAGAGAGAGAGAGAGAGAGAGAGAGAGAGAGAGAGAGAGAGAGAGAGAGAGAGAGAACTCAAACTCAAACTCAAAAATGTTTTAATGTCAGACCTCCGGCCTATAACATTGAGGGTGCGCATATACACACATAATGTAATAAATGAAAACAGGACAAATGTGAATATTTTTTCACTTAGCACTAGCATGTTATCCAAATAAATTTCATAATGCATAAGTTCATGTATTAACTGACATAAGTTCATCTCTTTTTTTAAGCGCATAAAATATAAACATGGCAACATCTCTAGTTTTGAATGTATTTTCATTGGCAAGGAGGCTTTTTAATTCAATGGAATAGTTGTTTCTAAATTGATTATGTTTGAAAATATACTTGTCTCTTAGCTCTTTATAGGTAGTGCAATGAATCAAGAAGTGCAACTCGTTTTCTATTTGATCGCAGAATAGACAGGTTTTGGGAATATTATTGTCGAAGCGTTTGTTATTTCTCAAATCATTTACGCCCAGTCGAAACTGAGCGAAACAAGCCTTGAACTTCTTAATTGTTAGTTGAGTAAGGAAGTGTTCAGGTTGTAGAAGAAGTTTGAACGTACGATAAGTAAGGAAACGGTCACTAGAACTCAATTTACTGTTCCAGTCCTGTTTATAACAGTCTATCATCCGTTGCCTGAATATGCTAATGAAACTTTTTATATTTACAACCCCTCCCGCTAACCACACCTCTGAAAAGCCATATCTGTCTAAGCAATGTTTAATACTTTGAGCCCAGTGTCAGGAAAGGCATAATTCCGAAATTGACGATATAATATGTCAATTTATTAATGTATAAAATTTGGTAAATATATTATGTTGTAAAACTAAAATGCAAGTTGCAAATTTAAAAAGTAACTCCTTGTCGGAGATATACTTTACCCTTGGTAAAACCAAGTTTTGTAGAGCTGTTTTTTTATAACACGTGTAGCACGTGAATTTCGTAAACTTATTGGGTAACTCGCTCGACTGCTCACACAGCCAGCAGCCAAATAGGACACTGTCTGGTTGTGCACAGCACTGTGTCTGGCGATGTTGAGCTAGAAGGCTGCGCCCTTTTAAACAGTCGTTTTTTTAACCGGGTTTTTCGGAAGTCCGGGTAAAGTAAATTTTGGGTTGTTGTTTTCTAAATTGCTAGGATTTAAAGAAGTTTACTTATTTCAAAGTT
>CM065706.1:42437193-42459693 GCA_017654935.2 Phymorhynchus buccinoides | reverse complement strand
AGATGAAATTTAAAAAGAAGAAGTTATTTATTTTATTTTATCAGAGTTTATAAAGAATTTTTAATTTATTTTAATAGCGCAAGTTGAAGAATATAAAATTTAAGTTTGTGATAAAATATTTTAATTTTTAAAAGATATTTAGCTGTTTGCTTTTAAATCTGACAGATTGGAGGAGGTCTGATTAAAAAAACCCAGGGCTACAGTTAAAATTCATGCATTTTAGGCTCAACTGAGCAATTGGATAAAAACAATCCGTGTTTATGCTCGGCAAGAGCTTTTAATATTAAAATTCTTGTCAGGCAAAAGCCTGTTTTCAAGATAATATACAGTTTAAAAATAGATATAAGTTATTCTTTTATTTCTTTTTTCTATATGTACATTTATTTTATATAAGGTTATCCTATTAGGTTTTGGTCCCTTGGGACCAAATACAACTAATAGTTACCTAAAGGTTTTTAATTATAAATTTATTTGATACAAAGGCAAACTATCAGAAATTTATTTGGCCACAAGGCTATTAATATGTACATTGTTATTATATACACAACTTTTACAGAACTTTTACATAATTGTCTTCACACTTCATTGGCTCTTTTATCCCATAGCGCCTTTGACAGTCGTACACCCAGCCTGTTTGTATAAATATATAACCGTATAGTTTGCTTCAATGTGCTGAACCATTGCCAAATAACAGGTCTGAACGGATCCATGGGCTAGTAAATGTTTAATGTAGAAGTGTCTGTGTATGAACCGTACAGACATATTGTTGTACTTGCTTGGAATTGTTTTTGGGGTGGGATTTTTTTGTAAGCAACAAAAAAGCGGGTAGTGTAAATTAGGTAAAAAAAATAACAAAGGAAAATAAAATATTGTAGTGTAAATGAGCTGGATAAGTATGTAAGCGCGCGCACATACTGGGAAACTCCAGCCACAAACAACCCACACAAGATGGCCAGCTATGTATATGTGCTCCTTGTGAATCTAGCCCTGCCTTTCCAGCCCTTTCCACCACAGTTCCATCCCCTTGTTCTTCACCAGAAAACATCTTGGTCAGTTTATTCCATATTCAACTAAATCCAATGCTTGAGTTATGAAACAACAAACCTTTTTTTTGTTTTTTGTTCACGAGCAGACAAAAATTAATAACGAAGAGAGAGACAGACAAAACAATATACAAAACAACAACAACAGCAAGTGTGTCGCCGAGTGGCAAAGTTCATGAGCGGCCAAACTTTGGCACATGACAGCAGCATGACGTATCTGCGCTCCAATGACAAGAAATTGCCAAAAAATAAATAGATAAATGTCTAAAAAATGTGTGGTTGTAAATGACCGGTTACAAATGGTCCCATCGGCATACTATAACCGTTGTGACCTTGACCTTGAGCTTTCTTGCACTGTATAATCCGCTTATAAGGAAGTGGAGTGGACACCATTTTTGTGTTCCTTATAACCAAAGTTCCTTATATCCGACCATTGGTTATAAGGAAGTTAATTTCATTTACTTCCTTATAACCGATATTGAGCAAAAAAAGGAATAGATGAATTGTAGAAAGACAAAAACAGAGGAAAGGAGAGAGAGAGAGACAGAGACAGAGAGAGAGTTGGAGATAGAGACAGAGACAAAGATAAAGACAGAGAGATACATTATGAAATAATTTTATATCCAAGCCATTGAAATGTTTTCTACCTTACAGACAGACAAACAGACAGATGAACAAAAATCCCACAGGCCCTTGCGCAGTTTCAAGGTACTCCAGTCTCGCGGAACATGGAATATTATGATGTAAATGAGTCCCTCCCCCAACCAGGAAGTGCTTACTTGGTCTGCAAGGGTTATGTCTTTACCTGTAGAATGTTTTGACAGTCTGTGCCACGCTCTCTGGAATAGTGGTTTGATATTATCACACTATGCGTTGAATAGTGGTGGAAAAAAGCTGTCATATTACTAAAAGAAATAATAACACATTGAAAAATAAAAACAGTTGTGATTTGAATTTTAGAACCAAACAAATAGTACCTCGAGCTGGAACATTGTCGTTTTTGTTGTCTCTTTGCGTAAGCAGTCGAACAGGAAAACAGGAGATCTTTATTCGTATTCAAGCCCTGGGTTATATGTCCATCAAATTATCAGCGTTTAGGGCTACAGGACCGTTTTGTGACTTTGTGCTAACTACAAACGAAACGGTCGTATGGTGAATTTTCATTTTTATGACAATTCCACCGAAACCACTAGTGTTTAACTGCTTCGACAGGGGGTGGGGGTGATTCTATGCTAGTTGCACAGTTGACTTGCTGTTGGTGTCAGTTGTTAGTTGCTGTTTTGTTGATTATTATTTTCTGTTTTACACAACAGCATAGAAGACAGTAATATTGTCAAAACTCTTGATTATCTCAGGAACAAAACTTTCAACGTGTATCCAACAATTTTGTTTGTGTTTGTATAATAACTGCAGAGACTGTCTCATATTCTGGCTTACGATTCTTCAACATTGCAACAATTCGGCTGTGTGTAAGAACAAAGGTGTAAAGAACTGAAGCTACCAACTCACAGCTTTTATTATTATTATTATTATTATTATTACTATTATTATTGCAGCTAAATGGATTCCTATTGCTTCGACAAAGATTGCCTTTTGGAAATCCTATCTTGTTTTTTTATTTTATTCTTCCCAATGAGCCTGCTTCCTGCTCTTCTTTTTTTATTAATATACAAATTGATTAAATATTATTGCTGCAAACCTAAGCGAGTAGAACCAGAAAACCAGAATACGAATGATGTGACCATCAGTAGTAACAGCACTGACACCATTCTCCATCTGGGTAATGACATACCAGCCACTAATGACAACAGTAATACACGTGATGACGTCACGGTCATTGATGACGACAGCAAAAACGTTGATGATGGCGTCACCAATGCGGTTGCTATGCCCGGAGAACGCGTGATGATGAAGTTTACCAGAACGAAGAAGACCCAAGGTCACTGAAAGTCATGAAGGTGACGTGCTACGATGTGACGATAGCACAGACATTTCAATGACGTCATTAATGTGTATGGTGTCATGTCGACACCTGTGTTGTGAGAGATAAATAAGAGATTTCGTCTTTAATTTAAAACAAATTAGAAGTGTACCAGTCGGCATTTTGAACATATCTGTTATTATTTCCGAACACATGTCTTTGGCAACAAGCAACAGGACTAACAGTGACATCGATGGGAGCTACGTTGTCACAGATTTTGATGACGACAACACAAAGACTGTTCTTGCTGACGTCATGAGAACTTGCACCACTGATGCTTAAAATTAGTGTTTGAGATGTGAGCTAGTGTAGTCATTAGGACTGAAGCAGAACGAAGTGTTGGATGGTTTTGTGGGGGGAAGGTCTATATGAGCGTTATGGAACATATTAACATGTTAGCTGTTCTAATGTCTCACACAGAGAGAGGGAGAGAGAGAGAGAGAGAGAGAGAGAGAGAGAGAGAGAGAGAGAGAGAGAGAGAGAGAGAGAGAGAGAGAGAGAGAGAGAGAGAGAGAGAGAGAGAGAGAGAGAGAGGGGGTATGAATGTTGATTGTACTGTTCTCATCTACCAGAAAAGTAGATAGTGGTATTGAACATTGACCCTCTCTCTCTCTCTCTCTCTCCAACAGGGGTTAAACGGTTAAACTCATCTTGAATCTTGTGTGTGTGTGCGCGCGCGCGCGCGCGCGCGCGTGTGTGTGTGTGCGAGTGAGAGCGTGCACATATGGTGGAATGTGCCCCTGTGCATGCGTATGTGTGTGTATGTGCGCATATTATTATGTGTGTGGTGTATGTGTGTGTACATATGTGCGCGTGTTTGCTTGTATGTGTATATGTGTTCACGCAGGGCTCTGGGTGTGTGTGCGCGCTTGCATGTGCGTGCTTGAGAGAGAGAGAGAGAGAGAGAGAGAGAGAGAGAGAGAGAGAGAGAGAGAGAGAGAGAGAGAGAGAGAGAATTGGTCTAGTCTTGTAAATGGGAACAAAGATAAGCTGCCCACAGAAAGTTAGGGAACACTTGATAGGAGAAAGTTCAAACACTGCTTCGAGTGCTTTTACATTAACATCTATAAACTGTGTGACGCAGTATTATCACAGCACAAGGTTCCAACTAAGCAATGTGAAACTATTCTGCACAAGATGACAAATGCGCCGACTATGGGAGACCGTTTAGGGGGTACCTTAAATGATCCAATGAGATGAACTTGCACACTGTGCCGATGCCATGGAAAGTACAGCAGTGTTCAGACATAACTAGGGACTCAAACTGGAACTTCAGTTTTCTTCTCACCCTTGTCATTTGCGCGTAAAAGAGATCCAGAGACTGCAGTAACCCAAAACGCGCAATTTGCCCTTTGTAAATTTTCGCAGCAAAAGTTCCCTAACTTTTTGTGGGCGGCACATAATGACAAGACTAACTGATGATCGCACAAGGTAAACACCCGAACGCCCGCTTTGTAACAGATAATAAATATTTCAAATTGTATTCCTTCTTTATCTCATACACCCAGTCATGGACTGTAACTGATGATGTATGAAAACGTATTCATGCATGAAAAAAATGAAATACAATTCGGTTAAAATCGGTTTGATGTTTTATTGGATTATAATTATGAACATGCCATGTCTGATGCCTGAAAGACATACGACAGTGTCTAATCATGAATCAGATGCTTTACATAACCTGTTTAACCCTTTCAACGCCAGCCATTCCTCAGCCAAAATTGTCCACTAACCTTACCTGGGTAGAGAAAATATTCTGTCTGCAATATTGGGGATTCCTCTGTGACGTGCATAAAATAGGACATATCCTTACCTCCCACAATTAACATAAGGTCATTGGATACCAGGGTTAAAATAACAGTTGAAACTTTGTCAAGATCTTAAAAGGGATAACAGTTGAAACTTTTAAGATCTTCAACGGATATTAAGATACTACATTTTTTTTCCTTAGTAACTCTACCACTAGAGGACACTCCTTAAAACTAACAAAATCATTTAGTCCATACTAATATTTATGCACATTGTTTTCACTAACAGGGTTATTAACAATTGGAATTCACTACCAAATGATACTGCAACCGCAGGAACACTCAATAGTTTTAAAAACAAATTAGATAATTTTTGGGAAGATTATTGCTTCCATACTAACATAAGTATTCAATAGGCCTAATAATTAGTATGCAGATCAGTTTGCTTGTTTCATTGTATGTTGTACTCTAAAATAAATAAAAACTAAATAATAAAAAAGTTTTAAATTGCGTTTCCTTATAAACTAAAAGGAAATAGCAGGCTAAAGGCTACTTAAAAGCCAATATGCCATATATGATATATATGATATGAATACGGATACGAAGTCGTAACTCATTCGTACTCGTACACGGATTCGTAATCATTCGTTTTCGTACCGTAATCTACTCAACTGCAAAATACATTGTCGTCAAAGGGAAATAATTCAACATACAACTATTGAAGAAAGCAGGATAGTTTGAATCTTATACGAAGAGAAAATGAACATTTATTAAAAAAACAAGAAAAAGGAAGAAAAGAACATAACATCAACGACTCACTGATAACAATCATACCACAGCCATGATAACAATCATACCACAGCCATGATAACAATGATAACAATCATACCACAGCCATGATAACAATCATACCACAGCCATCAATCATACAATCACAGCCATGATAACAATCATACCACAGCCATGATAACAATCATACCACAGCCATGATAACAATCATATCACAGCCACAGCCATATCACAGCCATAACAATCATACCACAGCCATGATAACAATCATACCACAGCCATGATAACAATCATATCACAGCCATGATAACAATCATACCACAGCCATGATAACAATCATACCACAGCCATGATAACAATCATACCACAGCCATGATAACAATCATATAACACAGCCATGATAACAATCATACCACAGCCATGATAACAATCATACCACAGCCATGATAACAATCATACCACAGCCATGATAACAATCATACCACAGCCATGATAACAATCATACCACAGCCATGATAACAATCATACCACAGCCATGATAACAATCATATAACAATCACAGCCATGATAACAATCATATCACAGCCATGACATATCAACGAATAGTAAACTGGAAATGATGATGACATTCTTGAAAAACTGCTTACATGTTTATTTAATGCCTAACAATATTATAATACTACACCCCAAACACCTCGTTCATTCAGTCTTGTTGGAGAAGCTCATACTCACAAAGAACATATTACATAGTGATCATAAGAAATTTCGGTTACAGTAAAGGAAAGCACTGGAGAAGCTGTTTTATTACATACCTCGGATAGTAGCAACTCGGTTATAATATAGTTACTTTTGGTTCCCCACAGGAACAATTAAAAAAAAATTGTCCTCTTCGTGACCTTTGTAAATACGTCACCAATGTATGCGTCACAGTCTCACCACTCATCATCCCATAATAACAACTGGGTTATAATTAAAATTTACAAAAACTCCTATAGTAAAGTCATTTGTGGTTCCTCTTCGTTACAATAAAAAAAATACCTGACCTTTGTAAATACGTCATCAATGTATACATCACAGTCTCACTACTCCCTCAACGAAATTGAAAGGCACTCAAAAACATGTTTCTTTCCCCTCATTACTTAGTGGAAAAAAATGAATCAGAAAAAAAAAATATATATACAGCCGAATCATAAGAAACACACAAAACAAATTTCCCTGCCGAACTTCTTCTTTCTTATCTATGATCAAAACTGGGATATAAGAAACTCACTTATAAGAAAACTTGGTTATAAGCAAGCAATTTTTTTCTCCCATCCGCAATGGAAACTTTAGATATAAGAAAATTATGTCGTTTGCAGTTCATTTTCTTATAAGCGAGTTCTATTTACTTATAAGCACAACATTTTCTTAAAGACCCCCCAGATCACGAGTCAAAATCACCTGTTTTCCTTCTTATAGCTGGTACAAAATCTTGTTTTGACCAGGTTTGACTCCCATACAAATGCCCCCAAATTGAAAACGAAACATCATTTTAAAGAGCAGCCTCAATTTCAAGTTGGGGGAATTTGTATGTGGGTCACAGCTACCCAGAAAAAAAACAAGGGACTTAATCGTGTTGGGTCAGTGTGTCTTTAAAAGTGAGTTGGACCTGAACTGAAAGGATGTTCCGAGAAAATTGAAGTCGTTCCAAAAAGGGAAAGTTTACATCAAACCAGTTGTGTCACAGACATTCTAAACAGTACAGGCACTAGATTACAAGACTAATTGAGTTGTTTTTGTTCCTTTATTCCATACTTTCCTTCAGTATTCTGTGCAAAATAAATGTTGAGCAGAAGAAAAAAATATGAGTACTTTTGTGTTGGTGGTAGAGAGACAAGGGAAAAAACTTCAAAATGTTTTCTTATATCTGAGTTTCGGATATAAGAAAACTTGGATAAACAAAACAACATCTCCCTTCGATTTTCTTATAACCGAGTTTTGCTGTATTTTGATTTGATGATGGGTTTATATTTAGTATTTTACGTTAGCTTTGACTTTGAAAAACGTCATCGGATAAGATAAAAAATACCATCAAAACTTTACTATATCCAAACATCGTTTATAAGAAAAACCTGTTATAGTAAAGGAAAAGCCTTGCTCCCCTGCACTTTACTATAAGCGGGGTGTACTGTAGCAAGATCAGAAATTGTCTTTGTTCTGTCATCATCTTTTACAACACACACACACACATCAATACGCACGAACATGCACAAATACGTACGTGCTCTCTCTCTATCTTACACACACAACACACACACACAGAGAATGAAAGTTTAGATTTAACGTCTTCCTGGTCACACACACACACACATGTATTAACTCTCTCTCTCTCTCTCTCTCGAAGCATCAAAAGAATTTTTGTCATAGTTACATTTCGCCCGGATTCCTATTTTCTGGTGTGTGTGTTTGCACAAAAGGTCCAGAAATAGTTTGTCTGATATGTAGCCTATGGTGCTTTACTTTGGTCCTTGAAAACACACTGAACCAGTAGCGTTCTCTCTTCTGTGTGCCTCTGTCTATCAGTCGATCTCTCCCTCTCTCTCCCTCTCTTTCTCTGTGTATCTCTCTCTCTCTCTCTGAGATGTCTGTGTTTGTGAGTATCTGGAGATGCATGCGCGTGTGCGAGCATTTGAGTATGGTTTGTAGTTGAAGCCTGTCGATTTCTGTCGATGACAGTTATTACGATTGTGAAAAATGTATACAATTTTCTCTACTAGTAATGTGTGTGTAATGTGGGCTTTCAGACCTTCAGGTTTTCACTTTGAAGGACTGAAAGCTTAAATTTGTTTGAAATGTTCTGATAAGATTCTTGTTAGTGTATGCGTTTCGTTTCCTGGCCACTTTATGTATATATGTAAAAGTGTTATGATTGCGAAAAATGTATATAATTGTTCTACTAGTAATGTGTGTTTCAGACCTTCATGTTTTCACTTTGAAGGACTGAAAGCTTGAATTTGTTCGAAATGTTCTGACAAGATACTTGTTAGTGTATGCGTTTCGTTTCGTAGCCACTTTATGTATATATGTAAAAGTGTATGCGCGTTTTGACCCATCTCTCTCTCTCTCTCTCTCTGTGTGTGTGTGTGTGTGTGTGTGTGTGTGTGTGTGTGTGTGTGTGCGTGCGTGTGTGTGCATGTACCCACGTTTGATGTAGATTTTTGCATTTTTGTGGATAAAAAAAATTGTTTAAATTGTGCCATTTATTTTCTTCGCACATTCATTTCTATATAACCATTATGGTATGTGTTAAGTGCTTCTTGTCATCTCTCTCTCTCTCTCTCTCTCTCTCTCTCTCTCTCTCTCTCTCTCTCTCCACACACGCTTTATGATCTGCGCAGATAAGCGAGGCTTGGTGTAATTATGTATGAATATAATCTTGCTTAATATTTTGTGTTATGGATTTTCCCTTCTTTTTTTTGGGTTTGATTTAACAATGTCCCCTTCCCACTGTTCCCTTTGACATGGACAGATGGCCCGGTTCATTAAAACGTTGTTCTTGTTCTTGTTCTTGTTCTCTCTCTCTCTCGGCAAGTACGAAATATGGCTACCCCATGCCAATATGTTTACCGTTATAAAATAAAAGTTCATTTAATCTCTCTCTCTCTCTCTCTGCACGCGTGTATGTGCGCGCAAGTATCGACGTTGTGTGAGTGTGTGTGCACGTCTGTGTGCACGCGCGTGTGTTTGTGTGCGCATGTACACGTGCGTTCGTGTGTGTGTCTGTGTTTTCCAACGATTAAATCTACAGTGATCTTTGGATGCTGACTTCTTCTTCTTCTTCTGTGTTCCCAGGCTGTATGGCCATAATGGGTATGATACGTATGTGTCTGGATTTTAGTTTTCACTGGTCTCCCAGCTGCGTACAGCCAACACAATCCGATTTCGGAGGAGCTCAAAGGAAACAAATATTTGGAAGATTTTTTTTTAAAGGCAGGAGAATGGGCCAATAAATCAGAAAGATAGTAGATGATAGAAAGCAAAGGGAAAAGGCAGAGTCAAAGAGAATGGTAGATTAGAGGAAGTTACAAGCACAGAACTTCCAGAAGGTGGGGGAACTATTTTAACGAATGACTCCCCAGTATCCCCACAGAGAAGGATGTTGACACACTCATTGCGTCTCTGGTCCGTACACGGTAGTCAGCTTAGACAGTAATTCCTTCTTGGTGCTGTCGCTGGCGAAACTGGCTCGAACTGCGTGAAAGATCTGGGGGCAAATAAAATTCAAATTAATTGGGAAATTAAAAACGAAAACAAAGAAAAAGGACCGTGTGTGTGTGTGTGTGGTGGCGGGGTGTATGTACGTGCGTGCGCGTGGGGATGCGCGTGTGTGTGTGTGTGCGTGCGTTTGTGTGCGTGCGCGCGTTTATGACTACATGCACGTGCATGTGTGTGTGGGCGCGCGCGTGTGTTGTGTGCGTGCGCAGCATGTTTGTGTGTAAATATGTCAATTGGTCTCACGCAGCCATAAGCCAAGGCGAATCTAGGCTGTTCTATCAATCAACTTCTCCCCTCTGCTAAACAAGAACTTAATTGCATTAAATGGCAATTCTTGGTGAAAAATAACCCTAATCAACTAACCCACCCAAACATAGAAAACATGTTGTTTCTCAGCAACAATTTTCAATGACAGAATTTGGCTGGGAGTACCGATACTACTCACTGTTTTCTTTTCAACAGAACTCAGCCGGTTTTTTTTATCAGATTTAGATCTGGACTCTATGTCAGTCACAGGGATGTCGTGATTGTTTTCCTTCCCTTTAATCTCGTGACTGCAAACGCTTCATAAAGTGGGCTAGTGTCATTTTTCATTATTGAATCTTGACCAAGTCTGTGGGGATATACAGAAAGAGTCAGGTTTTCATCCAGCATGCAGATACACAGCCCATTGTTCATATTTTAATCGAAAAACACAATCGAATCTATTAATGGGCTAGAAAACAGCTTACCAGAGCCTCAAAGTTACCACTAGGTTTGAATATGGCTTGACGTGTGCAGTAAGACTTCTTTATTGGCTCTTCTCCTGACACACACATGCTGAATGTTGTCAACTTTTATCTCGGTTTCATCAGTAAAGGTTACTTGGTCCCATCCTCCTTCCACACTTTACCACTTCTCCTCCTGGATATATACTAGCCGTTTATTTCCGTTGATCTCCTTCATAACCTTGTTCTTTCAAACTCATCACTTTTGGAACCATTGCTATTTGGGAATTTTTCCGACATTTGACTAAAATAAATTGCCTTGCCTTGCAATTGCTAAAAATGTAGGTTATATATGTAACAGACCCTCTAGAATTTCTTTGTACAAGTTTGAAAATTGAACTTTTGATTTCTACCTTCATCATGTGTTGAAGAACAAAAAATCAAATTGAACACTGTTGTGTGGCCTATTTCCCAATCGTTGGCTGTATTAAATACTTTCGCTGCATTTCTATGAAGATGATACAATCATTCTTTTGAACCTTCTGAAAAATGACTGTCTCTGCGCGTTATTTCCACTGCCCTGGAAGAAAATCTACGGAATGACAGGGTTTAAGAAATGACGTCATGAAAGTAGGCTGATATGGCGTCATTATTGAAGCTCCAACTGATATCAATAGGCCCCACACTTTTCGCAATCTTGTCTGAAAGTTAGGAGTTGATCACAAGAGAAGCAGGCATAACCGGAAACGACACAAATATGTGGACTGGGACTGTACATTCCTGTTTTGTGCTTGCGAATGAGTCTGCCATATTATTCACCCTGGCGTCAACAACTTATTGGCATAACTTTTAGAACAGGTGATCTGCGTAGGCATGTGTTGTGGGGGTCTAAACTTTACGTTTGCCTCCATACCTACCGATTTGACTAGCAGAACTTTGTTTTGACATTCCCAGGTTCAGGATTTGAAGGAGGTGTAGTCTTCTGTCAGGGAAGTGTCGAACAGACCTAGGTCGTCAGAATTGAAATTCTAGGGTGATGCAAAGAACAGTAACTCTAAACATGGCGTCGTATTCCATCCTATACGTACCGACTTGACTAGCAACTGCTTGGGCATTCCCAGGTTCAGGATTCGGAGGTAGTCTTCAGTCAGTGAAGTGTCGAACAGATTCGGGTCGTCCGAATTGATGGAAAAACTGGCCCCGTCTCTTGCCATTCTGTCATCAGTATCATCGTCATCATCATCATCATCATCGCTGTCGTCATCTAATATCATCGTCATTATCACCAAATAGGCCAGGGTGGTCAGAACTCACAAATAAACTGGCCCCATCCTATTCCATTTTGACATCATCATGTGGTTGTCAGCGTCATCTAAACCACCATCATCATCATAGTCATCATCATCATAATCGTACGTCACAGCGTGGTAGCAGTTGGCATTATTCCGTCATTATCAGCATTGTCATTGTAGTGTTGGTGAGCGCGCCTACCCACATTATGACTTATCATTATCAATGAATCATTGTAACAAATTATCACCTTTCATCATGGTAACACATTGAGTTGTAAGTCATATTAATGTCACTATGCACGTGAACACACACACGCCATACAACACAGAGCGCGTCTTACTATCCACACTTGTCCCCATGGGGAAAAGGTTGTTCATCATTTTATGATGGCCTAACACTGAGTTGTATGGGGAAATAGATATATTTTGTCTCTGTTAATACACATTAACAAATTATCACCATTTCCCTATGGCAACACATTGAGAATTGTTAAGTCATACAATGGGGTGTGGAAATAAGAGATATAAATAATGTTAACGTGTCTGTGCACGCACAGACATTTTTACACTCTTTTGGTGACCCCACATCACCTTACAATAGGGTGTGGAAATGAGATATTTGTAAGTGTACACAGACTATTACAATGGCCTGTGGAAATCAGATGTGTCCCCATGGGGAAAAGGGGAAAACAGACGTTTACCTTACAATGTGTGGACATAGAGATATTTATGAACGTGTACACAGACGTTTACCTTACAATGGGTTGAGATGGGGAAACAGAGATATTTGGGTGTGGAATAGATGTTAACGTGTACACAGACAGTTACCTTACAATGGGGTGTGGAAATAGAGATATTTGGTGAACGTGTACACAGACAGTTGGTGTGGAACGTGTACACAGACGTTTACCTTACAATGGGGTGTGGAAATAGAGATATTTGGTGAACGTGTACACAGACATTTACCTTACAATGGGGTGTGGAAATAGAGATATTTGGTGAACGTGTACACAGACGTTTACCTTACAATAGGGTGTGGAAATAGAGATATTTGGTGAACGTGTACACAGACGTTTACCTTACAATGGGGTGTGGAAATAGAGATATTTGGTGAACGTGTACACAGACAGTTACCTTACAATGGGGTGTGGAAATAGAGATATTTGGTGAACGTGTACACAGACAGTTACCTTACAATGGGGTGTGGAAATAGAGATATTTGGTGAACGTGTACACAGACAGTTACCTTACAATAGGGTGTGGAAATAGAGATATTTGGTGAACGTGTACACAGACGTTTACCTTACAATGGGGTGTGGCAAATCGTTGCCGTGGTCCTGCCATCCTCTGGTGGCCAGTGAGGAGACGGGGCATGTCTCAAAATGCACCCCTTGGGCCAACAGTCGTCTGTACAGGGACTCGTCTTCCAGACATCGGTACCCGTGGCCGATCCTTTCTGCCCCGTAGTCATCCACCGACTGTTCACAAAGTTCACAGGAACACGTCACAGGAACATGTGGCCATGGAATCCGGGAAATTTGGGGATAGGCCATATATCATCAGCTGGAAGAGAGAGAGAAGGGAGGGGGGGTGGGGAGGAGAGAGAGAGAGAGAGAGAGAGAGAGGGAGATGGAGGGAGAGGGGGAGAGAGAGGGGGGGTGGAAAGAAAGAGAGAATGACTTTGGCAAATACATATATTGAGAGAGAGAGAGAGAGAGGAAGGGAGGGAGGGAGGGAGAGAGAGAGAGAGAGGGGGGGGGTGGACAGAGAGAGAGAGAATGACTTTGGCAAATAAATGTATTGAGAGAGAGAGGGAACACTTGAACCTGAACACTTGTACACTTGCCTGTATTCATTATTCATTATTTGTGTCCCATCGTAAGTCCCCTCTCTCTCTCTCTCTCTCTCTCTCTCTCTCTCTCTCTCTCTCTCTCTCTCATAATTTTCCTTTGTACAGCATGCAGCCACTTGCTTGGAAATTTGTATTAATTTGGAGGTTGGGAAAATCGGTTGAGATCGGAATTCTACATTTTCCCGATACAATTCGGAACTTTTCCTGCATTCCAAAATGTCCCGTGATCTTTCCTAGCCGCAGGTGATCTTTCCTGGCCGCAGGTGATCTTTCCTGGCCACAGGTGATCTTTCCTGGCCACAGGTGATCTTCCCTGGCCACAGGTGATCTTTCCTGGCCGCAGGTGATCTTTCCTGGCCGCAGGTGATCTTTCCTGGCCGCAGGTGATCTTCCCTGGCCGCAGGTGATCTTTCCTGGCCGCAGGTGATCTTTCTTGGCCGCAGGTGATCTTTCCTGGCCGCAGGTGATCTTTCCTGGCCGCAGCAGTTTTTCCACTAGACCTTCAAAGCTAAGTCTTTCGGATGAGACGGCAAAAAACGAGGTTCCGTGTGCCCATGCACTTCGCGCACGTTAACGAACCCAGTGGCCACGAAAAAGGTTTGTCCGTTGGTCAAACTTTAACCCCTATCAGTCCCACAAAAACCGCTTGCAAAAAGAGAAAGAAAATGGGTGGCGCAGCAATAGCCGCGACGCTCTCTCCAGGTGGGAGCAACCCGAATTTCACAGGGAAGTGTCTCTGTGACTGTGGAAGTAACACCAACACCAATACCAATAGTCATTTTGGACCATGGCAATAGTCATAGCCTTGGTTGGTTGATTTATTAGTTGACTGATCATTTGTCATGGTTACCAAACATTGCGTTAGCAAGTGTAAGGTTGGTCGAGATGTCTAGGTGAAGACGGGGTAAAAAGCCCATGGGCGGGTAAGAAGCCCATGCCAATTATCTCATAAAATAAAGCAAATTGCAGTCAAATTGGGCAAATTTGACAGAAAGTTTCTTTATTTCATGAGATAATTGGCATGGGCTTCTTACCCGCCCATGGGCTTTTTACCCCATCTTCCCCTATTGGTGCGGACAACCAAGATTGATTCGGGCCGAGATGATTATTGCCTGGGCCACATACAATGACTATTGGATTAAGCCGAGATGACTCTCACTGTGGACCACCATGAATGGGCAATGATAAATAAATAAGTTGTCACTTAGATGCTGTGAGTAGCTGGCTATTTTATTTCAATAAGTAAATTATTGCTTTGAAGCATCTAGCTTGCAAAGAAAAAGAGAGAAGAAATCAGGTTTGAACAAGGGCGTCGCCGAGTGGCAGACATGTCCGTCACCAGCAATGCCACGCACTTGCGACACCCCGTAGCAGTCACATCCTGACACAAAATTGGAAGGGATTTTGTCTTCTAGTTCACGAGATACAGCTTGAAGAAGAAACATATAGCGCAAAGAAGGAAATTTCAGTTTTCAAGGTCACACTTCAAGGTCAAGATCAGCATGGTGATAATTTATGCTCGGATGTGTTCTCTAGGGTATACAGTACCACACACAATCTGAAGCGCTTCTGTCAAGTACAAATGTGGAAAATATGGCTTAAAACCCAATTTGTAGACCCCTACCACTTTCAAGGCCTACCGATCTCCCGGACCGTGACCTTGACCTTAATCGATATGCCACCATCAGAACGGGCATAAGCCAAAGTACCTACATGCCAAATTTGAAGACTCTTAACACCAACGGTGTGGGAGTTATGGCCCCTTAAAGATTTTCGGTATTCAAGGTCGTACGCCAAGGTCAAGGTCACGACGGCAAAAATTGCGCGGATACCTTCCTCTCATGGTGACATACCAGCACACAAAATTTGACGCGATTCGGTCAAGCGGTTCGGGAGATACCCTTGGGACAGACAGAAAAGAAAAAAAAATACAAACCAGCCCATCGCAAAGTCCGATCACCTATGGTGACGGACAATGAGCATGAAACAGAACTTAGTGAAGGGAAAATAAGGGAGAGACGGAGCATAAGAGAAGATGATAGGTTAATATTTTGCAGGAGACCCTCTAAGAGAAATATTAAAAAGGCTTAAAAACTAAGCAATGTTAACCCGTTCACCGCCAATGTCGCGTTTATGCACCACAAGGGTTTTACCCCCATGTTTGATGTATACTTTTTGTTCATTGGGTTTACTATTCATTTTAGTGATTTCTGTAAAGCGCTTAGAGCTTAAAGATTAGGCGCTATAAAAGTTGTCTTAATAAATAAATGTCACTAAAAGGCATCAAATCAGGGCCTGTTATCCAAAGACCCTATTTTCATATTTTTGGGAGGTAAGGATAGGCCTAATGTTATACATGCCACAGAGGAATTCCCAATATTACAGATACTTTTTTTTTTTATCTACCCGGTTAAGTTTAAAATTGTTGTTTTTTTTGCTGAAAAATGGCTGGCGGCGAAAGGGTTAAATCAAAATCCTAACATGACAGAGGTCACGAGGACGTACCATACGAACGATTTCCGGAGGTCCCACCTCTCCCGCATGCGCAATGCAGTGGATGCCTCGCTTCCGGGCCTCCTGTTGACAGCATGGTTTGAATTACAAAACAAAATGATATGGATAAAGCATGCGGTGTCGTCATCCAGATTAAAACGGAGAAAATCGAAACACAAAGGCATTAGTTTCATTAGGTCTATACGGGATAAAAAGCAAGAGCACCGCGAATGAATGAATGAAAAATGGTGTTTTACGTCCTCTCGGTCATAGACACATAATTATATGAGACATTTGTAAATACAAAGATGGTAGGAACAATACTGGAGGCAATACCCAGAGGCAGTGCAACACCAGTAAAGTCCCGATTTTTTAACAATACAGATAGGTGTAGCGGTAACCACGCCTCGGTTAAGCCTCATCGGCTATGGTAGCGCCACATTGTCTGTTGAGTATGAATACCTGTAACAAGAGCACCGCCTTTTTGGTTTCTAGTTCGAGATGTAGGTCTACTCTGTTTCGGACTAAGGATTGTTATGATATTAAGTTTAGTACAAGTATGCAACAGAAACGGAGATTGAAACGGAGTGTGCAGTGACTGGTCACTACTGGACACAATGTCTCCTATTTCAGGTCCAGAATGTCCATGATGTTGATGATGATGATGATGATGATGATGATGATGTTGATGTTGATGATGATATTAACAATACCTGATATGCCTTGGTGTGCAGTGACTGGTCACTATTGGTCACAATGTCCCCTATTTCAGGTCCAGCGATGTCCATAGCCACCACCCCTTGGTCAGCGAACTCTGTGCATAGCTCCACCACCTCCATGGACCACTCTGAATAGTGAAATATACAACTAGGTTAAAATAAGCACATGCTAGTTTTCCATGCACACACATCAACACGCTTGAAAATGCACGCCCACGGCCAAAACATTCGATTGCAATGCATGCGTACACACACATGTATACACGCGCACGCACGACACACCCACTCACGTACACACGCACTCCGCCACACTAAAAATGTAAGCGAAAACACACGTACATGAGCTCGTGCATTGATACATGCACTCACACGTGTCTGTGTGCGCTCTTGTGTGTATAAGCGCATGTGCTCACATAGACATGCACGCGACAAAGCGTGTGCATGGGCTAAATGGATACATTTGCCACTCACACGTACAGGCCAGAACGCAATCGATGATCTTCATGTATTTGCATGCTAGCGCGCGTACGCACGCACGCACTCACGTACACACACATGCACACAAAAAAGCATGTTTTGCTTATACAATGTTCCCATCTGGAAATAAAATTTTGACTTGACTTGACTTGACACACACACACACACACACACACACACACACACACACACACACACACACACACACACTAACCGGGTATATGTCGAATGCAGCACAAAATGGTGTTGACCACAATCCCGTACTTCCTCCTCCCCTCTCTCAACCCCTCATTCACGGAGCGTATGACGTCACGGGGTGTGTAGCTTCCTCCAGTGTCTTTGGCGTAGGTACGCACCGACAGGGAGTTGCAGAGAAAGTGCGGAGAGTAGCGTAGTTCGGCGTAGCATACGCCCTGACTGGCGGCATCCTCGCAGTACTCTAGGGCGATGCGACATACGCCCTCGTGGTAGCCACTGTCAGAAGCAAAAGGACACTTTATTGGGCACTTTAACACTTTAACCCCCAATGTCGCATTTTTGCACCACAATGATTTAACAACCATGTCATAAAAGCTCTTGAAATCAGGGTCTGTTATTCAATGATATTGTCTTCCTAAATTTAGGCAGTAAGGATTGACCCTATTCTAAATGTGTCACAGAGAAATACAACAATATTGCAGACAAAATATTTTCTGTAGCCAAGTGGACAATTTTGGCTCAAAGATGGCTGGCGGTGAAACGGTTAATAAAGTTGCCCATTCTCTCTCTCTCTCTCTCTCTCTCTCTCTCTCTCTCTCTCTCTCTCTCTCTCTCTCTCTCTCTCTCTCTAAATCTTGTGTTTCTTTGACTTTTGACAAAAAAGGTTTTGTGTAGATGCAAGAGACACAAAAGGAGAGAGAGACCGAAGAGTGAAATACTTTATTTTACAAGGATTGAGATTTTAGGGCCAGGTCTATTTTTTCAATCTGTCCTTGTGACGAAAACAAGACTAAGATATCATAAAACTAAAAGGCAAACAGATATGGGGTTACTTAATGTTGTGAGGCATGATGAGAGAGAGAGAGAGAGAGAGAGAGAGAGAGAGAGAGAGAGAGAGAGAGAGAGAGAGAGAGAGACAGAGAGAGAGAGAGAGATACAGAGAGACAGAGAGAGAGAGAGACAGAGAGAGAGAGAGAGAGAGAGAGAGAGAGAGAGAGAGAGAGAGAGAGAGAGAGAGAGACATACAGACAGACACAGAGAGAGAGAGAGAGAGAGAGAGAGAGAGAGAGAGAGAGAGAGTCAGTCAGTCAGACACAGAGAGAGAGGTAGAGAGATAAAGACGGAGCGATAGAGAGAGATAGGATAATACATATCTGTATTGTTCATCATTCGCTACTTTACTGGTGTTGCACTGCCTCCAGGATCGTTCCCATCATCTTTATATCCACTAATGGCCACAATTATGTGTCTGTTCCAGACCGGAGGACGTTAAACAGATTTTGTCAGAGATGGGAAGACGGAGAGAGAGAGAGAGAGAGAGAGAGAGAGAGAGAGAGAGAGAGAGAGAGAGAGAGAGAGAGACACAGAGAGACTTCAAACACTTTATTTTACAAGGATAAGAATTTAGGCTGGGCCTAGTCCTCCATTATGTCCAGAGAGAGAGAATGAATGAATGAATGAATAACTTTTATTTTCTGAGGATAATAGAGTAAGTATAAATACTTTTTTTCATCCAGTCCTCACAAAACAAAAAAGGAAAACAAAATCAAAGCAAAGAATTCAATAAATAAGAAAGGCATGCAAAGCAAAGAAAACGAACACACATTATCATCAAAGCAGGCACATTATCAATATAAACAGACACATAATAAATTCAGCATTATACATAAATCATATAGTAAAAAGCCAACTGTCCGTGTGTGTGTCTGTGTGTGTGTCTGTCTGTCTGAAACACGCCGCTTTTCGACCGATTCGCTTCAAATTTGCTGTGAGCCCTCACGGGGCGATGGCAACGGCAACCGAGGCGGCCGTGTCATTTGCGCGGTTTCGCAAATGCGCGAAACGCGCATCTGCCGGCCTCTCAGCGCCCGTATCTCCGGCGTTTCTGGGTCGATTGCCTTCCAATTTGGCAGGAAGATGACCGGGGCCGGGGTCGATCCGTGTGCCAAACCGGAAGCGAATCGGTTCAGAAACGCGCGTGCTAGACGCCGCTTCACCTTTTCACGAATAACTCTGCCGTTTCTTAACCGAATCGCCTCAAATTTGCGGTCAGGCTTGCTATGGCCCAGGCAAAGCCTGGCAGCAAATTGGAAGAGAATCGGGTGAGCGCGTCACTCTCAGAGCAGCGCCAACGGGAAACGGGGCCTCTTAACTCCGCCGTTTCTTAACCGAATCGCTTCAAATTTGCTGTACTCAGCGTTACCAGTACTTGGCATTACCGTTACTAGGCGTTACCAGTACGGTGCATTGCCAGTACTAGGCGTTGCGCTAGTACTTAACTCTTTCTATACTAACCTGCGCTCTCGTCGCAGGGCATGCGCACAACGCCTCGTTACTAAGGTAACGGGATATCGCATGTGAACTTTAAAAATTCATAGTTCATAGTTAACAGTCATGCGTGCTTCAAAGTGGCTCAGAGGGCTACTACTACGTTTCATTCATGCCTCTGACACTGATTGGCTGGCTGCCGGTTATTTTGGGACCTTAAAATTATATTTTCGCTATTATGAGTGTGCCTGGCTTGACAAAACATGCATTTATTTTAAAATATCACAAATCAAAACTAATCAAGTGGATGCTTTGAAACTGTTGCAGGTGCTAGTACTGTATATTGTGTACATATTGCCTAAATGTCACGTTTGTATCTGTTACCATTATTTAGAAAATATTATTTTTGCAACCTATGCAAATCGGCCAGTACAGAACGCTTGCAAAGGGAAGCAACTGGCCAGCATGGAATGAGTTAAGAAATGGGATGTGGAGGGACCAAAATAAGTGAGTATCTCGGAACAAAACAAGACATGAAGTAAGAAAAATAAGAAGAATAGGAGGGGGAGGGGGAGTAAAGAAGAAAGGAATGAGAGGGTGGGTGGGTGTAGAGAAAGAAATGGTAGAGCGAGACAGCAAAGACATAAACGGAAAGCTGAGGGAGGAGTAAAGGAAGGAGAGAGGGATGGAAGGAGGACAAACAGAGAGAGAGAGAGAGAGAGAGAGAGAGAGAGAGAGAGAGAGAGAGAGAGAGAGAGAGAGAGAGAGAGAGAAGATAGGAGAGACAGACAGGTAGGCAAACAGACGAACAGACAAAAGAGTATGGATAAAGAGAATGAGAGAGAAAGAGGAAGGGTACATGTAAGATAAAAAAATATATACATACTGAATTGTTTTGATAACACAATAATGGTATCAAAGTTATTATATTCACAATGAACAACGTAGCCCCTCTCTCTCTCTCCCCCTCCCCCCCCTCTCTCTCTCTAACCCCCACCCCCACCCCACCCCCTCTCCCTCTCTATCGTTGCACACAAACATACACACAACACAGCACAAACACACACACACAGATGCGCACACACGCACGCAAACACACACAACGCACACGTGCATTCATACAATTCATAAACATCAATATTAAGGTTATTCAAAAGTGTCTCAAGGACATCCTTTGTACATGTGAAATATATTAAGCCACATTTTGTAAGCAGGGACTCCTCTGCTTATTAATAACTTCAAATATTCATCAAATTAGATAGAAGTGACACTATTATTGGAACATGTTAATCATAATATTTTAATACATTTCAATACATTTCAGGGGTTAATGACAAGTTTTCATTGCTCATAAGATAATTAAAAAATGAGAGAGAGAGAGAGAGAGAGAGAGAGGGGGAGAGAGAGAGAGAGAGAGAGAGAGAGAGAGAGAGAGAGAGAGAGAGAGAGAGAGAGAGAGACTTCAAACACTTTATTTTACAAGGAATAAGAATTTAGGCTGGGCCTAGTCCTCCATTATGTCCAGAGAGAGAGAGAGAGAGAGAGAGAGAGAGAGAGAGAGAGAGAGAGAGAGAGAGAGAGAGAGAGAGAGAGAGAGAGAGAGAGACTTGTTCTGTCTACACACTCACGCAAAGGAGGGGGCAAAAATGAAGAAGTTTTCCAGCGCCGTGGTCAAGTCTTCAGCCTTGTAGACACAAATCTGCTTCTTCAGCCCTGCCACGTCATCCTCTGGCAGCTGAAGGCGCCTCTCTCTGGCATCAGCAACATCCACACATTCCTTCGATTTAAAGCATTCTTCTCCTTTCAAAAACCACCACCTTTCCTCGCCACTGTCGCCTCTTGGCACCACAATGATTGAACACTCATATCACTGAAAGGCATCAAATGAGGGTCTGGTATCCAGTGACCTTATGTTCTTCATTTTGGGAGGTGGATGGAAGTTCAGTTTAACGTCGCGTATCGGCTTTATGTTCCTGAATCACTGTCCCAGCCAAAAGGCCGAGAAGCGACCAGAATGTTTTTCCTTTGGGAGGTAACAATAGGCCTACTTTTATATGGATGTCACAAAGGAATCCCAAATATTGCAGGTGAAATCTTTTCTCTACCCAGGTATGTTTAATGGAAAGCTTTGGCTGAAAAATGGCTGGTGTTAAAAGGGTTAAAAACATCATTATTATCATTATCCTTTTTCTGAGGTTTGATTTAAGTTTGGTCAACATTTAGTTTCCCATTATTGCGTAGACAACTTTCAAAGACATTAATCGTATTCCTTTTTTTGGTCTCGGATTTGAGCTTAACCGCGTAACAATATAATATTGTCATCAGTTATTCATGTTTTTTTTATATCATTTATGACAGCACATACGAGAGTAGATAAAAGAACCAACAATTGATATGTAACTAAAGTTTAGCCAAGCTTTATTGTTTTTCAACTTTTATACAAAGGGAAGCTTAGCGGGCGTAGTCGCTAGTAACTTATTAACTTAGTAATACAGTCTTCCCCTAGAGACTCCACCTTTAGCCTGTTCCCTCCTCACATCATAATAATAATAATAATGATTATTATTTATATAGCGCATATTCTCTGATTTAGGGCTCTAAGCGCTTTACATATTTAATACAAACACAACATAGAATATAATTATCTCATACAATCGAATCAGAACATGACGAACATAC
>CM065706.1:42419693-42429693 GCA_017654935.2 Phymorhynchus buccinoides | reverse complement strand
GGAAGAGGGGAGAACCTTCTGTCATCGTGGTCGATGTTTCTGCTGTTCTGTGGACAATTCACTGGCCCCCACAGGGAACTGTACTAACATTTGTTGAATCTTTCAAGACCTGGGTTGCAGACCATCTCAGCCATGTTGAAGTCCATCTGGTTCTGGACAGATACTACGACTTCTCTACAAAGGGCAGCACAAGAGCAGCCCGTGTTGGCAAAACAGGACCCTCCCGAATTTACAAACTAACTGCAAAGTCTCCCCTCCCACCCAGGGATGCTGTACTTAAATGTGCAGCAAACAAAGTTCAGCTAAACCTCATCACATTTGAGCAAATAATCAATGAGCAAGAGTTCCTCGACAAAGTCACACAAAATCACCGCCTACTCCTGACAGGTGTTGACCCAGTGCCAACAGCAGTGTACAAGGGGAGAAAGAGAGCAGAGATTGACCTGTATTCAACTCACGAGGAGGCAGACATTAGACTTGTCAAGCATGCTCTCTGGGCATGCCAAACTGACGATGCTCAGGTCTGTGTCATATCAGATGATACAGATGTGTTTGCCCTACTGTGTTACCACTACCAAAAGTCTGGTTCCTTATCTCCTTTGATGATGCGATCAACAGTCTATGGCAGAGTTTGTATTGACATCCCAGAGACGGTCAAGAAGCATCCGGTCCTCATCCCACAAGTCCTGGCCATACATGGTTTGAGCGGCTGTGACACGGTAGCAGCATGCTATGGCATTGGCAAGACAACAGCTGTTACCATGTCAAAGAAGGGGTTCCTCTTGAATTCCCTTGGTGTGGTCGATGCACCGTGGAGTGATGTGGAAAAGGAAACGACTGAATTCATGGTAGCTGCCTACAATGGATCAGGAGTAACAATGAGTGAGTGCCGTCAGCGGCTATGGGCGCAAAAGACATCCAAATCCGCTGGTGCACCCAAACTCTGTTCCTTGCCACCAACTACAGAAGCATTTGCGGAAAACATGAAGCGAGCACACTTCCAAGTTGCGCAGTGGCATGCTGCATTGGAATCAGATCCATCACCTCTTGATCCGCGGGACTACGGCTGGGAAGCCGATGACGTAAACAAGTCCCTGTCTCCAATGCCTGTGCCAGCAAGTGTTTCTACAGCACCAGACTACTACGTCCTCCGGCTCAATCGATGTGGCTGCGAGTCAAACACAGCTTGCAAGACAGGGAACTGTCGGTGTACGGGCCGACAACTTCCATGTACTATATTCTGTGCCTGCGCAGGTGGGCCTTTTTGCTGCAACAAGTTCACCAGCAAGCCTCCTGATGATGACCTGCGAAGATGATCGATGAGTTGTGCAGGAGACGGGCTAAAAGCTGTCTTCAATCTACTTTTGCTTCATCAGGTCATTACCATGTAACCAAAACGATGATAAAGACGACGATGTTGTGCAGGAGAGGGAGGACAAGGATCAGCAAGTCAATTTGTTTTAAAATGTTTTTCCTTTCCTTTTGACATGGTCAGAAGTGCTATATGAAGTGTTGTTAAGTTCCTACTTTCCTTTTGACATGGTCAGAAGTGCTATATGAAGACAGTGTTGTTAAGTTCCTACTTTCCTTTTGACATGGTCAGAAGTGCTATATGAAGTGTTGTTAAGTTCCTACTTTCCTTTTGACATGGTCAGAAGTGCTATATCAGCAAGTCAATTTTGTTAAGTTCCTACTTTCCTTTTGACATGGTCAGAAGTGCTATATGAAGTGTTGTTAAGTTCCTATTACAGTTTATCAAGTTGGTAAGACACAACATCAATGTCAACTTGGTGCTTAACCTTTTTTGAAATACATGTGAACTGGTTCAAAGATACAATTTTAAAAGTTTTGTTACATGGGTTAATGTGTACGTGGACAATGAGAATGGATCCCCTTACACTAAACACCTTACTATATATATATGCTTCCGGTGTACATAAGTATCATGGACAAAACAATTTTGAATTTGGTAATGTTAGAATTTCTATATGAACATTAGACATCATGAACACTGAAAAAGCATTTCTTAACATCAAAAATATGATTTTTTTGTAACAAAGTTCCAAAGATTTAGTAACCGAAACTATTTCATAGCCATTATAGCCGCCATTTTGAAAACAAAAAAAGTGGTCAAATAACTATTCAAACGTCAGGAATGGGTTCCTGGACCCTGAAAACACTATCCTAGACTGAACAATTATGAGTTTATGTGGTTTACTTCGAAAGATATAGTAATTACCTTATTCGGCCGCCATCTTGAATTGTGAAAATGCCAAGAGGGTGTCATTTGTACACCCGCCGGATTCTTGAACCTTATGTTCCAAAGCACTCAAAATTGCCAAGAAACGATTGTTACTAAACATTTCTAGGTCATACCCCTCCGCCACCAGACTACAATGGAAAGTCAGGGTAGGCCTTGCAGCTCCAGAGACGGACCAGGTGGTTCGTTAGGAGGGGGTTTCCGGGTCAAGGAGCAAGGAGATTTACCGGCCCAGACACACACACACGCGCGTGCATCCCCGCACACATGCACACACACTCGCGCGCACGCACACACATGCACACACACGCACGTACACATGCACACATGCATACACACGCGCGTGTGCGCGCACACACAAACACACGCACACACTCGCGCACACACACATAGACACATACACACACACACACTCATTTTCAGTCAACCTAAGCCGCTACTAATCTTCTACTCCCCATATTAACCACGTTACGAAATGCCCTACATTAAATTCAGCGCACGCAAACGGTCTCATATCTAAAAATGAAATGGGCATCTTCAAAATAAATTCTCATGTATACTTGTATGAGATAACTTGCACAGAAAGTCGTGTGAATACTGTAATAAATAATAATCAACGTTTCAAAACTCTCTCCATGATAATTATAATTATTCTCACCGACCAAATGGTCATCTTCATTAAATTCAAGATTCAAGAATACTTTGTTATCTCAATGAACATGAAAAATTAATTGCAATCAGGTGCAGAACACACAGCAATAGCGAACACAATGACACGTAACCTTGAAAAATACATTAAAAGAAGAACACTATTCAGAGCCATTAAACCATATCTGTATTGTTAAAAATTCTGGACTTTCCTGGTGTTGCACTGCCTCCGGGCATTGCCTCCAGGATCGCTCCCACCATCTTTATATCTACTAAATCAAATCGAAGCGCACACACACGTTATCATTCATAACGCATAAAGATGATAAACAATCATTGCCCAATAAAGACAATAATATTAAGATTACACAACAGCAATAAAGGCATGTATTAACACAATTGCACATAATACTATCATCACATAAAGACGACTGTCAAGCTACTATATGATGAAAACCTTACTAATACTACTAACCCATGAAAATACTACTATTTTTTTCAGCAGTTAGTCGTATTACTACTAACTGATTAAAAAATTAGTAGTCTTTTCATGGGTTAGTAGTAATACTAAGGTTTTCATCATATAGTAGCTTGGCTTTACGACTATCTAGTGAAATGATTCCTGTGGGAAATTATGTCCTCTCTCTCTCTCTCTCTCTCTCTCTCTCTCTCTCTCTCTCTCTCTCTCTCTCCCCCCCCCCCCCCTCTCTCTCTCTCTCTCTCTGTCTAACCACTGACACTGGTCACGTTGGCCTAATTTTACCGTTTGAATGCTAATTAGTGTATTAGGAGCTCATATGAACAATTGTTGATGTGGTTGACCAGTGGTCAGTGTCACTGACCAACCAGTGGTCAGTGTCACTGACCAGTGGTCACTTTGGCCTATTTTCACTGTTTGACTGCAAATTAGTGTATTAGGAGTTCAAATGAATTTTTTTTGATGTGGTTGACCAGTGGTCAGTGTCACTGTCCAGTGGTCAATTTGGCCTATTTTCACTGTTTGACTGCAAATTAGTGCATTAGGAGTTCAAATGAACAAAGTTTGATGTGGTTGGCCAGTGGTCAGTGTCACTGACCAGTGGTCACTTTGGCCTATTTTCACTGTTTGACTGCAAATTAGTGTATTAGGAGTTCAAATTAACACATTTTGATGTGGTTGACCAGTGGTCAGTGTCACTGACCAGTGGTCACTTTGGCCTATTTTCACTGTTTGACTGCAAATTCGTGTATTAGGAGTTCAAATGAACAAGGTTTGATGTGTTGACCAGTGGTCAGTGTCACTGACCAGTGGTCACTTTGGCCTATTTTTACTGTTTGACAGCTAATTAGTGTGTTAGGAGTTCAAATGAACAATTTTTAAGGTGGTTGACCAGTGGTCAGTGACACTGACCACTGGTCAACCACATCTGACCTTGTTCATTTGAACTCCTAATATGTCAACCACATCAACATTTGTTGAGAGAGAGAGAGAGAGAGAGAGAGAGAGAGAGAGAGAGAGAGAGAGAGAGAGAGAGAGAGAGAGAGAAGAGACAGACAGACAGACAGTCACAGAGAGAGAGAGAGAGAGAGAGAGAGAGAGAGAGAGAGAGAGAGAGAGAGAGAGAGAGAGAGAGAGGAGGGGGGGGGGGGGGTAGTTCATAATTTCCAACAGGAATCATTTCACTAGATAGTCGTAAAGCCAAGCTACTATCTGCTGAAAACCTTAGTATTACTACTAACCCATGAAACGACTACTATTTTTTTCAGCAGTTAGTAGTAACTTGACAAGCTACTATCTGCTGAAAACCTTACTAATACTACTAACCCATGAAAAGACTACTATTTTTTTCATCAGTTAGTAGTAACTTGACAAGCTACTATCTGATGAAAACCTTAGTATTACTACTAACCCATGAAAAGACTACTATTTTTTTCAGCAGTTAGTAGTAACTTGACAAGCTACTATCTGCTGAAAACCTTAGTATTACTACTAACCCATGAAAAGACTACTATTTTTTTCATCAGTTAGTAGTAACTTGACAAGCTACTATCTGCTGAAAACCTTAGTATTACTACTAACCCATGAAAAGACTACTATTTTTTTCAGCAGTTAGTAGTAACTTGACAAGCTACTATCTGCTGAAAACCTTACTAATACTACTAACCCATGAAAAGACTACTATTTTTTTCAGCAGTTAGTAGTAACTTGACAAGCTACTATCTGCTGAAAACCTTACTAATACTACTAACCCATGAAAAGACTACTAATTTGTTTCAGCAGTTAGTCGTATTACTACTAACTGCTGAAAAAATAGTAGTATTTTCATGGGTTAGTAGTAATACTAAGGTTTTCATCATATAGTAGCTTGGCTTTACGACTATGTCGTGAAATGATCCTTGTGGGAAATTATGTCCTCTCTCTCTCTCTCTCTCTCTCTCTCTCTCTCTCTCTCTCTCTCTCTCTCTCTCTGAGTGTGTGTATGCATTTTGTTTCATTCATCATTCACGCAATATTTTGTGATCTAATCTTATGTTTAATATTTACTTATTTCTCGCTTGTTTTTGTGCTGTTGTAACGGGTCACGGGCCTATACACAATTAAACATTTGTCATTTGTCATTTGTCTCTCTCTCGGTGTTTGTCTTTCGCTCTCATTTTAATTTAGCCAGAATGTTTATATTTATGTAACGAAAAGTGTCTCTTTGATATTATATTGGGGATCCTGTATGATGAGAGAAAGGGGGAGAGGGGGGAGAGAGGGGGGAGAGAGAGGGGAGAGAGAGGGGGGGGGAGAGAGGGAGAGGGAGGGAGAGAGAGAGAGAGAGAGAGAGAGAGAGAGAGAGAGAGAGGGGAGAGAGAGAGAAGAGAGACAGAGAGAGAGAGAGAGAGAGAGAGAGAGAGAGAGAGTCACAGAGAGAGAGAGAGAGAGAGAGAGGGGGGGGGGGTGGTAGAGAGAAACAAACAGCCGATCAGGTAGAGACAAAGAGAGAGCGAAAGAGAAAGACAGACAGACAATCAGACAGAGGGAGACAGATGCATACAAAAAGAGAGCGAAAGACAAACAGAGAGAGAGAGACAGAGAGAGAGAAGAGAGAGAGAGAGAGAGAGAGAGAGAGAGAGAGAGAGAGAGAGAGAGAGAGAGAGAGAGAGAGAGAGAGAGAGAGAGAGAGCTCAAACTCAAACTCAAAAATGTTTTAATGTCAGACCTCCGGCCTATAACATTGAGGGTGCGCATATAGGCCTACACACATAATGTAATAAATGAAGGCAGGACAAATGTGAATATTATTTCACTTAGCACTAGCATGTTATCCAAATAAATTTCATAATGCATAAGTTCATGTATTAACTGACAAAGTCACATGAATGCGTATCGTAGTGTCGCTTCGCCCTAAAGTACAAAGCAGCACATACACAATGTGCAGAAGATATCGGCTCTTAAAAACCAGAGTGTGAACATATGTACAAAGAATTCCATGACACATTAGGTTACAATTGATCAAACAAATACATTTTCAAATTATATTTAAAAGCTAACTTTGAAGGGCATGATTTCAAAAAAGATGGCAAGTTATTCCATGTACATCCTCCAGAGTATGTCAAGCTTGATTTGTACAAATTGTTATGGGGTTTTGGGAAAGAAAGCTTGTGAGTGTGTCTATTGTCATTGTTTGTAAAATTCTGCGTGATTTTTTTAGGAGCCAGCCCATTTACAACGTTGTACATGCATAGACATTTATTGAAAAAAAGTCTGTCTTTGAATGGAAGAATGTTCAAACGTTTATAATCATTTCCAGTTAGGCTATTTGATTTTAAAAGTATTAGTTTTACAGCTCTCTTGTGCAAACGATTTATTTGCTTTAAATTAGATTCACTAGCATTATCCCATAAAGTGGAAGCATAATTGATAAGTGATAAAATATGAGCATGGAAAAATAGCTTTCTTGAGTGAAGATAAAAAAAATGCTTTATTTTTGCTAACTAGTAACTGGTAGATTCTACTAGAGATACGTTTTCCGAGTTCATTTAGGTGATTGTGCCATGATAGATCGTTGTCAATAATAACTCCTAGAACCTTGTGTGATGAAACTTCTTCTATTCTCTGGTCCTTGACACACAATGGAGGAAACATGGAATTCATCTTCTGCCTTTTCTGACGGGTGGCTATATACATACATTTAGTTTTCTTTGCATTTAGAGCCATGTGCTTTATTTCTGTCCAATTTACCAGCCTGTCAATATTGCTTTGCAGGTCAACAACTAATTCGATAGGGTTACCACTATTTGATTGTAAAGAAGTGTCGTCGGCGAACATCTCGCTACAACACTGAAGATATAAAGGTAAATCATTAACATAGATCGAGAAAAAGAGGGGTCATAAAACTGACCCTTGAGGAACTCCATGCTTCAACAGGGTTAAGTTTGATCTTTTGGAATTGTTTTCAACAAGTTGTTTGCGATTGGTTAGAAACGATGAAATGAAATTTAAAGATCCATCAGATAGATTGTAATGAGTGAGCTTTTTAAGAAGATGTGAGTGGTTGATGACATCAAAGGCTTTGGCGAAATCTATGAATAGTACGCCTGTGAATTCGTTATTATTTATGTTAGAAAGACATAGTCGTAAATTCAAGCTACTATATGATGAAAACCTTAGTATTACTACTAACCCATGAAAAGACTAGTATTTTTTTCATCAGTTGTAGTAATACGACTAACTGCTGAAAAAAAATAGTAGTCTTTTCATGGGTTAGTAGTATTAGTAAGGTTTTCATCAGATAGTAGCTTGACAGACGACTGCACTTATAGCCTAACCATTATCACAACAATATATAGGGGAAGACAGGGGTAAAAAGCCCATAGGCGGATAAGAAGCCCATGCCAATTATCTCATGAAATGAAGTAAATTTCAGTCACATTTTGCCCATGAGACGAGTGTTCATGTTTAGCATTCGTCTCATGGGCAAATTTGACTGAAATCTTTATTTCATGAGATAATTGGCATGGGCGTCTTACCGGCCCATGGGCTTTTTACCCCGTCTTCCCCTACAATGCCTATATATTTACAGTGCGACACCCAGCATTCAACTTTCTTTTTTTTCACATATGTGAACACTACGTCGTGTTATTGTCCAAGGGACAATATGTAATAGGTCAAATATTTTATAATTCAACTAATCTTAACACATTTAAAAAAAAATTAGTAAACACAAACTTGAATTCATGAAAAGACTAAACAGCTTGTATGTAAAAGCTATACATGTACATAATAATGGTGTACATAATAATACCTTCCGGTTTTAAAATAATCTTTTAAAACAAGTAAACTTTTTTGATCAATTGGTCATTTAACTTTGTACAGATTTATATTTTGGCCTATGCCTTTTAAAGAATTTTAACAATAAAGCTCTTTTTTGAGCACAACATGGACTTTTAAAACAAAAATGCTCAGTTGAGCGTAAAACAGAAAACAGTAGCCCTGGGGTCTTTTTAATTAAATTTCCTCCAATCTGCCAGACTTAAAAGCAAACAGCCAAATATCTTTTATAAACCAAATATTGTATCACAAACATAAACTTTAACTCAACAAAAACCTTAAACTAATGCGCAATTATAATCTCTAAAATCTTTTTCCAAAAAACAATAAAAAATCTATAAACTTTAAAAAAATATATCTCTCATCATTTAAAAATCCACTTTTTTCCAGGATCTCTATAATTTGAAATGCCCCAAATGGTCTTTTGACCCAGAAGGCGTAAAAACTCTATCTTTCTCTCTCTCTCTCAGCATTTCACACACACGCGGAGCGTGTGCGCGCGCACGTACGCACGCACGCACGCACACACACACACACACACACACACACGCAGTCTGAAAGAAGCACAGGCTACACTTTCATGAAAAATCCAAAGTTGTGGGTGAAAGGGGAAGGGGGTGGAATGAAGAATTAAAAATATGAATGGACTGTGTAATACGTTTTTCTGGGCTCTTGATTTCAATTCCAATGTTCTATAGGGGAAGACGGGGTAAAAAGCGCATGGGCGGGTAAGAAGCCCACCCCAATTATCTCATGAAATGAAGCAAATTTCAGTCTTATTTTGCCCATGAGACGAGCGTTAATGTTTAGCATTCGTCTCATGGGCAAATTTGACTGAAATTTTCTTTATTTCATGAGATAATTGGGGTGGGCTTCTTACCCGCCCATGCGCTTTTTACCCCGTCTTCCCCTATCTGCGTCCTGACGGTAAATGTTCAAAGTATTTTGCTAAAACATGGCTGTCATCGCTCACAATTTATATAACACGATGCGTGTAATGTGCAACATTCTATGGTTCCGGGAAATAATCTGATAAAGAGTTAAATTTTCGGTAAAGATGTGCCCCCCCCCCCCCTCCCCTACATTTCTCGGTTAATTCCATTTTTCCGTTTTTGCCTTTCTTACCAAACATAACTTGTATTTTATGAACCTTTTCAGCTAATTATCTTTTTGGAATAAAAACCCTAACCCTAACCCCCCCCCCCCCTCCCTATAAGACGGAAAAAACGCAATGAACCACGACTGTGACAAATGCCGCGGTGTACTGCAGTACATAGGGGGGGGGGGGGGGTCCTATTTGATAATGGCCTTTATCATGACTGCAATTAATTATTGAACAAAGATAATTAGCTAAAAATGTTCATAAAATACGGCTTTATGTTTGGTAAGAAAGGCAAAAACGGAAAAATGGAATCAACCGAGAAATGTAGGGGGCGGGGGGGGCACATCTTGACCTTTACCAAATTTTCATATTTTTTAAGCCAATGTGACCAGTGGTCAAAGACGTGACTAACAGACCTGTAACATATCGGGCCTGTGATTTAGCGGGCCTGTTCATAGCGGGCCTGTTCTTATTGGTATGGACCCATGCCCGCCAAGGACGATAATTTGTAACAGAAAAGTCCATAACCCATTGCTTTTTCAGTCAACAGTTATTGTTCTTGGTGGGCATAGCAATGATGTGAATATTGCCGATATGGAATTACGCATACTGAAGATATGTTCATAATGTTAATGTCGTCTTACCTGACAATAATAACTGACGTGCCGCTTGGAGTGACACTGAACCAGTCCAA
>CM065706.1:42399693-42414693 GCA_017654935.2 Phymorhynchus buccinoides | reverse complement strand
TGTGTGTGTGTGTGTGTGTGTGTGTGTGTGTGTGTGTGTGTGTGTGTGTGTGTGTGTGTGTGTGTGTGTGTGTGTGTGTGTGTGTGTGTGTGTGTGTGTGTGTGTGTGTGTGTGTGTGTGTGTGTGTGTGTGTGTGGAATTACAGGGGAAGGTGTGTATGTTAAGGGAAAAAAGAAAAGAAATTTGAATTGCTAGCGGGGAGGGGGGGGGGGGGGGGGGGGGGGTCCCGAAATGTAATATGAATACATTGTGACTGTGTTCACTATGTAAAGAAACACGCTGCTTATTTTGATTAATCGATTGATGGATTGAAATTGGTTGTTTCATCAACTAATTTATTTATTGTTTTACTGGCTGGTTGATTGGTTGGCTAGACAATTGTTTGATTTATTCGTTCACTAATTGAACAAGAAAACTGCTTTGATTGAGTGTTTTATGTATTGATCAAGTTAGTTGATTGATTTAATTGATTTAATTTCAATTAATTAAATTATTATTTTTTATTTATTTAGTTAGTTAGGTATAGTTTATTTATTTGTTTATTTATTTATTTATCTATTTACTGATTCATTCTTTTTTCTTTTAATTGCTTGGTTCAACATAATTGATTGATTTTGTTTCAACTATTTAATTGAGTTATCATTTATTTGTGTCATTCATATTTATTGCTATCTTTTATTCCTCCCTATTGTAATCCCCATCCCCATGACATGGGCACCATGGCCTGGTTCATTAAACCTTCCGAATCTCTCTCTCTCTCTCTCTCTCTCTCTCTCTCTCTCTCTCTCTCTCTCTCTCTCTCTCTCTCTCTCTCTCTCTCTCTCTCTCTCTCTCTCTCTCTCTCTCTCTCTCTCTCTGTGACATATTGTAAAAAATGGCTTCGCCTAATATCTTCATCGTTAATAAACAACGTTTTCAGTGTTCAGTGTTCAGTGTTCTCTCACTCACTCATTAAGGTTCAGTACGAACATGCCGGCGCCACACACGCGTAAACTCGTATGGGGATGCGATACGATTGGGTCACGTGAGTCAGGATGATTCACGTGGAATACTTTCGTCTAAAAATAAATCTGCCATTTTCGCTCACTATGCTCCAGTAGACCCAATACATGGATTTCACGTGAATCATGACTCACATCACCACATTTGTGTTCTGCGCTCTTAAGAACAAAATTATACTTAATTCTTGTTGATCTCTGTAGGCCCTATGCGTGTCATAATTGGGCACAAAAATGAGCACAGATTATGACTAGATGCGTAGTTTGACATGCATCTCATTTTGATTCTCTCGGGTATCCCAATTTAAAAACAACAACTGGGCAACAAAATGTAGGGGAAGACGGGGTAAAAAGCGCATGGGCGGGTAAGAAGCCCACCCCAATTATCTCATGAAATAAAGAAAATTTCAGTCAAATTTGCCCATGAGACGAATGCTAGACATTAACGCTCGTCTCATGGGCAAAATGAGACTGAAATTTGCTTCATTTCATGAGATAATTGGGGTGGGCTTCTTACCCGCCCATGCGCTTTTTACCCCGTCTTCCCCTAGGGATGTTTTGCCAACAGCATCAGTGTTGGATGCATTTCAAAGGTCAATGCTTTGGCCGAACATCCCTATATTTTATTGCTCCATTAACAAAGTTGGGATGCCCGAGAGAAGAAAATTGAGATGCATGTCAAAACTATACACTGTCAAAACTATACACACCTGGTCATAATCTGCGCTCATTTTCGTTCCTAATTATGATAAGGGAAGACGGGGTAAAAAGCGCATGGGCGGGTAAGAAGCCCACCCCAATTATCTCATGAAATGAAGCAAATTTCAGTCTCATTTTGCCCATGAGACGAGCGTTAATGTCTAGCATTCGTCTCATGGGCAAATTTGACTGAAATTTTCTTTATTTCATGAGATAATTGGGGTGGGCTTCTTACCCGCCCATGCGCTTTTTACCCCGTCTTCCCCTATACGCATGCAGAGATGAACAAAAGTTAAGTATCGCTTTTTCTTAACCCTTTCACCGCCAGCCATATTTCAGACAAAATGTCCATTAAATTTACCTGGGTAGGGAACAAAATCCATCTGTAGTATTGGGGGTTCTTCTGTGACATATAAAATAAGGTCTATGCTTACTTCCCAAAACTGAGACAATAGGGTCTTTGGATAATAGACCCCAATTTGATGCCTTTTAGTGACATAGGTGTTAAATCACTGTGGTGCTAAAATGCGACTTTGGCGGTGAAAGGGTTAAGAGCGCAGAACAAAAATAGCATGATCAAATACTTTGATATTTCACATGTTCAGTTATTAATTCACTTAGGGGAAGACGGGGTAAAAAGCGCATGGGCGGGTAAGAAGCCCACCCCAATTATCTCATGAAATAAAGAAAATTTCAGTGAAATTTGCCCATGAGACGAATGCTAGACATTAACGCTCGTCTCAAGGGCAAAATGAGACTGAAATTTGCTTCATTTCATGAGATAATTGGGGTGGGCTTCTTACCCGCCCATGCGCTTTTTACCCCGTCTTCCCCTATGTGTGCATCAACCCTCAAATTTCATCACATTCTTGTCATTAGTTTTGAAGCAATAGCTCAACAAATGACGCAACCCCTAAGTTTAACATCACAAAACACAGCTCAGTGCTCAAAATGTGTCAAACTTGGGTTTTTGCCCATCAATTCAGCAATAACTTTAACTGTGTAAGTCAGTAGCACATCATCGGGGCTTTCTGGACACATTAAAGAGGTTCCTGAGACATCGTGTGGATTTTTTGCCTTGCCCTCAACAGTCTGGACACACCAAATTTCCACACTTTTTGTGTGGCCACGCTTTTGTGATTTTCAAATGTTAGGGTGGTATTGTTTATGGAGCTATTGTGTCGAAACTAATTGCATGCAATAAAACCCGAAATAGAATTTCGGGTACACACATGATTGAATTAGACATCTGCAAAATGTATACGGCGGGCTGAACAAACCAACCATGGTAAAAACTATAAACAAAAATTTATGTTCCTGAATCACTGTCTTAGCCAAAAGACCGAGAAGCGATCAGTTAATCCAACGCAGGGCTGCCAGATTTGTCTTAAATAGATATCATAGGACAGCCAGCGTTACCGACATGCTACAGAGGCTCAGATGGAATCCACTGCAGCAACGCCGACAAGCCACCAGACTCACCATACTGTATAAAATACTCAATGGCATGGTGAGTGTGAACAGGAGCAAAGTGATACCTCAGCCAGAGCGGCAACGTAGGGGTCTTTCACAACAGCTCCTCACCCCCCAGTGTCGGACGCAGTACCGTCAAAGCTCCTTTTTTCCACGAACAATCAAGGAGTGGAACGACCTGCCAGCACCGGCAGTGGAGGCCAGAGCTTCCGCGGCAGCCGGAGTCTGGAAGTTCCTAAAAGGACACCCGCCTGCTGCACCAGCTGCTGCGGCTGGTGGCCCCACTCAGGGGTCATCAGTCTAACAACCAAGCAACAGCCCCCCCCCCCCCCCCTCCCCCTCCCCCCCCCCCCCCCCCCCCCCCCCCCTCCCCTGCAGATCCCCAAGCTAGGCGTTTTTCTTTTGTCTGTCCTCACTTCTCTTTCTTTAATCTTTGGCCTCCTGGCCCTTTCTCCCCGGTTCTGTGGCATAATAATCAGTGTGTTGATTGTGGCCACGTACTGCGAAGAAGAAGAAGAAGTGCAAGAGGTAGTCTTTTCACACTGGAGTTTCTGGTTGTTCTCTTGACGTGTTACTAAAGCCAGGGTAGACAACTCTGGTGTGTTGTCATTGCGTTCCATATCGTAATTCGACATGGCGGCAGAGAGAAGGGCACGAATTTATTGTTGTTCTGTTCTTTGCTTTTCCTTCAGAGATTTAGTCGAGTGAATTATTCAGGATACGCTTATTTTAAAACAATGGTATGTATTTTAAGCTTTGCTGTAATTGTTATGCTCGCAAAGGATAGCAAAATGTCGGGAAAGTGCAATCGAAGAGGAAGTCCTGAGATTGAGAACTTGAAAAGAAAGTGACAGTGCAGAAAGCGACTTAAAAAAATCAGTCAACGAACAGATTGAGTTAGTGACAGGTCCCATGTATTTTACGTTTGTAAACATTTCCTGTCGAAGAATTTCTAGATGTAATATTTTAAAATGACAGTGAAACTGGAATGGAGATTTTAATTGTTGTCATGTTGTTGTTCCATACGTGTATGGAAATTGTCTCCCTTTGGCTTTTACGCCCTGATGCTCGAAAAGGTCAAACAGCCAGAATGGAGACAAATCACGCTCTCGAACGAAAAAAAAGAGTTGATGAAATGACTGCTTTCAGACAAATGCCCATTCCCCCCTAATGTTCCCTGTCTACTGATGAAGTGGGTGTAATAGCAAAAAAAGAGTCCCAGGTAGTGATAGGATCATAGGTTGTGAAACTTGTTCAACTAAGGGGAACTATTTTACAACACACACAAGCAAACAACATTCTTCTTTCTTTGAACAACCGCCATCATCTTTTTGATGGTTCTGTTGTACTAAAAGGTTACTCCTAAAGAGTCCAGTGTGTGAAGTCTTGTTATTTTATTCACAAGAGACACAACAAACCAACTCCTGTAAATAAAATAACATCACTTCACACTTGTGTTTGTTTGTATGTTCCGGTGACCTTGCACAGTTTCAGATTTTTGTTGTTTGCCCAGCTAAGGGGAAGTAATTAAGGCCTATCACATGCTTTTCAGCTTCAATGCAAATTCCCCATTCCTGACATTTTTCAGTGCAACTTGACAGTGTCACTGCCAGTGGAAACGCTTAGGGGGATCCAACCAGATATAGTCTATGGTTTGATTACAACAGTGTATTAATTAAGAAAAGTCTTTTGAAATGCTAAGTGTTGGGACAAAATTAAATTAAAAAAAGTTGTGGTTAAGGTAACTTGGCCAAAGAAATAGGGTAGGTAGGTAAGGTAGGCCCTAACCTTCTTTTGAATTTTTTTTTTATGGTCAATATTGACAAAACGCCCGATTCAAGAGCTCTCTCTCTCTCTCTGATCTATCACTCTCTCCTTTTCCTACGTCCGGATGAATGTCCCGGAAAACATCCATGAGCGTGTAAGATGCTTTGAAAGTGCTAATCACCGTCTTATTTCCAGAAATATGACTTTGTTATGAGCACGTGGCTCCATTAACCCTCTGAGACCCGCAAGACAATTGAACCTCAAAAAAACGTTCGTTGTCTGGTTCGCGTAACGCCCGATCGCACCCGCTCAACAGCAGGTCTAGTAGTTTCACTTTCACTTTTGCCCTACCCACAATGCAATATACTAAGTTCGTGCTTCCTTTACCTGAGTCTCACTGATTCGTTTCCGGCTTTTACAGCAAGGGAAAGCACCCACTAGTCTTTTTGAACAGATTTTTCAAAGTGACACAATTTTTTTTCTTCTTTCCACGTGACGTGCGCAGTATTGACTCGGCGCGATGCTCGGAGTGCCATGATGGATTTTCCCCCTCCAATTCATGGTTTGTTGTGTGACACACAGTGTGTTAGTTTTCGAATACAAATATCATCATTGCTATTCAGTATGCATCTTTCAGAAATGAAATGTGAGTTAGACTTTATTCTGGGTGATTTTTTTAATGAAAAGATTTGGTGTACGTTCGGAGTTAATTCCCTTCTCTTTGGGGACTGGGATCGATTCTCGGTTCGAATGGTTGGGAGTCATTGGGTTAAAATGGCAAATGACGCCATTTTGCAACGACATGTGGACGTTCAGCGCGTTAGAGTTATGTCCCCTGATGGGCATTCCCCGATTGAACTTGCGTCTCTCTCTCTCTCTCTCTCTCTCTCTCTCTCTCTCTCTCTCTCTCTCTCTCTCTCTCTCTCTCTCTCTCTCTCTCTCTCTCTCTCTCTCTCTCTCTCTCTCTCTCTCTCTCTCTCTCTCTCTCTCTCTCTCTCTCTCTCTCTTTTGACGAGGACAACAATAAATCATAGGGTCGGCCGAAAAAACTAGCGTAGGTCGGGATGCCGTAACCACAACTTTTTTTTTTTCCTTATGATTATTTTTAGTTGTGTATTATTAATATTATTGCAGGATGTTTTTTACATTTTGACTTGAGCCAGGTAAAAACCGGGAATTGTTGATCAATTAAGACAAGTGCTTACTTTAATAGCGCCAGTACACATTACGCGTGGAAGCCTCATGCCGCATGCGTAATCCGTTACAAATAAGTAAAAGAAATAAGGACAAAATATACGGATGCAGGGATATTCAAACTTGTCTGTATATTTTTTCCTTCTAAAAAATTCCAATTTCTGAAAGTTAGGGGTTTACGCATCAATGGGATTTCCGTGTCTGATTTTCTCGCTGATTAATTATTTTGCAGATTTACAGATTTTTCCCACATTACTTTCTAATTTGTAACTTTATTATTAAACAATATTAGTCATAAGGCGGGGGGGGGGGGGGGGGGGGGGGGGGGAGGGGGCATTTTTGCCTTAAATTTTGTAGCATACAGTAATGTTTATGTCACCTACAGGACACACCACCCGTCGTACCAAATACAATGTTTATTATGTCACCTACAGGACACACCACCCGTCGTACCAAATACAATATATTATGTCACCTACAGGACACACCACCCATCGTACCAAATACAATGTTTATTATGTCACCTACAGGACACACCACCCGTGGTACCAAATGCAATATATTATGTCACCTACAGGACACACCACCCGTGGTACCAGCCGAACAAGGCCTGGACTCCCCTAGGAGGCAGGAGGGAGGCCTGGGGTCTGAGGAGGAGGAGGAGGAGTCCGACTCTGAGAGCTCCTCTCCCAACCTTCAGGAGGAGCTGCAGGAGTTCCGGCAGCGCTGGCAGCGCGAACTGCAGCAGGAGGGGCAGCTGTCCCGCTTCATGGGTGGGAGCGAGGAGGACAACGAGGCCAGCGTTGAAGAGAAGGTTGGTCCCACGTTTTGGCTCACTCGTGTTAACGCTGGCAGCGTGAACTGCAGCAGGAGGGGCAGCTGTCCCGCTTCATGGGCGGGAGTGAGGAGGACAACGAGGCCAGCGTTGAAGAGAAGGTTGGTCCCACATTTTGGCTCACTCGTGTTAACGCTGGCAGTGCGAACTGCAGCAGGAGGGGCAGCTGTCCCGCTTCATGGGCGGGTGGAGCGAGGAGGACAATGAGGCCAGCATTGAAGAGAAGGTTGGTTCCACTTTTTGGCTCACTCCTGTTAACTTCGAGTGAGCCTATAGTATGATAGTTGTTCAGTTGTGTGTGTGTGTGTGTGTGTGTGTGTGTGTGTGTGTGTTGCGTCCATGGTCTAATCTCCAAACATTAACGTTGGCATTTTCTCAGTACCTAAAAGGCGTTCATAGATCAAACTTTGCACACATGTATATAGATGTTTATGCAAGCTTTCAAACAATAACGATTTGAATAATTAAATACTTAAAACAACACTGTAAACAGATAACAAACAGATAACATTTTCGATCAGTGGGTTAGAGAGTATTCAACAGGCAACATGAGTTAAGAAACTCATCAACACTGAAAGCCTCGATATCTCATTGGTAGAGTGTCTGTCTGTCATGCCATGGTTCCGGGTCCGATTCTCGGCACGGGCACTTTCTTTTTTTAGTTGTAATTTGTATCCATTAACGATAGTTTCATTTGTACTTTAAAATGTTATTGGTAATCTTGTATTTTAGACATCCCCCTCAATTTTTGTCGTTGTCCAACATGTGCCTGTTCGAGTGAGCCTTGAAGGCTTTGCCCCTTGTTTTTTTCTTTGGGTTCCCTTTTCATTTGAAATTGAATTAAGATCCTGATTTTCTCTCCTGGACTGGTTTTTGAAACGCAATGTACCCTAGATTGAAAGTGAATTAAGAAAATATTTCTACCATAGTAAAAAGAAAATACAGCTGTGGATTTTTTCTCTCTCGTTTGATTAGTTGAGGTATAGTTTAGAATTATTTAGTGAGGTTTGGGGTAGCATTTAAAAAAAACCTACATATAATTTTTTTTTTAAAGTTCCATGTGTTACTGTTATTCTCAGAAGTTTGTTGACAGTATCGGATTTACAGTTCAGGCTAAGGCTTTGTAAATTTAAGACAAGACTACGCAAAGCTAAATAAGGGCATCAAAGAATGAAATAGTGAGGCCAAGAGAGGAGATGACGAAATTGAACAAAGGGTAATTACTCTCTTTTTCTAATTAACTCCCCTCCACCAAAGTTGATTACGATACCATTCACCTAGCAGTGCGTGGGTCAGAACCAAAGTGAGACAAGCAAAGCATCATTCTTAAATAAGGGCATCTAATGACAAATGTGCTAGAATTAGTAATTTTATTAATATTTTTTATTTTTATTTTTTATTCCCGTCTTCCTGATAGTGTTGACTCACATGGTGTGTTTTCCATTTCAGGCCAAGGCCCTTTTCATGCAGGGGATCCAGGCAGAGAGAGATGGGGCGCTCTATGAAGGTAACATACTTTGTTAATTGGTTTAGTAGAGACAATTATTCTGATTACAGGGCGGGCCAAGACTACTAGTTTGGTAGCCCGAGGCTAACTCAAATGTAAAAATCTGTGGGTGAGTAAATTTCAAGTCACTAGCCTGATGGGCTACTGTGAATTTCAGTACTGCACAGCCCTGTTTTCTTTTACCCTTGAGTCTCCCCACCATCTCTCCCTTCCAACCAACTATCAATCATGCCAAGGCTGGCACTGAAAAGAAAGGAAAGACGGCCTCCTCAGTCTCCCCACCATCTCTCCCTTCCAACCAACTATCAATCATGCCAAGGCTGGCACTGAAAAGAAAGGAAAGACAGCCTCCTCAGTCTCCCCACCATCTCTCCCTTCCAACCAACTATCAATCATGCCAAGGCTGGCACTGAAAAGAAAGGAAAGACAGCCTCCTCAGTCTCCCCACCATCTCTCCCTTCCAACCAACTATCAATCATGCCAAGGCTGGCACTGAAAAGAAAGGAAAGACGGCCTCCTCAGTCTCCCCACCATCTCTCCCTTCCAACCAACTATCAATCATGCCAAGGCTGGCACTGAAAAGAAAGGAAAGACAGCCTCCTCAGTCTCCCCACCATCTCTCCCTTCCAACCAACTATCAATCATGCCAAGGCTGGCACTGAAAAGAAAGGAAAGACAGCCTCCTCAGTCTCCCCACCACCTCCCCCAACCAACTATCTCTCTCCCCTGAAAAGAAAGGAAAGACGGGTCAGTCTATCATTTCTCTTTACTTCTCTCATTTCTTTCCTTTCTACTCTTTCTTTTCCTTTCTCTCCTTCTCTCCTCTCCTCTGTGTGTGTCACTGTGTGTGTTTTCAGGGATTTTTGTTTTCTTCTGGGTAGTGAAAATGTTTTTGGGCGAACATTTTTAAATTTTAGAAGTTTAACCAGCCCTGGATTATGAAATGTATCTACACAAACACTTGTTTTGAAGCATTTTGACGTGAGTATTTGTCATATCGGCGACTCGTGACCACTTTCGATGTCTGACTCACAATAGACTGTACTGAACACAGCAATCGGTGCCTCTCTTCTCACGATTTTGTTCACTAGTAGGGTGCCCCTCGTTTATTAGGCGCATAGGTCAACATTGGAGACAAAACTATTGCCTTATAACCGGAAAATGACGGTACTTGTGACACCAACCAATGGATGAGCAGTGGACAGATCAGTGAAGCAACCCTCCGACGGACAAATTTGGCTCAGCACACAGTGATACAAGAAATCCATTATCCCTGGGCAGTGAAGGGGCTGATTAAAGCTTGTTATGTTTAATTAACATTGCTGACTGTGCAGCCATCAAGTATTACCGGCGTTCCATTGATTAACATTGTTGACTGTGCAGCCATCAAGTATTACTGGTGTTCCATTGATTAACATTGTTGACTGTGCAGCCATCAAGTATTACTGGTGTTCCATTGATTAACATTGTTGACTGTGCAGCCATCAAGTATTACTGGTGTTCCATTGATTAACATTGCTGACTGTGTAGCCATCAAGTATTACTGGCGTTCCATTGATTAACATTGTTGACTGTGCAGCCATCAAGTATTACTGGTGTTCCATTGATTAACATTGTTGACTGTGCAGCCATCAAGTATTACTGGCGTTCCATTGATTAACATTGCTGACTGTGTAGCCATCAAGTATTACTGGCGTTCCATTGATTAACATTGTTGACTGTGTAGCCATCAAGTATTACTGGCGTTCCATTGATTAACATTGTTGACTGTGCAGCCATCAAGTATTACTGGCGTTCCATTGATTAACATTGTTGACTGTGCAGCCATCAAGTATTACTGGCGTTCCATTGATTAACATTGTTGACTGTGCAGCCATCAAGTATTACTGGCGTTCCATTGATTAACATTGTTGACTGTGCAGCCATCAAGTATTACCGGCGTTCCATTGATTAACATTGCTGACTGTGTAGCCATCAAGTATTACTGGCGTTCCATTGATTAACATTGCTGACTGTGTAGCCATCAAGTATTACTGGCGTTCCATTGATTAACATTGTTGACTGTGCAGCCATCAAGTATTACTGGCGTTCCATTGATTAACATTGTTGACTGTGTAGCCATCAAGTATTACTGGTGTTCCATTGATTAACATTGTTGACTGTGTAGCCATCAAGTATTACTGGCGTTCCATTGATTAACATTCTTGACTGTGTAGCCATCAAGTATTACTGGCGTTCCATTGATTAACATTGTTGACTGTGCAGCCATCAAGTATTACTGGCGTTCCATTGATTAACATTGTTGACTGTGTAACCATCAAGTATTACTGGCGTTCCATTGATTAACATTGTTGACTGTGTAGCCATCAAGTATTACTGGCGTTCCATTGATTAACATTGTTGACTGTGCAGCCATCAAGTATTACTGGCGTTCCATTGATTAACATTATTGACTGTGCAGCCATCAAGTATTACTGGCGTTCCATTGATTAACATTGTTGACTGTGTAGCCATCAAGTATTACTGGCGTTCCGTTGATTAACATTGTTGACTGTGTAGCCATCAAGTATTACTGGCGTTCCATTAACATTGTTGACTGTGCAGCCATCAAGTATTACCGGCGTTCCATTGATTAACATTGCTGACTGTGTAGCCATCAAGTATTACTGGCGTTCCATTAACATTGTTGACTGTGCAGCCATCAAGTATTACCGGCGTTCCATTAACATTGTTGACTGTGCAGCCATCAAGTATTACTGGCGTTCCATTGATTAACATTGTTGACTGTGCAGCCATCAAGTATTACCGGCGTTCCATTAACATTGTTGACTGTGCAGCCATCAAGTATTACTGGCGTTCCATTGATTAACATTGTTGACTGTGCAGCCATCAAGTATTACCGGCGTTCCATTGATTAACATTGTTGACTGTGCAGCCATCAAGTATTACTGGCATTCCATTGATTAACATTGTTGACTGTGTAGCCATCAAGTATTACTGGTGTTCCATTGATTAACATTGTTGACTGTGCAGCCATCAAGTATTACCGGCGTTCCATTGATTAACATTGTTGACTGTGCAGCCATCAAGTATTACCGGCGTTCCATTGATTAACATTGTTGACTGTGCAGCCATCAAGTATTACTGGCGTTCCATTGATTAACATTGTTGACTGTGTAGCCATCAAGTATTACTGGTGTTCCATTGATTAACATTGTTGACTGTGTAGCCATCAAGTATTACTGGCGTTCCATTGATTAACATTCTTGACTGTGTAGCCATCAAGTATTACTGGCGTTCCATTGATTAACATTGTTGACTGTGCAGCCATCAAGTATTACTGGCGTTCCATTGATTAACATTGTTGACTGTGTAGCCATCAAGTATTACTGGCGTTCCATTGATTAACATTGTTGACTGTGTAGCCATCAAGTATTACTGGCGTTCCATTGATTAACATTGTTGACTGTGCAGCCATCAAGTATTACTGGCGTTCCATTGATTAACATTGTTGACTGTGCAGCCATCAAGTATTACTGGCGTTCCATTGATTAACATTGTTGACTGTGTAGCCATCAAGTATTACTGGCGTTCCGTTGATTAACATTGTTGACTGTGTAGCCATCAAGTATTACTGGCGTTCCATTAACATTGTTGACTGTGCAGCCATCAAGTATTACCGGCGTTCCATTGATTAACATTGCTGACTGTGTAGCCATCAAGTATTACTGGCGTTCCATTAACATTGTTGACTGTGCAGCCATCAAGTATTACCGGCGTTCCATTAACATTGTTGACTGTGCAGCCATCAAGTATTACTGGCGTTCCATTGATTAACATTGTTGACTGTGCAGCCATCAAGTATTACCGGCGTTCCATTAACATTGTTGACTGTGCAGCCATCAAGTATTACTGGCGTTCCATTGATTAACATTGTTGACTGTGCAGCCATCAAGTATTACCGGCGTTCCATTGATTAACATTGTTGACTGTGCAGCCATCAAGTATTACTGGCATTCCATTGATTAACATTGTTGACTGTGTAGCCATCAAGTATTACTGGTGTTCCATTGATTAACATTGTTGACTGTGCAGCCATCAAGTATTACCGGCGTTCCATTGATTAACATTGTTGACTGTGCAGCCATCAAGTATTACCGGCGTTCCATTGATTAACATTGTTGACTGTGCAGCCATCAAGTATTACTGGCGTTCCATTGATTAACATTGTTGACTGTGTAGCCATCAAGTATTACTGGCGTTCCATTGATTAACATTGTTGACTGTGTAGCCATCAAGTATTACTGGTGTTCCATTGATTAACATTGTTGACTGTGCAGCCATCAAGTATTACTGGCGTTCCATTGATTAACATTGTTGACTGTGCAGCCATCAAGTATTACCGGCGTTCCATGCAGCTGGTTCCGGACATCGAGTCCAAGATCGACTTCTTCCAAAACAAGAGTCCCAGAGGTCAGTTGGCTGTTTTGTTGGGGCAGTGGGTGGATGCCTCATGCCTCCATGCGGGGAGCTGGACCCTTCCATGATTCTCTCCTCGTGGGGATACCGGGGGTCTTTTATAAAAAATAGTTCCCCCGTCTTCTTGAATTTCTGTGATTGTAACGTCCTCTGATCTGCCCCTCTTTGACTCTGCCTTTTCTTTTTGCACTCTGCCATCTGCTGTCTTTCTGACTTGTGGCCCATTCTCCTGCCTTTTCCTTTGCTTTCTATCATCTGCTATCTTTCTGACTTATTGGCCCATTCTCCTGCCTTTTTAAAGACAAATCTTCTAAATAATTGTTCTCCTTTGAGCTCATCCGAAATCGGAATGTGTCGGCTGTACGCAGCGGGGAGACCAGTGAAAACTGAAAACCGGACACTTGCATACCTTACCCGTTATGGCCATATGGCCTGGGAATGCAGAAGAAGAAGAGTTTTCCGTTACATGTGACGGTGCATGGGGAAAGCAGACATAAGTCGCTCAGAATATTTTAGAGCAAAAGCCAAAAATAGTCAACAACCCCCCCAAATTCCAATTTTCTATTTAGGACATATTCATGTCTGTTTTTATATATTCTACCAGTATCCGCATGCCTTTGGATTTCAATCGTAAGGTAGCATTCTTTCCGTTTCAGAAAATAACCCTTATTGAATACTCATCCTATCCCTTATTTGAGCAAAGCAAAATGTTGTTTCTTAGTATACATTTTCAATGTGAAAATTGAGTTAAAAGTAGCGAAGCTGCATTTCTATTTCAATAAATGTCATTTGAATGAGTCAATTCAAACCCTTATTGTAGCTCCGCCCTTTCAATCAGCTAGCGTGCGTAGGACTGCTATCGGGGGCTTGATTGTAACATTTGCCAAATGCTTTACATGGCGAAGGAAAGCAGGCAGCTGACAAGTGAAATAGAAAAAGAGATAGCGGGGGGGGGGGGGGGGGGGATGAGAAAGAAACATTTTTATATTATGATTGTTGGCGCATGTGTGTCTGTTTTGCCTCTGTGTGTGTGTTTGTATGTATGTGTGTTGGCGTGCATGCTTTAACGGGAAAATCACTGACATATAAGCTCTGAAAGCAGAACGGCAGGCACTTGGCAGTGACTGTCTTTGCATTTGGTGGGAGTGAACTACATGGATGCAACCTGGCCTCGGCTACAAGGCAGCGCGTTTTTCAAAACTTTGACCAGAAGAAAAAAAATATGGATTCAAAGTTCAAGGGGGAAAAAAGTGTTGAATTATCACTTTACAAGCCTGGAATAAGCTTCAAATCGAGTATGATTCTGCTTTTTCTTCAGCTTCGGAGGGGCGTTGCCCCCGGGCCCCCTGACCCCCCAGGGGTCCAGGTGACTAAGCGGCCCCTGGACCCCTGCCTTGCCTGTTTTTGGATTTTCTCCAGTTGCATCCATGGAAGTGTGATGTACTGGTTGAATGAATGTATTCGTCATGTTGCTAGAAGAGTTACTTATAGGGAGTGCCAAGGAGTTGTCAATTTAGGCTGGTATAATCTCTGAACATTTAGTTTTGTCCCCCCCCCCCCCCCCCCCCCCCCCCCCCCCCCCCCCCCCCCTCCCCCCCCCCCCCCCCCCCCCCCCCCCCCCCAAAACTGTGGACTGTGATAGCTCTTGGTTTTTTGTTTAAAAAAAAAAAAGTATTTGGTATATTCTAGTCACAGAAACTTATTTCTGTGAAATTCGGACTGCTCTCCTCGGAGAGTGTGTCACCGCAAACGCAGCGCCAACCCTTTTTCTTTGCCCTTGTAGAATTGATGTTTGACCAGTTGATATGTGTAGACATCTGTGTTTCAGAGCGTCAGGACAGTGAGAGCTCTGTGGACAGCAGGTTAGTGTCGTGGGTCGTCACAGTGTCGTTAGTAGATCAGATTTTAACTCATTCGCATCGCAACGATTGTCAATTAAAAAACCTCACAAATCACTCCAGCCATACACACAAACAAAACATACATAAACAAAAGGAGAAATGAAAGAAGATTACAGGTTTTTACTTCAGGTTTAGACATAAGGAAGT